>JAOVVG010000050.1:14687566-14698688 GCA_028566375.1 Leptodoras nelsoni | reverse complement strand
AAGACATTATCTTGTTACTGGACCCCTGGTCATATCATTATTTAAAACACATTTTTTCATTAATTGTCCATCAAAATGCAGTGCTGGCAAGCAAGTGTAGCCAGGGAAAATGAACTTCAACTTCGACCACTGTTTGACTTCGAGGTATGTGCTTTTGTGGGAGATTGCTTTCATAATGTAATTATTTTGTTTCACATGGCCACTTCATATGGATTTTAAATAGGGGGCAAAAACAGTGTATCGCATAGAAGCAATTAGACCTCCCAGATTTAATCTGCTGTCCCATCCAGGGTGTATTCCTGCCATTCCAAGTGCCAAGTGGTTAGATGAATAAGTGAAAGAAAATATTCATTTATTTTATATCAGCCAATGCCAGTATGGGCTATTAGACACATTTATATTGTATTCATGGTACACCTTTGATTGTTTTCTGGTAAAGATTGATATCAGTCTACTGTAAATGTAAACATATATGATTTTGGTATATAACTCTGGATGTTTAGTAATAATCAGCTCTTTGTGTTAATGTTTTTAGAACGTATTCTTGTTTGCATCAGCACTGCTTATTTTTACTCAGGCTTCTGGTAAATGAAGAGATCTGCAGATTAACTCTCGTCCCAAAGGACAATTAAACAGAAATTAGCCCAAATTGCTGCTAATTTTATGTTGTCTGCTGTTTTTTTTGCGTTTTTATCTTTGGCAAGCTTTCTTAGAGACACACTCTTTTCAAATTGCTACCAATGTTTTTGTTTGTTATGCCTCTCGAGTTACAGCAGTTCCTCTTCAGGAGAGATTTATTATCGATTCTGATCTCAGTACAAGTATTTCTCTCACAAACAGACCTCATAAATAAGCTCTCAGATGGCATGTATGTAAATTCTGGCTAGACTGGCGGGCCAAGCTTTTTGATGTGCTTTGATAGGCTCTTTTGCATGGCCAGTAGCACAGGAAAAACAGTAGATTGAGAAAGTGGAATGCTGTTTATTTGTGCTCCGGATGCTGGCTAGTAACTCCCTCCCTCTATTATTGGCCTCCCTCTTTATTTCAACTCTGTTCCCTCAGCCTTCTCTCTGGTGCTTTTCAATTCCTACTGAACCCCAGGTGCCCTTGGACCAGGCTGTGAGCTGAAATATTGTGCCCTGAGATCAGTATTGCAGAGAAAGCCTGA
Source organism: Leptodoras nelsoni (assembly GCA_028566375.1). Classification (NCBI taxonomy): domain Eukaryota; kingdom Metazoa; phylum Chordata; class Actinopteri; order Siluriformes; family Doradidae; genus Leptodoras; species Leptodoras nelsoni. Next base: position 14,697,520 of record JAOVVG010000050.1, on the reverse strand, counting down.
GACATGCAGAGGGAGGAGAGAGAGTGAGAGAGAGAGAGAGAGAGAGAGAGAGAGGATGTCAGCAGAGATCCACAACATATCAGCCTAACATGGAGTGGTAATGGCTATTGATCGGCAATGTTTTTAATGTAAAACTGGTCAGACGCTGCATGGGCCTGAAAGTGAGTGGCAGCAGCAAGACAGAAACAATGCAGAGACAGTGAGCAAAGCTAACATAGAGCAAGAGTGTAATAAAAAATCACACACACCCCCACCCCCAACCCCCTCCTCCTCTTCCATCCCTCCATCTCTGGCTGCAGATTGATCTTCCTGTTCCCGCTGCTAGAGAGCGGGCTCTGTCATTACCTTGCTCTGTCATTAGAGAGGAGCCATCGGCACTGCTGGCCTGCCTGTGTCACTCTACAGAGACAGCTACACTTTTCTCTCACACTGCTCCCTGTATTTATTAAAGCCACTGACAGCCTGCTGCCTCACAGACACATTAGGAACCCTTTAACCCCTGACTGGAGCTGGGGATGCTGGGTTGCAGAAATGCTCATGCCACTGGAGATCATTAGAATGGCCTTTTCTTGCTGGTCCAGGTTATTCTTTGTATATGAAATAGTGACTGGATGGTTACAACGAGGGAAGGCTGACTTAACCTACTGAATTCTTATAAAGTATGTTTTCCCCTTGGTTCATGCAAAATGGTATTCCCATTAGTAATTACATTTATAAGCCTTCTATGAAATGCACGGTTTTCATGGCGCTGTTAAAACACACTAAAATTGCCATTTTAACATGTTAGAGCTTTTGTAGTATCTATATAGTTATTACATTATTACTTATATTGAAGTGGTACTTGTTATGTATCTAAAGCATTTACGCTCCTTAAAAGGCTTTGCTTGATTTGCCCATGTATGATACTTATGTGCAAAAGAGCTGTTCAATTTTAAGTGTGAAATGAAAATGACTAAAAGCTAGTTAGTCTATTATTGAGCTGGTAGTCAATTTACAAGTTTAGCTTCTACCTTTGAATGGTACATTAAGGTCCTAAATTACTTTTAGGACGTGTGTAACACCACTGACTATATGTGATTTTTTACATCAATATGTTAGCTTAAATATGAAATAATATTAATTGATTCCTCAATAAATCACAAAACCAAAACCGTATGTCCATGATCTCCATTTTTGTTCATAGAGGATCGTGGACTCAGCATTTCAGCACTATCAACACATTGCTATTTATACTCCACTGTGACTTATATTTATGATTTATTTTCAGTCCTAATATATTTGAATACATTTAGAATGTAATACCTTCAGAACCTCAGTCCAATACAGTGTCTTAGTGCTTCATCTAAGCATGGCTGCATACTTAGTATTTCTTAGAGATGTTGTACCTGTACCAGAGCACATTTATTTATTTATTTATTTCTTCTTCTTCTTCTTCTTCTTCTTCTTCTTCTTCTTATTATTATTATTATTATTATTATTATTATTATTATCATTATTATTATTATAATTGGAATGTTTTTTTTTTAAGTTGCATGCATCAGTTTTGTGGTGTTTAGGTCATTAAATTATTCCCAGAGAGTAACTGATAATGACCTTAACCTCTCGGTGAGTTCTCCATGCTTTAGTTGTTATATAATGTCGGTGCATCTACTTGAATGGTTGGGTTTCACATTGTGCATTCTTGTATTCTAGTGTTTGAGTAGGGATTAAAGCTATGATTGTGCTGGAAACTGTCAATCCAACCAAGCAATAGTGCAGAACGTTATCATCAGGCCGTCAACCTATCCACTGATTTTTGTTTGAGGTCTGGCTCTGATTTTTGCTTTGGTTCTATCTCAGGCTCTGGTGTTACACCTTTTGTGTCACACTGAGCTCTATCCCTGGTGCCGTTCAACGATCTCACAAACATTTCAGCTTCTGAGTTGTTTTGGAACTCACAGCAGCTCTGTGTATTTGGTGAATTTATGACTGATAGATATTTCGGAAGTACAACACAGGTAGGGTTTGTGTGGCACTTTGTTCCTTTGAGCAGGATACCCAGGCATAGGCATTTAGAGGTTCTCAGGGTGTCTGTCCAGTGGGGCAGAAGAGATGGGGCTCTGGGATGCGACTGATGACATGGTAGCCAACAGCGAGCCATCATGTGAGTCTGATCTGAGTATTTGTGCTGCCAGGCTGTGATAGGGTTCTCTCAGCCTGGACAGATTTAGCCAGATTGCTGCACTCTGAGGGGGTCACACCTCATACATGTGGGAACAGTTTAAGGTTTGGGGGGTAAGACAGAGCAGGAAGAAAAGTGGGCATAAAGAAAGTGTTTGTGGCATTTGAAACCACTCTTCCTTTGCTTTAAATCTGCCGTCTTATGTGTCCAGGTGCAATCAGAGACTAGTGGAGAAATGTATTAGTTGCCACTGATGATTCATAATGCTAGTCTGACAGTATCAACAGTATCAGGTATTATTCTTCTTCTGAACAACAACAAATATTTAGTGTTACTGAGCAGAACCATTTCTACACCACATCAATATGTAGGTTATTTATTCAACTTAGTGGTTAGATTAAGAGTCATAGGCTCTATATCATGGTTGACAATATTATCAAATTGCATTATATCATTTTATATACAAGTTATATAGATTCTTATTGTGTAGGGTCTCAACAATGAATTGGACAAAAGATTTACAACCACAGAAGTAGGTCATATGACATCGAAAACAAAGGAATTTAGTAGACCGCTGGACAACCTGCTTAGTTATCATGGATTTATTTGCAGTGCAAAAGAATAATAAGTTATATACTGTACATAATATGCATTGTCTTATGTATAATATGCATTCAAAAAAAAGTGTAAAATGTGTAATACAGTACATAGATATGGACGATCATGAATATTCAGTATGTGTATTGGAAAACAATCAATTTAGTCTTTCCATGAGAGATTTGTAGACTCGGTCCTTTTTTTGCCATGAGGAATCCAGAATGTCCTTCGTGTTGTGAGGAAAATCCAGCTCCCCGCTGCGAAATAGAAACTAATGCATATCTCACTGGCACTGCTGTCTGCAGGGAGAATGGAAGAGACATTTTAATGCATTTAAGAGTTTTTTTTTTCTAGGTAGCGGTTGATAGACAGAGGAACCTTATATTTGCGAACACCTAGGGTTTAATGCACTCAGAGGTGCTCTCTGCCTTGTCTTCCGCCCAACAAAACATGTTCTGCAGAATAAAGGAAAAAGCAAAGCACAAAATTATTCCTTCTGCCTTCTATCAAGCCCCTGCATTCACGGCAACGTCTTAAGGGCGCGTCAGTCCGCCTGCCTCTCTTGGAGACGTAATTATCCTTTTTCCTGTCACAGGGCTCCAAATGATCTCTAACCACTGGGGTGCTTTTGCAGGAGCTCAGCTTTGTCAATAGGAAGGAGAAAGAGGTTTAATTTTCAGACAGCTGCACATCTACTTTTATCTTACTATTATTTGCTCTCTGGTCATCTATCTCATCTGTGTGTGTTTATTTGCACTTCTGTTTTTTGAGGTTTGGCTACACATATGTATGGCCCACCTACATTAACATATTTATTTATAGTCTTACACTTTTCTTGCAGTCATTTTTTTGTATGTACCATTTTTTTGCACTCCATATTGTCCGTGTAATTTCCCTTTCAGCGTTTCTCTGTTTTTCCCCCTTTTCCTTCCCTTTCAGAAAGGGCTGTGAATGGAAGGAAAATTATCACAATTACTCATATAATTGAGTCGTCTTTGTAGCAAGTGAAGCTCTAGTAGCCTTTTTTCCATCAGATAAAATGGTTTCATTATAGGGGTTTTCATATTCCCTGACACAGGGCATCGGGAGAGGAGTGGAGCCGGTGAGGGCCTGGAGCCGAGCGGCTGGGCGCGTGCAGGAGACGCAGGCCGAACACGAAGGATCATTAAGGTCACAGTGGGGATAATTATCCCAGTGATGGAAAGAGCATCCAAGCACCTTTTTCCCCCTCATGCCACAAATGCTCTGTCCCTGGCTTTTAGGCAAAAAAAAACTTTGTAATAAATAGAGCTTCCACCTACTACTTATACAAAAGAGAGAAGAGAGGAAGAGAGTGTGTGCTAGAGAGGGGTAGAAAGGGAGAGAGAGACATCAACATGACAATTTTCCATCATTAAGGCTAATGACAGGCTGGCTGAAGGGATCAAGGGGAAGAGAAAAGAGGGAGAGCATTCAGGTGTCGCTGAGGACTGACCTCTTTCTGTCTTTGTTCAAGGCTTTACCTCTTAACAAAGCCTGAAAAGGGCCATGCCAGTGCAGCCCCCGCAGCTGAGCGTCTCACACCATCCTCAGGCACAGCAAATTATTTAATTGGAAAATTTGCATGTTTCCTCATTTGCAAGGCCATTAATTGGACAAAGAGATGCTTCTTTTTGCCCATGCAATCAAACCTTGTTTTAATATGAATCAGAGAAAAGACAAAACAAATAGTTTAGCCAGTTATATTATAGTGTGTATTTTTCCCCACCCGGTCTGGGTTGAGTCCCCAGTCCCAGCTGGTTAAAATCTTGTGTAGGCCGTAGCTGCACTGCATACCAGACCAAATGGTTGTGCTTTACCAGGGAATGATTTTCATGGATTTTAATTTACTGCTTAGTTTGAAGATTTGATCACCGCCTGTCTCAGTCCTTTAGCCTGTGGACACAACAAGGAAATGCGACAAGTGACAATTTTATAGCTATTTCATTTTGCTGTTGTTGATGCATTAAGTAACCACCATCTATTGGGCCAGATCTTTTTCTACCAGTCACACCTAACTCAGGTAATTGCTCATTTTAGAGGGCAATTTTAGGACAGGTAGGAGGCTGGGCAGGTTCCTCTGACCCCTGCTGCTATGATAATGGTAAAGGCTGCTGGGCTGTCACTGACATGTCTGTGGTGTGTACAGTGTGTGTGTGTGTAGTGCTGGACAGTCTCTGTTTACTCCATGCTGGGTTTTCCCAGCCTGCCTTGGATTCAGGGTTCAGGCATGTAAGTGATAAATGGAGATAGGAGAAGATTATTATAGAAGTTAGGAGATGGATAGAAGATTATTCTGATCGCCTCTGTCACCTGTCACCATTTTAGCTCAATCATCTATAAACCATCACTAAATCATCAGGTTGGGCACTGATAAATGTTTAACCTGTCCACTTCTTAATTACACGATTTCATGTGTTTTGAGTTGGCAAATGTATCTTTTATTGCAGAAGTTATTTGAAATTGTGGTAAATTTATAATGTTTTTAAGTAAACTGAAAGTGGTTGTTACAGGATATCAGGATATAAATAGCTATTGAAAAAAACAATAATAGTAGAATCTGTACATTGATGAATGCTCCAACATAGTTGCCATTGTTAGGAGGATTTCAGGAAAACTACCAACAGAAAACTGAAACTAAATCTTAACCACATTCAAGCTAATTTGTTAATAATGATTTTGCATTCTTAAATGTCTGTTGGGACACGTCCAAAAAAACAAGTAATATTGAATATACTGAACACATTTGCCCCTGTTGCTGCTTTTACTCTTCAGTAGAAGCTCAGAGGTTGCAAAATGTTTGTCTGGCACTGGGAGATGTCAGTGTTAGTGTCTGTTTTGTTTGTGTGTGTGTGTGTTTCTGATCTGTTTCTGTTTGCAGGTGTGAACCACTGGCCAGGCCTGGAGACAATTATTCTTGTCTGCTCTCCCAGAGGACCCATGAGGTAGGGCTCCCCTTTAACTCTCTCCCACTGTGGCCTGAGTGTGTGCAGCTGGGGAAGAGAACACAGCAATGATGGGCCAAAGAGGCCCAGAGCTATGCATTAATCCATCTTCATTTATATATCTACGCATATACTACAGTTGTGTAAATATTGATCAATATTTATTGAGTAATTATATACCAAGGTTTGATTTGCTTCATTTTGTAATGATGTAGTTGAAAAGACATTCTATCTGAATAATATCAAACTTTAGATAAGTGATCTTCCAGTCACATGTTTTTTTGTTCAAAGAATGTCATCATAAATTTATTTTGCTGGGGAAGATACTTTTAGCTGGTCTCATTTATTGCAACGGACAATTAATAACTTATAAAATGTATATTTTAAAAAGTAGATACAGAAGGTGTGTGTATATATATATGTGTGTGTATTGTAATAAGTGAGACCAGCTAAAGGTGTCTTTCTCAGTAAAATACAATTTATGATGACATTTTCTGCATAACATTATTATGTATAAGATTAATTTGTAAGCACACTTTCACATGCAGATCTATGTAAGGAGTGATGACTGGTTAAGATAAAAATATTTTAATAAATTCGTTTTACAAAAACTCACACAGTGTAATAATCAATCATTTAGTCAAATCTAGTTTGAACTACCACGTGAATGCTCTACACAGGATAGCGCTATATAGATCTTTATTCGGCTTTTAGTTATAGGCTATGTCATCGTCAATACAATCAAACCTTTTAAATGTAATACTCCAGGCAACATACGGTTAACATGGCATAATCATTCTGTATTGATTGGCAGGTTTTGTTGCACTGCACCTTTTCTTGTTCTTTCTCTGAGAATTTGAATAAGCACCTCTACACTGCCTCCTCTCTCTGTTTATGAGAGCTCACTGGAGCAGAAAATTGAAGGTATAAACCATCCAATAGTGATCCAGTAAAACCTGGTCCAGTAAAGCACTATTCTGTCCTCTATGGTCGATTAAATACACTGAAATTGGATCATTACAGCTGATCAAATTTTGTTCCTTTTTGGGCTTCTTGCCATAGAGAGAGGAATGGATCCATATTAGCAAGTGTGTAAATAAGGTGTAATTGCAAATCTCTGGCTAAATATCGGGCCACATGTCCAAACGGACAGACTGGCTGTTATTCACTCAGCTGAGCTGTTTATGTTAATGTGGAGTTAATGCTTTTTTAAACTGCAACACTTATGGGCAATTTGTTTAATCTGAACATGTGAAGAAGCACAATCCATTTGAGACCTTTTCTTTATACTCACTATCATTCATTATTTATGCCCAGTGTACATCATCCAGTAAAACTGTGTGCGTGTGTGTGTGTGTGAGTGTGTGTGTGTTTATGTGTGTGTGTTTACAGAGATTTTTTAAGTGCTCATCATAACATCAAGTGTAAATGAGCAACATAATTTTAACAAAAGGGACGCAAATAATACACCAAGAGATTTGTTGAGTGTAAGTGGATTAGTCTCAAACAAAATGTAGCTAAATAAAATAAGATCTTGTCCTTATGTGGCTATAGCTTGTTGAAAACTGATGATGTACACTACAACCATGTTCACTATGCTATAAAATTTCAGATACTCACTTCTCAATTTTAATATGTATCTAAAAAAGACTGACTTTTCCCCTTCAGTTTTATTGCTGGAGCAGGTTTTAATCCATTTGTTTAAATATTTTGCCACTCCAAAGTGGTCTGTGGTTTTCAACCCAGTGTATTATATCTGGCTCAAAATAGGTGATTCATATCGCCCAATCCTTTGCTTCTAAATTTGATTTGAGCCATCCTTACATCTGGTTTGACGTGGATTACCGAAACAGGCATTAATTTTATTCTCACTTGCTGGATTTTCAGAACAATGCATCGCCTATAGTTTTGTAAAGTATAGAGAAAAGCAAAGTACCTAGATAGAGTAGATGATGTTCATCTACAATTATGTTCCTGTAGCTAAAGGTACAAAAGAAACCTGTAGAAAGTAGCAGCTCAGTGAAAAACAATTTCTCCTGTAATGTACAGTTTGGAGTTAGTGGCTATAGTAGTCAGACACACATTATCACATGGACAGTTGACAGGTCAGCCTAACCAATAGAGGAAGTGGGTCTACTTCATACTGAAGCAATTAAATCTCCCAGACAGTCTTGTGCCACCAATAACAGAAACTAATCAGAGACTTTGACTTAAATTTACTCTGGACCTCAAGTCGGAAGTCCCCTTACAGTCGGATCGAGTTCTACTGAAAGGACGGATGTCTGCGCTTGATTTCATGCCGGAGACGAGGCAATAACTCAACTGTCTGTTGCTGGAACGGAGTTTTGTCAGGGAGGTATTTCCCCATCTGAAAGTGGAGATAGTATTTGTCTCTAACCTAGAACACCCCCCAACACACACACACACACTCTAAAGTATAGGATAGCAGGTGTTTAAAATAACGTGAAGATCTCTCTTCCCTGAAAGCTTCCACTGACGTCCACCTCATGATTTTGTCTAGCGCTTTATTCTGAGCGTCTATGGAAAAAAAACGAACTGGGCGATTGTAAAATCGAGCACGTGGGGCTTCCCCCCGTATGATGTACCTAATTAATGAGACCCCGTTAAAAACGGCTTCCCTGGTTTATTTTCTACAGAAATGATTTGGATAGCTAATGTCACGGCTTTGCAGTCAACGTGAACTTTGGACATGGTGTTTTCTGCAGTTTAATGATGGCCACAATTAATCCTTTGCTAAATGTGCAGTTTTTTTCCTATTACACAGCCCTTCATCGGGATTGGCCCTTTAAACACTGTTGATTTGCCCTTAAAACAGACCACGGGGTGATATTTGAGCTATGTGTAAGCTTTGGTAAACTTTGTTTGTGTCTATATATATATATATATACCTCTAAGGAAGAATGTACAGTTACATTAGGGATAGATTGTAATATATATATACCATATATCATATATGCTTATATTATTATATAGGCCTATATATTGAAATTGTGCTATAGCTTTTGGTTTGACATTGTTTTCATTTTACCTTGTTATTTTTGCATACAATACGTTAATTGGCCATATAATGCGTTACATATAATACGTTGTATTGATTTACATGCCTTTGGATCATTGTTTTAATTTTTTCCTTTTTTTTGTTAGAATCAGTACTGAAGTAGGCTTTGTTTTCCTCTTTTGTTTGTAAAATTATCTGCAGCCGACATGTCACCTATAATAAAATAGGGTGCATATGTAGACTACACCTCAATTTCAGTCTTAGATCCTATAACCGAGTGCAATAATCACAGTTATCAGTCTGAGCCACGCTACATGTAAAAATCTTCCCTCAGCTCTGAATGATGATAATTGTTGGTTGTAATGCCGTTATTATTTTTGCCATTGATAAAAATCTTTGTCAGGTAGTTTGTGAATGTAATTTCAAATACAAATTGCTTTAAATTGGACAATTTTCTGAGCCGATTTTGGGGGGATATCACACAAAAATTGCTGAATGTGACCGTCAGTACAGAGGACTGGTGTGCGTGGCGCGTGCGTCGCTCTGCACTGTCTTGCTCTGCTCGCCCGATGGGAATTTGGAAAGTAATGGAATTTCGCCGCGGTTAATGTGTAAATCGCGTTGAGATTTGGATGGAGCGCTGCCCGAGGGTTCAACTGCAAGAGAATGACACTGAAAAATAAAAAAAGAAGCTGTGATCCGCTTTCACCGGGAAGGAGCGCACCGGTATGACCGCCTTTCTTTGTCACCTGTTTAGGTTCACCTGCTCTAAAACCTTAATTCAAGAGAAGCAGACCTGGGTAGGATAAACGCTTATTGTCATTTTAGCGAATATTTATATCTATAGGCTGTTAGGTATAGTTTGCCATGTAACAAATTTGAGACGTGTGTTCGGTAGCCTTCATGACTCCAGATGAGCAGATGTGTTTGTGTTAACCCTGTCGAGTGCGTCATATCAAAATCCTTGTGGGTTCAGTCAATCTCGGACCTCCTGCAATTTTTGCAAATGATGCATATCCTTTGTGGGTTAACTAGGTTTTAGGGTTAGACATTACAAACCGACCTTTTAGCCTATAGAAAATAAAAAAATAAAATCAGGTTAAAATGTGTGTGTATGTACGTGTGTGTATGTATATAAGCACATATAAGGTATGTATCTATAAGGTGTGTGTGTATATATATATATATATATATATATATATATATATATATAT
>JAOVVG010000050.1:14589626-14619219 GCA_028566375.1 Leptodoras nelsoni | reverse complement strand
GTGTGTGTGTGCCCTACGATGGATTGGCACCCTGTCTAGGGTTGTTCCTGCCTTGCGCCCTATGCTGCCGGCTAGGCTATCGAGTCCATCTTTTTTGCCAGGGGTTATAGTTGTGAATCTGAATATTTTCCCAAGACACCACAGATATCTTGGAATATTCCATGAATCTTAACTGGTATAATTTATTAATTAATGTCATTATACATTGTAAAAATCCAGCTATTACTATAAACCTACAGTTTAACAGCAACATATAGGAACGGTCTAAATGTGCTCATAGAGATGATTTGTTTTAAGTATATTGCTTCAGTCTCCACTTTAATCTGAAAATGTACGCTTATAGAAAGGTGTTCCTGGACTTTTTGTCTTTTTAAATGAGTTTTAACACATTTACACTATTCAGCTTCAAACTGCCTTAATTCTGTTTGTATTATGTTTACTTTGCTATTTATTTTTTTATCTTATTCTTCATTACCATTTTCTACTTAATCAGTATATAAATGAATTTGCTTTATGGTTTATTTTATTTAGATAGTCATCTTTATGTGTTTATCCTGCCTTATCTTTCATGCTCTGTTTATTAATTTTGTTTATTTAATCTGATGTGTATTTTATCTACTTTGCGGGGAAGGGGGGGTGTCTTCTTTTTACATGCCGCTTTCTTTTTCTTCTTCTGCTTCATTCATTTATCTTCTGTAACCACATTATCTTTGTATTGTGTTCTTTAGTATTCAGTATTTAGTATCTTGTTTGCTCATTTTGTTTTGTCACGCTACAGGAACATCCAGATTATGATCCTGTAGTGTGCCATGCATTTGTCCATGACATTTGTGATGATGTCTCCGTGTTTCCCTTTCCTCCTGAGAGTCTCGATGTTATTGTTGTGGTCTTCGTGCTCTCCTCCATTCACCCAGAGAGGTATAGTGTCCATGTATGTCTCTTTTTTTTTTTTTTTTTTTTTTTTTTTTTTCTTTTTTTTTAAACTAGCGTTTTTGCTGATGAGGTTAGTTAACATGGGACGGGGTATAAAAGACATTCGTTGTAATCCAGGGAACATTAACACTATATTTAGTGGACTATAAAGCATGTATAAAGTTTGAATTCTGTAAATTGCAAACATTTTATCTTAATGGTCTGTCACCTTGAGTTGTGGTTCTAATATTATCCTCATTAAATATAAACGTTCCCCAGTCTTGACCAGACTCAGTGGGAAGGCTTTAGACAGCCGGTTCCAGAGAAGCCGGTTTAGAGAAGCACTGGAAAATTTTTGACCAGTGTGAATGTCAGTTTACATATTTTCCCACTGCTCTTAAGTAATTCTGATTTATTTTTAAGAGAATTAAGTGTAACCAGACAGGCATTTAACAGGAAGCTCAGACAGCCTGCTCTGTGTAACTAAATGTGATGGCTCTCGTCACAGAGCATGCTGCAGATTGCTGTACGTCACTGCTGCGCTGTGTCCATGTCATGAAAGGAACTCCTCTTAAAATGCAGGTTCAGGATTCTTCAATAATCACTTAAACATAAACTAGTTATACCCATGAAAACATTTCTTTCCTTTCCTTTATGGATTTCTTTATGTATTGTATCATAAAAACTGTTCTATGTGCATGATTCTCCAACCATAGAACACCTTTTTATTAAAATTGCCATTCGATTCAACTTTACATTTTATAGGATTATTTGCTTTTGTGTGTTTGAAGTTTGGATTGTGGAGAACGAGAAATAAAAAAAAAATTTAATTAATTAAAAAATAAATAGATAAATAAATAGATTCTCAAATAAATTGTTTAGTGTATAAATAAATAAACTAATAAATACATTTTTGTCATGATAAAGGGCATATAAAATAAATGTCTTCAGTTTTTCTACATTTCCTTACAACCACTTCTATTTTGTCTGTTTATGTATTTCTACATTTATGTCTGTATTTCTACTTTTATTTCGTTTTTTATTTCCTTTTTTCTTCATTTATTTATTTCTGTATTTCCACATTTCTTCATTTATTTCTGCATTTCTGTGTTCATATGCTAATTAGGTGGGTGGTCCTAAACTCACTCTAAGGCAGAACTGGTTAAAACGATAGGATTGTTTCAGCTCTATTACTACTACCTTGGCCTACAGTGGCTGCTCTCTGCTACACCGGAGCATTGTCACAGTTTCCTTAGTTATCTACAAGAAGCTCTGCATAGATGTTGACTTTTTATTCATTTTCCGTAGTTGTGTATTATTGAACTAATTTTTTTGAGGCATTGCTAAGGATTTAAGGATTAAAGATCATTGGAGAATGATTCTGAGAAGCCATTGCCTAGTTAGCCTGAGTCATGTACAGTTGTTAGGAATTGGTCGCTCCTGTCTGGTTCAAAAAGCGGACCAATTCTGCTTCGAGTGAGTTTAGGACCGCCCACCCGGTTGCAGAAAGACAGCAATAAATAAATGAAGAAATGTAGAAATGCAGAAATAGACATTGCTGTATGGAAATGTTTCATATGCTCTTTTTCATGACAAAAAAAGCATTAATTATTTTTTTTATTTATACACTAAGCTATTTGTTTATGCATTTATTTATTTATACTTAAGTAATTTCTTGTCTTCCATATTGGATCTAATTCAAATAATCACTCAAATAAGGCAATAACAATGTAAGATATTAAGAATAAAAATAATAACTTAATGAGCTTAATTCAAACCTTAAACACAAACACACACAACAAATAGGCATGTGCTAATGGAAATGTGTTCAGTTGTTTCATAGCATTTAGCATCCCAGATATTTGTCACTGGCTGATGATGTAGGTAGATATGAGGTCAGAGGTGCTATTAGTCATTTTGAGACTGCTACATCTGCTAGACACTGTTAATACCCAGAGTTCTTGTAGTCAATGCCTCCTTTATGTAAATGAAAAGTATCTGTTATTAGAAATATGCAATCTAAAAAATGCAGTTATATCGGCAGGAGGCTAATCCCCTCCTGGCCTATATCTGATAAAGGCATATTTAGCTCTTTGTGTAGCTCTTTATGTAAGGTAAATTTTCAGGCTTTAAATCCTGGCTTGTGTGACTGCCATTGAGAACATTCTTTAATTTTGTATGCAAGCTGCATGGGTTCTACTTTGCAGTTAAAAAATGATGCAGAAACTTTGAAAGATTGGTGAAATTACTCTTATAACAGGAGGTCTGTTATAACAGAGTAGTGGGTCTTCATATAACTGAACTTTTTCTAATTTTCTGATTGAATTTCAGTCAGGAAGAACAGCATAGATGTTATCTGTCTACCTCCTACATAAATGGGTATGTCTGTTGCTGTTTCTTCCCCAACAGGATGCAAGGAGTGCTTAAACGCCTGGCAGCCTACCTGAAGCACGGTGGAATCTTCCTGTTCAGAGATTATGGCAGATATGATTTGGCTCAGCTGCGATTCAAAAAAGGTATTTTATGCTAGTCGAGGTGTCCAGTCTGAGGCACAAATTTATGCTCTTGAATGCGCAGTCGCTGGTGTTAAAATAAAGTGTATTTTGCAAATGTTTAAGAGAGATATCATTTACAGTATGTTATGGTATGTTTCTCCAATGTGTCCCATTTGACAAAAGTGACAAGGCTTGTATGATGGAGCAATACATCAAATGTGGGGGTTTATACTGCAGAACCTGTCTGGTATGACACTGGAAGAAAACAAATGAAAGGAGAAACAAATGATGGATATGTACCTGCATGTGAAAACATACCCAGAGAATATTATTTGTTATACCCATATTTGTTTTAACCCTCTCATATATATATATATATATATATATAGGAAAATTCACTTTGTAGACTCTTCCATGTAACTGAAATACGTTGTCTCTCCCACTTAAGTGAATGTATGTGATAAAATCCATAATGTTTTCCTGGGTTATCTACACTTACATATGAAGCGAATAAAACCGCACAGACATGCTGTTATAGAAAATTAATCAACAACAACCCTGAAGCGTGTTATTCCTCTTACACCACAACAATTAATACTATAATTGAATTTATTAAGGAACATTGTTTATTAATGCTCGCTTAAATGCACAATACATTAACAGTTATATTTAATTACATGGACCGTGCATGAAACAAGTTAGCTCCTGTTACTTTCAAGAGCTGTAAAGTTGTTCCCTCACTTATGTTTTCATTCTGTTTAAGTTGAAGTCAAGTTAAGTGAGAGCCTGGAAAGGTCGACTGTCCTGAAGACTCCTGTCCAAAAAAACAAAAACAAAAAAAAACAACTGAAGTGCTGACACTTCAGACTCCTTCCGGAAATATTAAATAAATGTCTCTTAATAGAAAACTTTTCCATATCAACAAACATTTTTCTGTGTTAAATAACAACACGTGTTAATCGGTTTATCATCAGCCTGAGTCACTGTGAATGAGTTACTATAGAAACAGTAGCATTAGAATCTGGGCTCTAAATATAAATCTATGATCTGAATTATTTTGGCAATACTGTCAGAAGTGCTTTTATAGACACAATCCACAAGCATTGTGGATTCATCCAGAATTCTGGTTACGGTTATTCTGACCTTGTTCACATGCTTGGATGACGCTCACAACTGTGGTATCCTGCTTTTTCAGGGCAGTGTTTGTCTGAAAATTTCTACACACGACAAGATGGAACCTGCGTTTATTTTTTTATGAAAGGTAACTTTTTGATACCATGTTGATGCTCTTAAACTTTAAATCTATGTTATTTCTATTAGACAGTAATTCTTCAAGAAGGTTTGTGTACAGAAGGAGGATGACGCCTTTGTTGTGTTGTAGATGAGGTCCATTGGTTGTTCACAAATGCCGGTTTAGAGGAGGTTCAGAACCTGGAAGACAGGAGACTTCAGGTGAATCGAGGAAAGAAAGTGGTGATGCATAGAGTGTGGATGCAGAGCAAGTTTCGAAAGCCTTAATACCAGGATGTTGACTGCTGGGATCGCTTATGTGGAAGTGCACGAACCTACACGGGAAGACATCCACATACATGGACATAAAATGGCTATGGTGAAAATACAAGTGGTTTTTCTGTGAATTCGTGTCTGGTACTGAGTGCTGCAAAAGGGGAGTATGAAATGAAGAACTGACCATGAAATTGAGCAAGACACACAGTCAATACAAGGGATCATTTAAATTATTTTTCAAAGTAGGGTCTGTATGTTGCCAAATACATGATTGTTATTTTACTGATGTGCTATTTTATTTATGTGAATAAAGACAATGAGAACAATCACACACCACCACTAAATGAATGTCAGCTTTCAAGGTCTTTCTGTCTTAATGACTGTCTTTTATGTCTGTTGAAGCTCTGAGTGCTTTTTTTGCTTCCTGTTGGGATGCAGAACTAAAGATTGTTTAGTGAATATCTCCTTGTAGAGTCATAAAGTATTTAGAGTAATCCATGACAATGTTGCCAAAGGTGTTTAGAAAACCCCTTGAAGAAAACCTCAAGCTGCATCAGATTAGGTATTTAATAAATATTTGTTTGTGCCTTTAACCCATAATTTTATACGTACATTACTCAGAAATTGTACTTTCTTCCTCCTTGGTGTCATATTTCAAGGTTTTATTGATGGGGTATTGTATTGTTTTGCAAACAATAATGAGAAACAAGGTTTTTTTTTAAACTCTAGTCTTGGGGACCCTCTGCCCTGCAGTTTGAACATTTCCCCCAACTGCCGACTCAGTGGATTCCAGCTAATCAGCTAATTATCAAGCTCTTCATGAGTCGGAGGGCAGTGAGGAAAACTTCAGAACTCAGCAGGGCAGTGTGTCCTCAGGACTAGAGTTAAGACTCTTGTGAATCATGTGAATGCAATACCAAAACATCCTCTTCTTTTTCATTTTAGGTGACTGACTGTGGGGATTTGTGTTTTGAACATTATTAGTGAATTGGAAGGAGGTTGGAACCACTGTTGTTTTGAAAACACAATATGTAACTTCTACAATTTACAGTCAACAATAGTGGATATGTTATGCAAACCCACATATATAAATATTCCCAAGAAATTCTAAGAGGCCTGTAGGTTTTTTGCTGTTGATTACATCTTTGTTACATCAAGCTTTAATTACATAACTACCAAGATTCTCTACATTATGCTAAACTCTTATTAGAGCTGACGGTCCGTCTTTTATCTCCTAGGAACAACTATGTTTGATCTCTTGTTCACATCCACATCTATGTAATAATTAAATGGCCTACATTGTGAACAGCATTAATCAGTTCAGAACAGAGTTCTCCGCTTGTCTCCTCAGTGCTATTCAAAATTATGGATGTTAATTTTGACACCCACAACACACACACACACACAGCTTCAGGTTGTGAACAATAGTTACTGTATGTGTGGGTTCTACAGATTCCTTTCACCCTGCAAAAACATGAGATTACTTTAGCCTCTGTATGTGAGTGTGCCCGATGCCCTGTGACAGACATATCTGATCCACTGTGTTTTACTGCTTTGCATCCAGTGGTTGGATAGACTCTGAATCCACTCTGAACAAGGTAAAGCAGTTAGAGAATATGAATGAATGGTCTCAAATAGTGTCCATGATTTGACTATATTTTCACTGATATTTTCAACTCTGATCCCATACATTCCATAGATATTCAGAAAAAAATCATGTATCTTTTCTTGTCACAGAAGTGATGACCTCAAGTGTACATCTTTTGCACATTTAATATGTATCTTTCACCTGGACATGTGCACATATTTAAAGATTGTTTAAGGTACAAAGATGAACTGTGATAACTTTTTGAGTACTTTTCAGTACGTTCACCTTTCTATTCCCAGTGGATCATACTGATCCCAGGCGGAGCTGTTAAAGTCCTTTCTGTGTGGAGTCTGCATGTCCTCCCCGTGTCTGCGTGGGTTTACTCTGGATACTCCAGATTCCTCCCACAGTCCAAGACATGCAAATTAGATTCATTGAAGATACAGAATTGCCCCTGACTGTGTTTGACATTGAACTTGTATGAAAGAAACATGTCTTGACGTAACCTTGTTCCTGTCAAATAAATAAAACCTGTTAAATAAACCAACAAATTAGGTGCAGAATGGATGACACTACAAAAATGCTTGAGGGTAAGCGTGTGATGACGGAGCTGTATTGAGATCCAACACAGACACCCAGTATCCCTGTACAGGAAGGTGCATTTGAACAAAACCGTGTTAACCTTTTACTGTATTTGTGAATCTTAGCTCTGACACTGCAGATTATGGTTTGTCTGGAATAATATTTTTTTTCAGTAATCCATTGCTTGGTTTATTGTAACCTTCCCATTACACTG
The DNA here is from genome assembly GCA_028566375.1 of Leptodoras nelsoni. Lineage (NCBI taxonomy): Eukaryota > Metazoa > Chordata > Actinopteri > Siluriformes > Doradidae > Leptodoras > Leptodoras nelsoni. The sequence continues at coordinate 14,611,922 of JAOVVG010000050.1, read as the reverse complement.
ATTTGATAGGACAGTAATCTATAGTGAAAAAGACAAAGAGCAAAAATCTAACACTTACTGAAACAGTAGCATGCTTTGCATATATTATTTACGAGGTGTGATGTAAGAGATGCTTACGGTGTTACGTAGCTGGTCAGTCTTTTTTCGTCAGTGGAGTGTGTGTGTGAGAGTGTGTGTGTTAGAGAGAGTGTGTATAGGATATGCACAGAAACATCGCCGTGGTGTCTCACCGCTGCACACGGGTGACTAGTGACGCTTGTGATTTTCACCTCATTCTCTCCACCAGACGCAGTGCAGAGCCGCGTGAAGGTTTGTGTCCGAAATATTTTAATACAAATAAATAAAAAAATAAACAACTATAAACGCAGCATGTGTATGCATTACGAATTTATATCTTATAGATACCCAGGAGTATTTTGTGCGAAAGATTCGTGATTGTTCTCGACCATTTTTTTGTTTGCTCTGTCGTTCCCAAAAGTAGCTTTGATGAGTGTCCAAAGTAAGTGGAAGTGCTGGAAGTTTGGAGGAGGGGACGCCATCTTGGTCCCGGCTCTCCACGTCCCCAACACCACGGCTGCTTTCTCAGCAACACGGCGCGACTCGGCTTGAGGCCAAGCAAGGTATCGTGCACATATGTCATTCTTATATGTCCGGTCTTTAGTTTTTGGGCGCTGTTTTGTTTGTGCGTGCTTGCCTCGTTTTTAAATCCCGTCCTGAATCGAGTTGTGCCGAGGCCGTGGTCGGTCGCTCGGTCGGCGCTCGCTAGGCTTATCAGCGCTGGCTAGGCTGTTAGCATGCTAGCGTGCTACTGTAGTACAGTGCGGAGCTATAAGGTGCCTCTGCTTGGTGTGAAGTAGAAAAAAAACACATCAGCCAACTAGCTCTGGGTATGAGCGCTGTTTAGTTGTCAGTCGTCTTACTTCGCCGAATTTTTGCACTTGGACGAAAATGGAGGCCGGAATAGAAGATTTTCGGTGTAGTTTCAGCGCTTTTGGAACAAGTGTGAGTTGATAAGAGTGAGATATTTCCGATAGTTTGTTCAGCCTGAATGTGCTAGCAAAGATGTCTGATTATAAAAAAAGGTCAGCTCTTTTGACATCATGGAGGACCTGAGCTTGTTTGGTGGAGACTTTTCCTCCCACGTCTCCGGTGTAACTTTTCCTAATCGACTTTAATGAAATGATCATTCTCACCGGTTCCTGGCTCATATCATCGTTTGCCCATTTCTTTTCTTGTCTTTTTTTGGCTCAGAGTCCAGATGATTGTTTGGATTTAATTGTGTACATGCTCCCTAGACGTACACTTCATGCAGGGTGTTGCTTTGCACAAACCCCTGCTCCTCTGCTCGAGCAAAGTGCTGCTGCTGATGATCCTGATGAGCACTGCACTCGTCTGGGTGGCACTTTAATCACACTTGTTGTTTTTCTAGCCAGGACTGACTCTTTATCAGCTTCTGCCATTTTGACCTCAGCATGGAAGCCTTTCAATCAGATCAATTGCTTTGCACAAGTGTTTGCCATAAATAGCCTTTAACACGACTGCAGTGATGTGATGTGATGTGAACACACTGCTCTACAACACACTCATTTTCACCATCATCATTTTACTCTAAAACTTCTCCGAACACCTGAAATGGACTTGAATATATATATATATATTGCAGGAACTGAGTTGGTTCCACTCTGCAGGGCTGTTAGGGAAGTTCTTGCATCTGTAATGACTTCACCTCCTACTTTTTTCCTTGCTCCTGGTTTGATAAACCTGTTGGCTGGTTGACAAAACAAATTTATAGATAACGTTATTTAACTAGAACTGTTATAGTGTAGTTAATCTTATTGAGTTTTTCACAGGTGTGTGGAAATAGGTTAAGTTATCAGCTGGTCTGTTTTCCAGAACTGACCTTTAATTTGTTGCGAAATAGTGAACGAAGACACAAGGCCGGTGGTGTTGTTTTTTGTTTTTTAATTTTAAAAGTCTGCATGTACCATAAACAGGTGGACACCCCGCTCTGCTGAAGTGCATAGAGAGCTAAAATGACATCCACTGCATTCTAAGGGTTCAACCGCTTCCCTGTGCAGGGGCTTCAAATTGTTGCCTGTGTGTGTGTGTGTGTGTGTGTGTGCGCGCACGCACACTGAAAACCTATGCAGAATGTCAAGGAAATGATGCCTCCTAACCAGATGGGGGTGGGGGGAATTACTATTCCTGTACTCCACTCTTCACCTACTGTGGGTTGCACTTTCCCCCCCCATCACTGTTATTTAGGAAAGCAATACATTGTAAATGATCCAGCATTACTGACCTTACCAAGTTGCATCCCTTTACCTGTATTTCATTATATATTTTGTACCAATAATACCAGTAACTTTCGCCTAATCACGGATTGTTTTGAGAGGTGATTGAATAATTTATCACTCTTGAAGCATGTTCTTTGTGCTGCATTGTTCCTCTGTCAGCAGACCCGCCACCTCCTTGACTGCTTCTGCCCTTAACTCTGATACCAACTCTTTGTACCATCTTCAACCTGTTTGTCCTCCAGCCTGATAACATGGCTGATCTTTGCACTGCCATTTTGTGTCAGGCTCAGTGTGTTTGGGGCGTCCATGTTGGCTCCTCACACTCCAGAGAGTGTGTGGGCTAAGGGTGGATTAAAGGAGTGCTGCCAGCCACACGCTGTAGTGGCAGTTAGAGCAGAGCAGAGTTATGGAGATGCGTCTGAGCTCAGTGGTCCAGCCATTTCCATCGCTCATAACAAGCAGATAAATAATTCATTTAATCCGGTTAAGGCCTGTTTTTTCCCCCCCTCTTTGCAAATCAACTTATATCAAAGGAGGAATAAAGTTTCTGTTTAGCTACTTTGCAGTGGTACTACCTCCTGATTTATAACTTCATTAATCCATCATTAAATTCACACCTGATTTCATGACTCAGTAAATTTGCTGCTTGAACTTTACACTTATGCATAGTCACAAATGTCACGCATATTTAGAAATCCATGATTTGCTAAATGATTTAAATGTATTTATTGACAATGCATTTATTAGCATAATGTTCTGTCCTCCTATTTGCAGCCAACACAGTGATTCAAAAACTCATCAGAATGCTCTTCCGATCCATCACTCGCATGCTTAGTAGATTTGTGTCTTACTTTTAAATGTTTAAATCATATTCCTATTATGCAAACTATTTAAATAGACACTAGTGCCCAGAACAAATGTATTTCCTTCCGCTGCTCCCATTCCTTTGGGACGCCACAGTGGATCAAGTCCACATCAGTTTTTATGCTTCCTGATGCAACCCTTCCTCTGAAGCAGGCCATTGGGTCAGAGTTGAGCAGTGGGCTGAGGGCCTTGCTCAGGGGCCCAGCAGTGGCAGCTCCAGTCAGGGCAGTGCCAGAACAAATAAAAGTTATAAGCATATGGCAGAGAGGCTCGTATAAACGTGCGAAATAACTTCCATTTCCTGATGATTTATTTAGTATGTTGGAATTGGAATTGTCGTTCTGTAAATGGGAAACGTAGTTCTGTCAGGCTGCTGTCTGTCCAGCAGTATTTTAGTCAATAGTACACCTTCTGAGATGTTCAGATTTTACCAGTTGACCTAACAGCTATGCACTGAAGAACCGGAAAAACTGGTATAGCAATTAATACTTGGTTTGTCTCCTGTGGGATCTTGGAGGGAACGTTGCACAGTCCTCACGTTGATGTTTGTTGGGGCCCCAGTATTGAATTTCGGATGTCGCTTGAGGCAGTATTGCCTATAACATTAAATGATTCTTGCCAGCCGATGCTGGTCATGTTCATGATTTTTTTTGCGGCCATGCCGCTGTCATAAGTTTGAGGTTTTGCCAGAATTCTTGAAGTCACAGTTCACCCTCGAAATTCTCATACGTGAAAATCCAAGCTTTACCTCCGAAATGCTGTGACCCACCTCACGAGCTCCAACTATTAAACCTTGCTGAAAACCCTTTTCACAATAGAAACTACTAATAGAGCTACTGGCAAATCATTGGCCACAGCAGGTGGCTCTGACAGCAGGATTATTGAGAAACTCCGACTCAGTAACCTTAAAACCATTGTAAACCTTATTGTTGTATTTTATGGAAGTAGGTAATGTTTTTTATGTAGAACTTTATAACAACACATGTTGAATCAAAGTGCTGTACATAAAAATGACAACACTTTCAAGACATAAACACAACAAAAGTCACCTGATGAACAACAGTAGATGACAATAAACAAAAAATATAAGTAAAATAGATAAAATAAAAATAAACCACAATAAGGCATAGAGACCCAAAGCCCAATAACCACAGTCTCAATTATTAAAACGCTAGTTTGTAAAAGTAGGTTTTTAGGCCCTTTTTATAAAGGAGAAAGGAGACGGGGCTTGATGGATATTGAGCGGTAAACCGTTCCACCATCTAGGGGCATGGATAGAAAATGCACAGTCGCTATGATTTTGGTATATATTGTGTTTTATTGTGGTGAAAAAAAAAAATCCACAACATACAATATGAAAGCAAAGTAAGAGTGTAGACTTGAATGAGTCTGTTGTTAAGGTATGTGCCTGGTTGTCACAGCAGGTATTTTCACTGCTGTTTCTTTTATCTGTTTTGACCGGCACAATTTTCTAGAAAGGACATGTGTATGGCAACATCCTGATATTTTACATGGCAACGTGTTGTCGGCTAGCAAGATCCTGTGACGTGGTTGTGCTGCGCTGTTGCTAAAGTGGGAGCAATTTAATTAAAGATGAATGAAACGACAAATTATCATACCTTTTTTAAATAAATGTTAAAGTTATATGAAATTACCGCTGTTTTATTTGTGACAAAAAAAATTAATAATCCAGGACATGAAAGAAGACATTTTCCATATAACCAAAAATCTATATAATAACTATGTAATACTGTTGAGCTAATGGTAAAACGAGTCACTGTTCGTGTGGTCAGAGTGAATTGAGCCATTTCAGTACTATGGTAGAACTGTAGTAGTAGTTTGATCTCAAATTGTCATTTTTACGTAGCCTAGTTTTGATGTTCAGACCCGAGATAAATTTGCAAACACCTTAACTATATGAACTGATGCTGGTCTTGTGCATGATTTATGAACATATTAAACAAAGCCATGTTTGACCTAGAAGTGCCCTTGGAGAGCGCAGTGCTCCGTGAAAAGGCCAATAGGCAAGTCTTTTTCACGACGGGTTCGTGCATGCGTGACAAACTCGGTTCACAACGGGATTGCTCATGCCTGATAAAACCGGTACATTTTTGCGCGATCTTCCAAAAATAATAAGTGCATCCACGCTGAGACTCGGGTCTGCTCCAAAATCGGATGGGTGCTTCCTGGGCCCACGCTACACCCTTACACCAAGTTTCAGGACAGCCGGCCCTGACGTTTTTCCACAATCTTGCAGAGAGTCAAACCAGCAGCAAACGGCACAGAAAACATTTATTTAGACACCTTTTGGTTTTAATGGTATTCATAATGCATATTTATTTATTTATTTATTAGGCTAATCTTTGGGCAGGGTATCGGCCATAGTGCACTTGGAGTATGGATCCTGTTCCAGTCAACACAAAAAAAAAAACCCAGAAAGGCTTTAATTTGCTGATGCTTTGAACTATTTTTCTAGTACTGCCTCTTATGTTCTTGGTGCTGGGTTGACGCACTTGCAACAGGTTTGTTTCTTTTTTCTGTTGCCACACACCCCTCTGTAAATGCTTTATGGTTTGTTTAAATGTGTGCAGTCTTAAACCGAATTGGATCTGATGGAAAACAAACCACATGTTTCAATTTCACTTTCATGCTCATTAAGTGACCTAAGAGGTGCAGACATGCACATGGATAAATCCATTTTATGGATATTTGTGGTTAAGGCTAAGCTTTCCCTCTTTTCACTGGATGTAGGTTATTGTCAATATTGGTTATACTGGTCCTACATTTCAGTCCTGCATTTGCAATTCTGTGCACTATTACTATGTTTGAGGAATCCTCTGCTTGGAGATCATTGCTTATTAAGTACTGCATGCATCTGACAGTGGAATATTGAGAATGTCGTATACCAGTACAGTGCGTTAGGGACCTGAAGTCATTCTGTTCTGTTTGAACCTGTATATAATGGTTGGTTGTGCTCCTTAGATGCTTCCAAACAATACATCACTGGAAAACATGTCAAGTGGTTATTGTGTTTTTGCAAAGTGAAGCCTTGCGTCATTTGGCATAACATTATTTACTGGACTACATCATGTGTGTTACATGACATTTCTCAGGTTACCCTGTGCTCTGGTCTGAAATATCCTCTGGCTGCTTCTCCAGCAATTCTGCATGCTATAAGCTATAGCTCACTATCAGTAGTGCGCAGAAATACAAGACATTGTTTTTGTACAGAGACGTACCGCTGTGTGAATCACAAAACTGCTTCTTTTATTGTATTTTATTTACTGATTTTTTTTAATTATTATGTAATTAGTTAGGTTTTGTCAAACTGTGTTTCACTTAGGATCAGGATTAATTATTTACTGAACGCTGTAGTGGTGTTAACATTCGGAGAGGTGTACTAGTTAAGTCACCCTCACACTTTAAGTGTCATTTGAAGACAACATTAACACTGTATGTTCATCTATAAGAATTTTAACTAGTATACAGGATCAGCCATCATACCACCCTCTACTATATCATTACTGTATCTCACACTGACATCTCAAACAGCATAGTCTGAGGTCTACACAGAGAAGCACATCTATTTCACCCTCTTTCTCCACAAATGAGCCATCCTGGCATCCATCTTGGCTGTCTTAGTTCTTTCTCTACTACCTGATAGTGTGTCTCAGGGGCATTCACTCTCTCTCTCTCTCTCTCTCACCCCCCTCTCTGCCTGTCTCTCTCTTCCTCTCTGCCTGTCTCACTCTCTCTCCCCATCTCACCCCTTCTGCATTCTCTGCCCGTGTCTTCCCCTACTTTTCCATTCTGAATACAGAGAGAGCTAGCCTGTTGTGTGTGGGTGTGTGTGTGTGCGCCTCTCTAATAGAGTTTCTGTTCTGAACTGTGTGTTTCTGTGAGACAGGACTGCGCATTAAGCTGCTGAATGTACAGAGCTTAAATGCTTTATGGGAACAATCTACAGTAGAGCCAAATGAAGTTAAAGACTAAAGAGGGCTTAATGAAGCTGCCAGCTAAGTAATACACAAGCAAAGAGGAGTGTTTGTAACTGTATTCTCTCCTCTGCCTGCACACTAGCACCACAAGTTTTAACACTGTAAGTTCTTACTCTTGCTTTGCTGGCTGGTCTGTTTTCCTCAGTGTGTATCTCTCAGAAACACCCCCCAACTCTCCATCTCGCTCAGCACTCAGCTCAGCTTGTTTTTAAAAGAGAGAAAATGGCAAGTTTATAAATCCAGCCAATTTTGAGTGTATTGACTCACTGTGTAATAAAGTTCCTTTTTTTATTTATAAAGAACTCAATTTAAGGGTGTTTTCACATAGAGTTTCTTTAAAATGAACCATGAAGTGGACCTGCTTGGTATCTTGTATGTTCATAAAGACGCAGAGTAGGACTCTGTTCTCTTTCTGGACATTTTTCAGTTGAGGAACTCGCAGACCGCAGCCTTCGAACTTCGAACTCAGTTGACGACTGACGAATTATGGATAGTCTGTTTCAGAATTGTTACTTTACATCACTGGCATCCACTTTATTCCACAAAGGGCTGTTGTGGCTACAGGTTTTCATTTCAGCCAAGCAGCAGCCACACCTTGATACTCGGCGGAATGAAAACCTGCAGCCACACCACTTGCCTTTTTGCGTGCAGGATTGGACACCCCTGCTTTACATGGTCATATTTTTACATGATGCATGATTTGGCTGCGGAGAATAGGGAGAATAAAACAAGAAATGAAGTGCAATACTTCAAAGGTCTAGAAAAAAGGAAAGCGTTTAGTACATTTGGTTAATAAATTGTGGTGTTATTATAATTGTGGCCATACAAGGCCTTGTGAATGAGTTGTTGCTGTGCAACAATAATATATTAGAATGAGGGCATGAATATAAACATGTGATTTGAATTGCAGCCTTTGCCACAGTCAGCGCTAAGCTCTTACAGAAAATTAATCAACACCTTATGACGAGGCAGATTTGAGAATTCAACAGCACCATGCTCACAGCTGATCATATTTCAGTTGTAATCATAGTAAATCATTCATTTACTTAAAAAAAAAATTAGCAATGAATGTACTTGCGTAAAATTACATTAGATGTGTTGTATCTGATTATTCTGTTATTCTGAGCCTTTTTGTTGCACATCTGGAACATTCTAGTTGTTTGTTGCCCTTGAGTAAAGTTTGTGTCTTGTTGATTCTTTATAATATTAAGTCTTCAGATCTGTGATTATCATCTGTCTCTGGGTGGTGAGAGCTTTTTTTTTCAGCAGCCTACTTCTTTTGGGATCTAAAGCCAGGTGAGTCGAGGGGGACACGTCCCTGTGGAGAGCAGCTCTACTGAGCATACGCTAGTAGCCGACCCTCTTTTGTTCTCTGGTTGTGTGGTTGAGGGCAGTGAGGACAGTAGGAATTGCGTTTTTGTCTTTTTGTGAAGGCTAGCCACAGACCGGGATAATGATGGACTTCATGTGTCATACAGATCATGTGAGGTGGTGACCATTTTTCATTTATAGTGCATGATGCACGGTTGGTGCGAAGAAGGAGGAAATAACAGGACATGACCTTCAGCAGTCAAAGGGTTGGTAATAAATATTAGCTTTATTGATGTACCTGACTGCCTGATTTGAGCCACATTTTGTGTTGCCTAGCATTCATGAGTTTTGACCCTGCTTGTGGTTTGTGTGTGGCGAGATCTGCGTGTGTTGTCGTGGCTCTGGCCTATGTAATCTTGCAGTAACCTGCTACAATTGCTGTAGAGCTGTGATGGCGGCTCATTAGAGAGAGACAATGGCAGCAGGGTAGATCCTGAGGGGTGCACCAGCACTCTGTAGCCTGGAGGATCCTCACAGCTATAGCCAGACCTCTATGCCTGAGGGGCTGATGGAGCCCACAGTTTCAGTGAGACTGTGAAGGAGAAATGTGGATATTGAAAGAGGGTAACAATCCTACAAAGCAAGAGATGGAGAAAGTGTGTGCAGTGTTATTTCTGTTCAAATGTCATTTCTAATGTGCTTGTGTTTCAGCTTGTTGAGCAGTGCCAGTGCAGGAAGACTATTGCACCATGCTACAAGTCTGCTTCCAATATGCATATTTATAGACTCTCCAGCAATCTCAGCTGGCCTCCCAAACCTCAGCTTCATGACAGTCCGAAGTTGTTTTAGGTTAGATTTTGTCTTGCCAATTACACAGTATAACACACTGTCTTTGCCTCAGTGGTTCACCACATCCTTGAATCTCACTGTTTACTACAGTGTCTGTGCTGTTTTCTCCATTCCCACTGTCAGGTATTGTAAATTGGTTCTTATGGTTGTATGTGTGTATGTCAGTGTTTGTGGATGCGTAGTAAAGATATGCCATGCGACAAGTACAGCTGCATTTTAGCAGCGTTATGCTTGGTTAAAGCACACTGATCTCTTGGGAACTGTTCCTCTGTTGTTATGGGTTTGCTGCAGTCAAGCAGTCCCTGTGCTCCCAGCCCTCACGAGGTGTCCGTATAGACACAGTGCTCTCATAAACATACATTAAAAAAGCATATTCAATCAAACTACATTTTTAATGTAATATTTTTTGGTCTTAAATCTAAAGTGATTTGCATTGAAGAACTTTTTATGTGCTGTCAGTCAACAGAAAGTCTGTTGCTGTCTTAAACTATGTCCTGTTTCCCTGGGGTGTATGTATGAGGTAATAATCTTCCTATTAGCATGGAATGGACCAAAGAATGATCACAAAAAAGGCAGATGGTTGTCAACCTGCACAGATCAGGTATTAAATATGAAAATACACAGTTTAAAAATTTTCAATATATGAAACCGTATGGGGGAAGGTAAAAGGGGGGGGGGGATTCTAAATTCTTATTTAGACTTGCTTATCGTAGTTGATTTTTGTCATTTTTGAGTTTCCAAATGCCGCTTTCATAATGACATATTGTTTGTTTGGAAGCATTATAAGAAGGAAGCCCTTCTTACAAATGAGATATGGGTATTGAGCTTTATGGCCAAATCAAACATTTTGTTCAGTGTTGAGTGATGTGTGTGATGTTGAAGTGGTGTGTTGCTGTTTTTTTGGCTGGTGGTACCAGGGCACATGTGAAGCCTTCACAGAAATAGTTAAAGAAACAGAAAATCTGTTTTGCATATGCCATCTCAGTCTGCACATTTAAACTTGTGAAAACCTGTGGTTTGAATTGATGCGTGACATCCCCATGCACACACCTTAAAAATCTAAAAAGTGTTCATGAAGAGTGGACTAAAATCGCTCTACAAGTGTCTCCAACCTATTTAGATGTTGCAGGAAGAGACTCTGTTCTCTGTGCTGTTCTTTTCTCCAGGGCACAATATAAATTGTAGCTAAGTGTGCAAATAATTTAGAAAAATATGCATAGTGTACATTCACTGTCTGTGTTCATATAGGTATCCTCTATACATTTTCTCAATTATATATTCCACAAAACTGTTAATGTATCCCTACGTGTGCAACAATAAACCATTTTAGTGTAGCAGTGTAGAAAAATTGGCCTGTGCAACAGACTGCTTCCAGCATGTATATTTTTAGACTTGCTGGCAAAAAATGCCAACTAGCACATTTCAGGAGATCCAGGAAGTCTGCTTCCTTGGGGTAGATAGTTAGCCACCCATGACAGCACACCTGATGTTCTTCTTGATGCGTTTATACGTTATTTAAAACATTGCATTGTAGTATCTTGATACCAGAGATGAAAAATTATAATAATGATATTCTTCCTGGAAATTGGCCACTTTTAATGTCCAGTTGTATGAAGCATGTTTTGTACTCTGTATACTCCTGTATGCTGTTATCAAGGCATTAATGAAGTTTGTGGTTGCATTATGTTTTCTCAGGTGCTATGGATGAGCTGCAAAGTCTGGATCCGCGCCGGCAGGAGCTCCTGGAGGCACGCTTTATGGGCGGCATCAGCGGCAGCACAGGCAGTACTGGCAGCACCAGTGGAGGAACCAAGGTTAGTGGCGGCATGACCTACAATCCAAGCTTCCTTTGTCTCGCTTTCTGTAAGCTGAAACAAAATGGCAGCAGCTGTACAAATAGTGCTGTCACCTCTGTTGTGTCCAAGTGAAATACTTCTAGAAATGAATAGTCAACGAGAGAAAACCAGTTGTTAAAGGAATTATTGCCTTTTAGGAGGTTTTTCAATCCAGTGAAAGCATCCTCATTTTGTGACATCCCTGCTCTCTGTCATTAGACTCGATCTGGCTGCTTCATGCTGTTCTGCAGGGTGTCATTAATTTGTAATCAACACCTGCTGTATTTAGGCAAGGCGTTAAGTCTCTCTCTTTTAGTCTCAGCCAGTTTACTGGTTTGTGTCAGTATGTGCAAATCTATGTATGAATTATGCCATCTCCATGTTTCAGGCCTTAACAAACAACGAATGTTCAAATCATAGCTTTGGCAGTCTGGGATCTTCCAGCGATAAGGAGTCAGAGGTATGTTCTGTTATATTTCTGACCAGCATTCACTTTCATTTTACTGTTTAAACATCTCTTAAATCTGAGCTAAATGCGGTTCCAGTTCCAAGACTTTTCATCCAACTCCCAACTTGAATTTGCTAGTGATGGCAGTAAATATAAACAGTGAATGTTACTATAGGATGTTGTAGGTAGGTATATTTCAGGCAGGTGTGTCAGTTTCAGTTTGTGCCATGGCCACATCTGTGCTTGTGTGCTCTTGAAGCAAATCCTATTTTGTTATTGATGTGGCTTTAGATGCACCTCACATGCACCAGATAATTTTTTTTTTAATTTAGTCATAATACAAAACATCGTGATTGTGCATACTGTAGCTGAGTGAAGTATTTATACCATAATACTTATGTGTAAACGCAGATATAAGGCTTAACCAAACTGTGTGGTAAAGACAGTTGGCCTAATAACGACTAGGGCTGTAGGAAAATACTGATATCACAAAACTGTGATGCTGTGAAACGCATCAATTCTTAAAAACACTGTATCGATTTTAATAGTTTACATGCATGCATTTAGGAGACACAGTGGTTCATTTTGTGTTGTATTTAAACCCACTACTGCTAGATAGCAGTGTTGAATTCTGTCTTCAGCCGTTGGACTATTCCAGCGTTACCACCGATGGCTGAAAACAGAAGAGTTTGACCGGCTCTTGCGGCATGATCTGTAGACTTATTTTATGTAGAGCAGATTCCTCTCTACTCGCTCTGGAACAAGAGGTTCAGACACCGAAGTTAGCAATGACCTCAACTCGTGCAACCTAAACTCAGTCAGTAGTTTATTTCATTTGCAAAGATATGTGCCCTCTCAGTGATGTAGACAATGAACTTCCATAATATGGTCAGTTACACCATTCCATCTCAGTGGTGACATCAGTGTGCCTACGTTTTACAGAACGGTAAAAATGAGGGTACTGTAATATGACCGGTTTCCTAAAATTAAATTAAATAAAAAAAAAAATATCGAAATGTATTGCCTTTCTTACCATATCTCAATATATTCTATTATATTGAATTGTATCAGGGTGCTCATTGTATCACCAGATTCTTGCCCATACACAGCCCTAATGACAACTGTGCCTAAGCCTCAGGCTTCAAGGACTCTGGATATTGGAGTAGTTTCCTTTATAATAATGTGTGTGATCTCGTGCTGTGTGGTAGTGTAGATGGAATGTGTGTGGTGTGGATTGGAAGGGCAGTTGCTATATGCATATGCAACACCTATTCTGTAAATTCTAGGTAATACTGCTGCTGTTTTAAGGTTGTACGTGGTTTTAACTGATCTCTAGCTTCTGTTACATCTCTGTTTACCACCGAAACCTAGGCAGTGCTAAGCACCCGATTTCCAGCATACCCAGACAGACATTAAGAACATTGTCTGCAGCCCTCCCCCTCCTGCCCCCTGCCTACCACACCTGCTTGTGCCATAAATCACACACAGACAGAGAGAGAGAACTGGAGAGAAAGCGATTGGTAGAGAGGTAGAGAGATAGTGCTGGAGTGAGAGATGGCTAAGGTGGTAATTGGTAATGCAGGAGGGAGCAGAGGGAGGGGGTGTGCATGTATGGAGCAAAGCGGAAAAGTGAAGGGGGGGAAAAATGGAATCCAGGAACCAAAAGGGTGAAGAGGATTAAAATAGAGAGGGCCAGAAAACTCAAGGAGACGTGCATAAAGCCACCGTCTAGTCCTGTGGTGGCTTGAGCTGCTGATTTTGCACAGATGCCAGGCACACAGATGCCCCTATACGTCAGCACACTCTAATGATGCAGCAGATACACTCTCAATCACCACACACACCTGTCACAAACACTCCCACAGACACAGAGCAACCATCAGTGCTAATGCTGCGCCTAATAATGCTGCACAAAGATGCTAATACACAAATACAGTACTACAAATTACAAATGCTGCAGTTAAAAATACACAAATCCACTGGATTAGTGTAGCAATATGGTGTACATCGAACTTGGCAGAACAGGCAGCAACCTCTAACCAAAATCAGTCATACTGTGCTGCAGTCTCTACATCACCTACTGCGTTTCCTGAGCATGCACAGCCCAGAATGTCTGTCACTAGCGCCAGTTTAGTATACTGTACACATTTACACCTAAATAAAGAAAAATAGCTTTCTGTGTAGTGTCTCATCACTGCTGTACCTCTGCTCTGCAGATTCCTCGCAGATCACATGCCATTAGATCGTGTTACTTAGCTGCATAAATAAATCCATAAAACGGCTATATGTGAATTTTACTTTCAAATGAATAGTCATTTTAGGATATTTTATGTATTTATTTTTATTGACTTATTTATGTTAGTATTATTTTTTTTACCCCCCCCCCCTTCCCGTCCTTTCACGAGTATTCTGCCGTTCATTTTTTATATCTTAATGTTGAGCAATAAGACGTGATCTCATTTCTGTGTATCTCTTTAGAGGAAAAGGTTAATGATGTATGAAGTAGGTAATAAGGCATGCAGAAATATGACCCAACCACTAAAAAGCTACTGGAGTCAGCATTTTGCTAATTAAAATAGGGTGCATGTATATACAGAAACCTAGGTAATTTGTGTATAGGATGTAATGTGTACACTTTTAGTACATCTTACACGTGTAATTTATTTTCATAATTATGCAACATAACGCTGCTAATGGCTTCCTATTATATTGAAATATTTCATTTTTTTTATGTTTACGCTTTCTTTTAAACATGCTTGTGTAGTAGTATAATTTTGTATTTATGTTAATTATGTGTCATGCGCTTCTTATTGCACTTATAAGAATGTACTTGTCAGTAAGTTCTTTATTTTTATTTCCATGAGTTGTCTTGTTTTCATGGCTCTGAGCTGGTGCCCACTGTGACCCAGAAATGCCAGCAGGGAGTGTGTGGTGCATCGATAACCAGCCCGTCTTGCTCATTAAGACCGCTGTGACATTCAGTCACTGTCACTAAAGGCTAATTATAAACAGAGGCTTTGCTCATGTAGTTCGTTACAATGAACCTGTTTTTCTTTAACATCTTACTTTACACTTTTTCCCTTCTCCCCCTCTCCGACTTTTTTTTTTCCTCTTCCCATCTCTTTCTCTTACCTGCTGGTCCCTTTCCCCCCCCTCCCTGTGTCTCTCCAGGGTTCTGACGTAAAAAGAGGCAGTTCTCCTGCATATTCAGTAAGTCCGTCTTTTTTTTTGGTATTGTTTTTTTTTTTTTACATTTTCTCCTTTCTCTCTTTGTCTTATGACGCTATTGCAGTACTACGATGTTTAATCTCGGCTAGATAATAACCCGGTATAGGATATTTTTGTTATTTTCAGATCAGTAGTCGCAGCCCTAAATTGATTAGTGATTAAGCAGCATGTATATATTCGTACCGCAGCAGCACTCGAACCTAAATGCATAAGAACAAAGCGGCATCTCGTGTCAGAGAAATGCATTATTTTGGGAGAAGGCTACAGATATTTTCCAGGCTGAGGCAGTGAGCGAGGGAGCTCCTTGGTGATCAGAATGCAAAGATGTACTGGCAGCTAGCCACTCTTTGTCTCTGCTGAGTAGGATTTCTGTATCCGTCTCAGTTCTCCTCAGTTCTTCCTCCAGCAGGGTGTAACAATTCATCAGTTCATATCAACATGTATAGGGGTGTGAATGCAACAGAATATACATCATTATTTATAACCTTAATCATGTGATTCAGTGCTGTGTTAAAACCTCACCTTGGTTAAGATGCTCGTGTTATCCGAGGTGTATGTTTATATTCAGTGTTCTTGAGAAACTGAATATTTTGCCCCTGCCACATGTCTGTAACTCCATCATAACTTCAGAATGGTGGTTCACAGAGACAAGCCAGCGAACTAGTATTGAAGTAATGTTGGTTATTACACCGAGTTCTTTTATTTGCCTCACGATCTAGATCATCCCAACATTATTAATGTACAAAATTGAAGGACATGATATTTTTATTTCCTGATTTCAAAATATTACACAGCTTTGTTCTACTTGATTCTGATTAGTCAGTTACAGCATTTCTGTATAACAGACTGTTGCTATGGCACACTGGTGCAGCCTAGATGAACACCCTGTGGCAAAAAAAGGAAGATTTTTAAATATATATATTATTTTTATATATTTGGAAGGCACAAAACCTTCGATTCATGGTTAGTGGTTGAACTGTCAAGCAAACGAAAACAGTACAGAAAAAGCAAGAGAGGTTTAAAAACACAAAGCGCTGGCCAGCATTCAAACCATAGATTCTAATGGACTTCTTTTCGCAGAAGCATTAAAATCATTTTTAAATCAATATTTTGTGTTACATTATTGATTTATTTAGTATGTAGCTGTGTAATTACCAAGACAATGTATAGCCAGCCAGTCGTTATTGTGAAATAAAGCTTTTCAGGACCCCTCTGCTTCATGTCCTCCTTCTCCCTGTTGGGGTTATTTCACAATAATGACTGGGTTGCTGTACATCCCATACATACCTATTCTTAAAGTAGGTCATTAGCATTGGTGACTCTTTTAGGTTGCCAAAGGAGGAGTTCAAAGTTGGTGAAATGGGGCTGTATTTGTTTACTGAAGGAAAAGGTTTCATAGTGCTTCTTTTCTTTTTCTCTTTACGTAAGGAAATAAGCACCATTCCTCAGTAATGCTTACCAACAACTTAACCTGTTAACTTTATGAAAAAACTTGGCTGCAGCCATTGTGGTATGATTAATTGAGATTTTTTTGCTGAGATGGTAATGTGGTAGTGTGCATCAACTCCTTTTTTAATTTCTCCTATAGACCCCTGAAAAAAAACACTCTGAGTCATCTAGAGGAAGAAAAAGGAAAGCTGAGATTCAGTCAGAGAGTAGCCAAGGTAAAACCTATCTCTGTTTCTTTCTTTCTTTCTTTCTTTGCTTAGTATAATTTTGCATATTTATAGTTTAACTGATTTCCTCACCGTTTTTTCCCCCTCTTTTTTTTCTTAGGGAAATCTATCGTTCGGGGAACCAAAATTAGTGACTATTTTGATGTAAGTCGTGCATTCATCACTCGCTGATTGGAACTGAATGATGTGAGGACATGTGCATACAACAGTATGAATCTGAAATGAAAATGGGTGGATATGTCTGTCACTCTTTTAACTGGAACTGATTAAAAAGAAATCAGCTCAAGTTGCCTGTCATTTTTAGTCATTTTTTCCTTTTGAGGAAAATGTGATGTGGTGCAGACAAATAGAAACACCCGCCATAAAAAGCATGTCCTGGAACAGGGAGATGTTGAAATTAACAGAGGTCACTCCCTCCCTTTCCTGCCTTTCTCTTTCCTTCTGTGACTTGCTCTAGATACAGGGTGGTAATGGGTCCAGTCCAGTTCGAGGGCTGCCACCAGTTATTCGCTCTCCCCAGAACTCACATTCCCACTCTGCACCTGGATCCAGTGTATGTTTACACACACACCACACACCATACACACTTAGCCCTTTTCAACCAATATGGAAAGAATTCTTGGACCAGTTCCGTTTAGGATTCTCAGAACGTTGGAGCTATCTAGCGAACAGGTCTGCATTTTGACCAGTTTTTAACGGCACCGATGAAATTGAGAATGCATCTTTTAGGGAGGGAGTTGCACAGTGCAACACAGTCGTAGCAAGACTGCGGATTACCAGCACACATTTGTTCTGTTATTAGAGATTTGTTTTTCTCCAAGACTCAAACTTGGATCAAATATTAATGATAAGGTGCAGAAGACTGTACAGTGCAAATGGTATGTAAGATGCTTATTATTCGAAGGTGTATAGACCAAATGAGTGTAAAGGAATTTGAAATGAAAGAAATGAAGAAATATTGTTATTTGTCATGTTATATGTAAAACAAAGCATGGAGTGAAAAGAGAATGTTTAGTCAGCAGACCACTGTACACTCTTTCTCACTTCTAACATGTAGATTATGACACATCACAACAGTTCACACTAAAAAAACCTGCTATTTCTTTTGGTTCCAGCTGGGAACCAGCTATTCGGGTTCCCGAACCCATTAATTTTTTGGTGGAAATGCTCTGAAAAGTTTAAAATTAGGCATGCCAACAGGGGAACGGAATCCATTCCACGCTGGTCGAAAAGGGCCAACACACACACACAAATGAGCACACTCGTGTACACACAATTTCAGCTTTTGCCTCTTTTACAGTTATTCTTTTTCTGGTTCTGTGATTTAGGTCAGGCAAAACAGTTCATCACCCACCAGTCTGACTTTTGTGGACCACATGATGCACCCTAAACAGTTAGCAGTAAAGAGTGTTCAGGTTGGAATACAAACTGCTGTTTGTTTGAGACAATTTGCATTTTTTTCATTGGTGAGTTGTAAATGAGCTGATCTTATTTGCACCATTTTGTTTTGTGTGTATTTCTGGTTTTCCAATCTCTCAGACTGAGCTAACCATGTTGAAGCTGGCTGCTCTGGAGAGCAATAAGAACCTAGACCTGGAGAAAAAGGAGGGTAGGATAGACGACTTGTTAAGGGTGAGTAGAGAACAAAGAGTGTAGTGACTACTGGGTCGTTTTCCTAATCTTCTCTGGTATTTTCAGTTTTAAGTTGATTTTTTTCCCCCGTCTTATTGAAATGAATTATTTTTTTCCCCTTAAATCAGGCAAACTGTGATCTCAGGAGACAAATAGATGAGCAACAGAAACTACTTGAAAAGTACAAGGAACGCTTAAACAAATGCATCAGCATGAGCAAGAAACTCCTCATTGAAAAGGTCAGAAGTGACATTATCCTACATTAGAGTGAATGCAGAATCTAAAATCTAACTGCTGATTTTATACCTGAGCATTTAAAGTGCTTCTGTTGGAAATTCACGTACATGTAAATTCTATACACAACACTTAACTTGGCTGACTCACTTGGTTTCACACTGTTTGGTTTCTCTGCCCAAGTGTGTGTCCAGTGTAATAATAAGTATGGTGTGTGTGATGTTCAGAGCACACAGGAGAAGCAGGCCTGTAGAGAGAAGAGCATGCAGGACCGTCTGCGTTTGGGGCACTTCACCACTGTAAGACACGGGGCCTCGTTTACCGAGCAGTGGACAGACGGATACGCCTTCCAGAACCTCGTCAAGTAAGGGCCTCCCAAAACATCTTTTTCCCCGTTTAATGTTTTTAAGGTGTGTGCAAGTAGACGCTGCAACATTTCAGAACCGCCCTTGATTAATCCTCTTGCTATGTTCCATTTGTATAAATGTTTCCTTGCATAGTAGGTTATTTTATAAAATTTGTCTTTTCATCTGGAAACATTCTACACTGTTTGAGTCTCTGTTATTCACATGCTTGTATGTGTCCTACAGGCAGCAGGAGTCTATAAACCAACAGAGGGAGGACATAGAGAGACAAAGGAAGTTGTTAGCCAAGAGGAAGCCTCCTTCAGCCAGTAACTCCCAAAGCCCCAGCGCCAACTCTGAGCAAAAACAGCGTAAAACCAAGGCTGTTAACGGGGCTGAGATTGACCCCTTCCTTAAACCCAGCTTGCCTCAGCTGTGAGTGGATTTCTGCTGCAGTCCAGTATTTGCCTTGGACTTAAAACCGTCCGTATATGATTGCAGAGTATTTTAAACAATGTAGCATATTTTAAACAATCTTCTCCATCCCTGTTTGTGCAGATTAACTATAGCCGAGTATCACGAGCAGGAGGAAATCTTCAAGCTTCGTCTTGGCCATCTCAAAAAGGTCAATAGCTGTATTAATTTCCTTACGCCTTTAACAGAAAATTAAATTCCTCTGAGGAGACATTAATATGCAATGGCAGTTTGTTCACTGAATAAAATTAAAAAGATTAAGGGTGTCTGGGTAATTGAATGTTGTCAATGTTTTTTAGGAGGAGGCAGAGATCCAAGCTGAGTTGGAGCGCTTGGAGAGAGTGCGGAATCTTCACATCCGCGAGCTGAAGAGAATAAACAACGAGGACAGCTCTCAGTGAGTACCGTCACCATGGTGTCACTGTACTGCTTCCATAGTGCTGTCATTATTTGTGCTCCTTGGTGCACTCCCTGACTCTCTTGATTTACCTTTTTGCTGAAACACTTATTGAAGAAAAATTACAGATTTTACATCAATCGGCCATAACATTAAAACCACATCCTTGTATCTATACTCTTTGTCCATTTTATCAGCTCCATTGACCATACAGGTACACTTTATAGTTTTACAGATAGAGACTGTAGTCCATCTGTTTTTCTGCAGACTTTGTTAGCCTCCTTTTATGCTGGTTTTTCAGTTGTCAGGACCCCCACAGGACCACCACAGAGCAATTTGGGTGGTGGATTATTGTCATCACTGCAGTGACCCTGATGTGGTGGTGGTGGTGTGTTAGTGTGTGTTTTTACAATTGGATCAGAAGCTGAAGTTTTTAACCTGTGTGTTCACTCACTGTCCACTGTATTCGACATAGCTACCTAGTTGCTCCACCTTGTAGATGAAGTCAGAGACAGTAACTCATTTGTTGCTGCACAGGGTCACTGCAGTGCTGACAGTCATCCACCACCCAAATAATTCCTGATCTGTGGTGGTCCTGTAGGGGTCCTGACTACTGAAGAACACGTTAAAAGGGGGTTAACAAAGTCTGCAGATAAACAGATGGACTACAGTCTGTATATGTAGAACTGCAAAGTGCACCTGTACGGTCAGTGGAGCTGACAAAGAGTGCAGATACAAGGAGATGGTTTTAATGTTATGGCTGATCGGGGTATTCTTACGATGTCCGAGTTGTTCAGTCTCCCCTAAGCTAATGACTGAACCTGGAGTATCTAGCATTAGCATTATGACTGTAGGTGCTATGTGAGGATGCTTTTTGTGCTCAAGATAAGCTATCCTCCTATTCCAGTAACCAGAATAGGCCAACATTCACCAAATCAGTACAGATTTTAGTAAAACTCCTCATGATTGATTTATCGCATGTAAGGTCATCTGCACGTCCTTGAAAAAATGTGATAAAAATAAACCTTCTTTTGCATCGTCAGGTTCAAAGATCATCCGACTCTGAATGAACGCTACTTGTTATTGCATCTCCTTGGAAGAGGGGGCTTCAGTGAAGTGTACAAGGTATTTTGCACCTACAGACTGATCAGCATGAACTAGATCTATAATAAAATCTAAAATTGGTGTCAATTTGCAGCAAGTTTCATTTGCAGTGTGGGGTGTTTTTTTAGGCTTTTGACCTTATTGAACAACGTTATGCAGCTGTGAAAATCCATCAACTCAACAAAAACTGGAGAGAGGAGAAGAAGGAGAACTATCACAAGTAATGCTTAAATGACCCCATTCTTCTTTGTTGTGCCATCTTACAGTGATAGTACCAGCAGCCAATGGTTTATTGAAGTGCGTTCAGGCAGCCTGCTTTAAACTGTGCCATAATTATAATAAAAGATGAAAGTAAGGCATTGAGTAAAACAGTAATAATGACAGACATTATGATTAGGCTTTTCTTTTGACATTATGGCAGTGTTCATTCAATGCATAATCAAAAATAAAAACATGGAAGGGTGTTCAAATTGGTAATTGAGAGGTCAAATACGTGTTCTCACAATTCAGGCAGTGGGATGGGTGCTAACGTGTTTCAGTCTGATTGGTATTCTATTCTGTGCTGTAAATGTCTGGAAATCAAGTCACTTTCACCTGAGGCTGACTGCCTGCCTGCCTAGGGCTGAACCCCTGTTGCCCATGGTAACCTCTCTCACAACCCCTCCCCTCTCTTTCTCTCCTTACCCCTTTTCTTCCTTCTCTTTTTCTTTCTCACTCACACTCTCTCTCTCTCTCTCTCTCTCTCTCTCTCTTTCTCTCTCCATACGTAGACATGCCTGTAGAGAGTACAGAATACACAAGCAGCTGGATCATCCACGAATAGTGAAACTTTATGACTATTTCTCACTGGACACAGACACGTGAGTATCACTGAGGCAGCTTCACTGTGTCATATTGATGAAATGGAGCAGTCACATGCTGGTCTGTATTGCCAAAGAGATGCTTACGTGTAGGAGACACGAGTATTAGCCTGATTTCTTGCTAGTCTGTATAACTAGATACCTGTCTACACCTTTTTAAAACATAATCATTTCTTATTACAAGCCTTAGTATTTTCAGGTAAAAAAAAAAAAAAACATTTTCCATTGACCAAACATTAAATACCTTTGCCAAAGTCAGTGCCTAATCTTGAACCGTTGTATACTTTTCACCGTACAGTGCTGTGATGTTAGGTGCTTTGATGCGTTAACAATATTAATGCTATCAAAACCTCCTTTGCACCATTTCCTATATTATTAAGAGCTAAAAGAAGTAAAACATTTCTCTGAATTTGTACTGATATATAACGATATTTCTGTGATGTTTATACTACTCCATTTCCATAAGAGTTGGGACATGCAATAAAATCTGTAATTTATTGAGTCACTTGAAGCTTTATTTAATAGACAAAAGGACAAAGAAAAGATTTTCATTGTTTTCAATGATGAATTTAATTCTTTAAATTTAATACATTTTTAAATTGATGCATGCAACACACACAAAAGCTGGGACAATGGCATGTTTACCAAAGGGTCACATCACCTTTTCTTTTATTCATTCATCTTCTTGGCCGCTTATTCCTTTTCAGGGTCACGGGGGAGCCGGTGCCTAGCCGGCCACATAGGG
>JAOVVG010000050.1:14565479-14579969 GCA_028566375.1 Leptodoras nelsoni | reverse complement strand
TAAACCCTCTTTATATATATATATATATATATATATATATATATATATATACTATTGGAGTACCTCAAATGAACTTGCAGTCTAATATAAATTTAGACAGCAGGCATTTTCCGTTATGTTATCCATAGACTAAATAAGAAAAGATATGCACAGAGAGAAAAAAAACAGAGCCAAGTGGAGCTTATTATTATTCCTAAAGTCCTGCTAAGCTTAATAATGCTTGTAATTAAAATTGATGGAGAAATTGAGTCTCTGCTAATGCAGTGCAGCTAATGGGAATTCCGTGTGATTTCTTTTTTTCTGGCTGTGTGTCAGTGACTTTTATAAAGCAGTAACTGAACTTAATCAGTCATTTCAAATGACTTGGCAATGATTCTCCAAGCTAATATAAGAGAGGAATATATGAATACACACTGACTAAATGATAGGTGAGCAAAATATATTTTATTGTAGATCTATTCTAGAATAAGAAAAATATATAAATATTATTCCAATTGTACTATTGTTTTATATTCCCATATCTGTAACTGTATTACACAGAATATTACTTTTTTAGTTCACCAAGCAACGCTGTACATGTGTGGTCAGTGTCTGTGCCCTGGTGCAGTATAACAGTGGTACTAGAGGCTGAAACAAATTATTCTGTTCCCACTGCGCTCTCTCCATTTTTATTATGTTGCAATTAACTCCAAAGGCCTGAGACACCTGGCTCCCAATTACCTCTGTTACTATGCATCAATTTAATTAACCTTTAATAATGTTATCTACACTAAATTTTACCTAGAAATAGCCACTTAACCTGTAAACAAACAGCTTTAGGCTACGTTAAAAAGCAAGTGGATATCATATGCAAAGAGTGGTCCTGCATAAATGTCTAAGCAATTATAATTATTATTATTATTATTTATTACTATTACTATTAATAACTCTGTATGTTAACAGCTCAGAAAGAAGGAAAACATACCGTGATATTTATGAACAGTACAATTTTATTATTTATAAAATGACAATAAATAAATATGAGATGAGAAATGTAACATACCAAATTATAGACACTATTAACCCACTATTAAATGTCACTCATACAATTGAGGTCAGAAGTTCACACACACTCATCATGGACATGGCAATATTGGGCTTTCAGTGATTTCTTTAAACTTTTCTTTTTCCGGGACAGAATTTTCTTTAAGAATTTCGTGCACAAGTTTAATTTGGTGGGGACTTCTGAAAGCACATAGTCAAAATTATACACATAGGTTATTTATTAGCTTATACATTACATTATTAATTCAGTGGTGCTGAATGTTCCAAAATGTCTTTTAAAGTGCCAAGGACAAGGCCTCTTAACTCCCAGTTAGTGATCATGATTGACCACAGATGTTGCTTCTCTGTGCCCCTATAAAACAGTTGTTTGACAGCACTCATTGGATTGACCAACACACAGTACAATGGGAAAGTCTAAGGAGCTCAGTGCAGATCTGAGAAAGATGATCATCAATTTAGGAATGCAGGTCATCATTTCCAACAATTGTGTGTAAGTACAAGCAATTAGGAGGTGTAACCACTTTGCCAAGGTTTGTAACAAGACCCAAACTGTCACCCTCAGCTGAGATGAAATTGGTTGACATGGTTAGAAATCACCCAAGAACCACAGACCTACCATGAAATAGAATCTGCTGGAACACCAGTGTCACTGTTTACAGTCAAGCAAGTTTTACATCGCCATGGACTGAGATGCTGCTGTGTCTAAGAAAGAAGCTCCTGCAAAATCTATACCTTCAAGCTTGACTACAGTTTGCAGCTGACCACATGGCCTTCGGTAGTAAAGTTTTATGGTCAGATGAGACTGATTGAGTTGTTTGGCCACAATCACCAGAGGAGTAAAGGTGTTTGGAGGAGTAAAGGTGAGGTATCCAACTCTTAAGCATGGTGGTAGTAGCATCATGCTTTTGCTGCCAGTGGAATTGGTACCTTGCACAAAGTGTATGTAATAATGAAAAGGAAGACTACTTGAAAATTCTTCAGCATAACCTCAGACCATCAGTAGAATTAGGTGTTGCAACAGGACAATGAGTCCAAACACACATTAAAGCTGGTTTAAAACAAAACAGGTGAACATTAAGCTTTTGGAATGTCACATCCTTGCCAGGAAAACAACAAAATTAATGGAACTCCAAATATCCAACCCGAATTCTACCAGAAGCTTGTTGATGGTTACCAAAAGCAGCTGGTATTTTTTTTTGAGCAAACCAAGTGGCAGCTAGAATTTTATAATAGGCTACTATACTCATAATATATGGAAAGTATAGACTAATTGACCCTGTGCTTGTTTCTTAATGATTTCAAATGTATTTTAATATTGTATTATATGCTACATACAATATAGTGTTAAAAGATAGAGATAAGATAAAGAAACAGACATATTTCCTATATTTCATAAATAAAATGTTCCTATTAAGTCAGTGACTAACCTGATATTACCTTTCGTTATGCTCATATGGCAAGTTTAAATGAGAACAAGGTCTGATGACTTTTATGATAAATGTCTTTAAAAGAGTGAATAATGAACAGTGCTTCATCCCACTGAGGAGGCTAAGAAAGCTCTGCGCCACAATGATCGCCCTGTAAAACTCTTTCTCTGGGCTATTAATTTGAGATATGGAGAATGACAGTAGAGATAGAGAAGAGTAAAGCTGGATCTTTGTGGAAAAAAAGGTCTTTTAGAATTGTAAGTGGGTTATAGTCCTTGTCGAGAGGTAAAATGAAAGCCGTTTTCAGTCAATATATAAAGCAAAGGTGTGAAGCAATCTACCTCGATTTAATGATTTCGGGTAACTAATGGACCGTTTTGCATTTTGGATGAGATTGATTCAAACTTTAGATGAATTCATGGATTGCTTCACAAGAAAATCCATGGTTCGTGATAGCTAATGATTGATGAAAATGTGGGCAAAGATCTTTGTCTTTTCACATGTAAAATTTCCATTCAGACTGATTTTGATGTTTTTAACAGTAACCTGATCAGACCCTTGTAGTATGCAAGAGAAAATGAAAAAAACAACAACAATTACACCAAAACATCGACTCACTGTCTTAATACTGATGCATACTTAAAATACTCTATATTAATAATTACATTATTATTACAACATATTAAGAAATATGTGTGAAAAATGTTTTCCTGATGTACTGATTTTTAGATTACGGTAATGTCCACAGTTTTTTTTCCTCTAGCCAAAATGATTATTTCTATTAGCATTTACTTTTAGCAGCTAACCTCTGGAACTAAAAAAAGATGAGTAACATGATCTTGGTACTGTTTATGACAGACATCAAACATCTTCAGTAATTCCAATAAAAGGAGGAGCAATTGCTTGATTTCAAAGTTTTATTTGCAGTATTTAAACATCATTCCTGCACAAGTTCACTTAGTGTGACTGTAGTTTAAGGTGCCTATCTTTAACCAGCATTTTGTCTGCAAAAACACTGACTGCATAATTTCTTCTAATGCTCACATTAAATACCCAAGACCAAGGAATGTAAGCATGACATTTGCCTCCCCTAGGAATGAACCCTCCTTTAGGTCTACTTTTCTGGACAAAGATTAAGACCAGAACCAGAATAATAAAAAAGGCAACAATAAAACATTCAACAATCACCACAAATGCTTAAAACTGGCTTAACCTATGACTGGACACATAGTCCTGTGCTTACTAAGATGTCAGTAAAAATCATCGCTAAATACTAATAAAATACATTACACTTGTATTTTATGGGGTAAAATTCTGTTGTGCTTTTCTTACTATGTACCAGCCATTTTAACTAGAACTTAGCTTTTTACTGACTCTCATTTCACTTGACTATATCTAGACAATTTACTTAGAACATTCATTATGTGCTTATATAAGTATAGTAACAATCACAGCTACATCACAATGATTGCACTAAAGTTACACTGTAGGTGCTGATGTTATCTTTACATGACACATTGATCAGTTAACCTAGGTCATAGCACAGATAAAAGTGAGTGATAAATAAACATCGCTTTCTTCTAAGTCTTTGGTCAATGAATACATTGAAGTGTCTAAAACATTTTTCAAACACTCATAAGATCCTCTCAAAAACAAATAATGGAACCCTCCAAACAGACAAAAAGACATCTTTCACACTGTGTCTTCACACAAATAAAGCCTTTAGAAAATAATTCGATTTAAATATTAATATGTTAATCACGCTTTAAACACCAGAACATAAACTATGTAACGTAAATACATTGCATAGTTACATATAATACATTAGTCACGAAGGCCATATAACTTTAATATTCACAATCTACTTAAAGTACTTTAGATTAAAGTAAACATATAAATTATATATATATATATAACCTATTACTGATGTATACATTTTTTTCCCATTATTTTTTTCTACAGAACAGATAAAATATGCAGTCAATTTCAGTCACATTGACAACACCAAGAACCGACATTTAATTGACATTGATTAAAATGTATATTGGTGCAGAGAAATCTGAACTTAATGTGCAATAATTCATTATATAACTATTAAATATAGTTCACATAATTTGTAGATACAGTGAGGATACAATGAAGAGGTCATGTGATGAACAACTTGAATAAGGACATTTTTTATATTTTCAGATGCTGCTCTCTTGGCATTTAATTGCTATACTCCAAGATCACAAGCCCTGATATGACTTCACCTTCACTGACAGCTCTGTGATGGAACATTGTCAAAACTTTTATTCAGTGTTAATGTTACGTTTGACTCAAAACCTCAGCAGTGCCAGCGTTATGGTTCATCAATGCCATGATTTTAGGAAATTGTGACCTTCATAAGGTTTAGTCTGTCATTCATTCTTGACACAGATACGACTCTATTAATCCTATGATCACCACAGTGTCACATGATTCCTAAGGTGAATTCATAAAAGTAATTCGAGTGATGGCAGGATTGTAACATTATACCACAACTGTCAGTTTTGCTATCACAACTCTAATGTTTTGTCAAGGACAGGAATGTGTACTGTTGTTCAATGAACGCTGATCAGCTAAAATATCATTGCACTCTTTATAATTCCAGGCCCAGTCTTTCAATCTCATCGATCAGGAAGTCAATATCTGACCTGGTGGCAGCATGGTTGGAAATGACCATCCTGAAGAAGTTGACTTTGTCACCCTGAGGCTGGTATCCCACCATTGTTGAGCCACATTCCATCATCATTGCCTTAATTTTAGGAGCCACCTGGTTTTAAGGGAGAAACCATTGGTTTTCAATCAACTGGCATTACACACGCTGTGTTTTTTTATGTCATGTTCTCTTCTATATGCTGTAAGCTTGTGCTGAAAATATCAGAACTGAGGAAGCAGGTTGAAAAGGTCAAAGCAGATGTTACCTTATGGAGCCTCTGCCTCCTCTCCTCTTTATCTGTAATGCCACGCAGGCTCGGTGGAATATACCAGAAGCACACATTAGTATGCTGAGGCTGAGGGAAAGAGAAAGCAAACCAAACAATAACCAGTCTCATCACATGGTACTAAATGGTCAAAAACTGCTCTGTGCTATAGTTAACTTGGCCTGGTTATTATAGTTTTCAGTTATATTACCTGCAACAGATTTATGTGAATGCTATTAAATATAGGCTGAAATTATACAGTATAAATGTTTTTCACACACCTGTCCCTGGAATACCATCTCATAGCCTTCTCTGTTTCTGATCTTATTATAGAGATACTCTGAGAGCTCCAGACACCGGTCTATATGCTTTTCAAATCCAATGGTACCCTGTTTCAAGAACCAATATATACATCTTTTAATACATATACATATATTTCTCTTTTGTTAAATGTTTTTAAATTGAGTTTTAATTCTAATACTAACATTCAATTCACAAAAATGTTTGTTTGAGGTTAACAAAACTTCCAGCAACTAATGAAAAATACATTTTAAACAGCAATAATAACAATAACAACAACAACAGCAGTAACAATTTTGCTGCAAGTACTGTGGTCTGTCATTTGTTTATTCATGCAATTGCGTGCATACCTTTGCCTTCCACATGAGCCAGAACTTGAAGATGTCCACATGCCGGCCGCACTGTATGGCCTTGTCTCCAGTATCATAGGAGACATCATACTGTTTATCAGGCTGGAAAAGGTAGCCAGCACACATAGAGTTGCAGCCCTGCAGAAGTCCCTATAACACACACACACACATAGACACACACACACACACACACACACACACACACAGAGTGAAACCACCAGACATCGAGACATACACGAAATGAAATGTCAATGCGGTGGGTGGGGGGGTGGGGAGTAGTTAATGATACACTTCAGTGAGCACAGCCCCACACTGGTTCTTCTACCCTTTTGTCCTGTTTGTCTCTTTTTTTCACTTCCCCCCTCAGTCTCCATCTTTTATTGTTTTTCAAGTACTATCTCTCTCTCTGTTTTTGTCAGTCTGCCCCTGCATAACCCCCACCCCATTTTTCTACATCCTCAGCCTCACCTTCTCTCTGACCAGAATGGCAGAGCACTGTAGTGGAACTCCCATCATCTTGTGAGGATTCCAGGTGACAGAATTTGCCCTATAAATGTAACACAGCAGAGTGAGGACAGGCTTCATATACAGACAGGGGACAAAGGAAACAGTGGGTTTATTGTGTTGTGGGGGTATTTTGCTGCATGGTTTGGGTCCACTTATCTACTTAGAGGGATGAGTAACTGAAAAACCACACAAAGTTAATCAACCTGATGGCTTTTATCCTAGGATAAAGAGTGGTCTCTTCCAGAATGACAGTGGCTCTGTCCACAGAGCATGAGGTCTCACTGAATTGTATAATGATTCTAAAAAAAGATTATCAATCATAAATCATATACTATGGTC
This sequence comes from Leptodoras nelsoni, assembly GCA_028566375.1. NCBI lineage: Eukaryota > Metazoa > Chordata > Actinopteri > Siluriformes > Doradidae > Leptodoras > Leptodoras nelsoni. Next base: position 14,573,057 of record JAOVVG010000050.1, on the reverse strand, counting down.
TTCAAAGAGCATCTATGTGAGATTTTGGACTGCCATTTTAGGTATCACTCACAACTACCACACCAAATATGATTAATGGACAATCTATGTCTGTCCAGGCACGTTGAAGTTGTTCTGGTATCTTGTGGTATTTCACAACCCTTGCTAAGACACACGTTGTCTGGGATGTTTGGATTCTGTCGCTCCCCCACTCTCATGCGTTCACTCAGGTTTGTTGATGGTGGAGTGGCTGGCCGCTTTGTGTACCAGGGCTCCCTCATGTGTGTTACCATCTGGCTCTCCCTTTTAGTTATGCTCTCATAGCTAGTGTTGCCAGAGTCCCTGTGTGCACTCTGTATGCAGCGTACATTTTCTCTAAATGTTAGTGAAACAGCATACCTAATAATCTGTATTCCCCCTGCCCCCACCCCCCACCTCTCTGTTTCTCTCCCTTATCCAAACCCTCCACCCCTTTTCGAGCTAGATATGCTACACCCGAAACACCACAAGATTCCAGTAATCCTGAATCCTTCTCTGCTTTTGTTTGGAGTTCTTATCACCAGAAATTCACTCACTGCTGATGAGGATGGGTGCACGTGCACAGCCTAAAGAGCACCATAATGGACAGCTTAAAGAGACATGTAGAATTTGGCTGTGCATTTGATATAAACAGCCTTCCTGTAATGACTAGGACTAATTGCCATGCACTCTATTAGGCAAATCTTTATTAGTGAACAGTTTATAAACTTTATTTAGTTAAGTCTGTTTCCTTGTAAGGTTTCTTCCTCTTAACATCTGAGGGAGTTTTTTCCTTTCCTCCATCATCCCTGGTTTGCACATTAGGGATAACATTTAGGGATATATTTTATATAAGTTAAAAGTTATGGCTGGATTTTATGCCATTGTTCATAGCATTTTTTTTCTTAAATCTGTCACCTGTCAGAATATGCATGAACGTATGTATGTATATGACAAAATGTAAAACATAAAGAGTACCTCTCAACACCATTAAGTTTGTGTCTGTGCTTCCTGGACATCAACAGGCCACCTCCCCATGCTCCCTGTGGACACACACATAAAAAAGGTCTGATCCGCTGAACATCATCTTCAGCAACTGAATCAAAACATGACAATGACACAGTCTCATGTTACATTAAGTGTCTCATAACTACACACACACCTATATGGCAACTACTGAGGATGTGTGCACTGTTACAGATTACAGATGATAGAAATACATGTTTTCTAAATACTAGGTGCACTACTATGTGTACATATTTTTTTACTCACGTGAGCTTACTGTATATAGACAGTTATAAATGTTCTCAGATAAAACAGATTGGGAATGTTTGGATTTGTGGTTTTCTAATAAGATTTTATTTCTAACTGTGACAATACCTACATAGACAGGAAGTATACACTGATTATAAATTTAAAGAGGAAATTTTAATCGTCTACTTGTCAAATGTTCTTAGTGACAAATTCTAGTTTAACATTAGTCCACTCGATTCTGTTAGGAGTCAGTATGTTGCAGCATAAACATGCTACAGGAAGTTAAATGAAAGAAACATTTTAAAGCATTAAAGCCAAAAACTGATGTTGCTACATGTGTGCATTTATATATGATGTACGTATCACTGGATTTTATCAGCAACACTGCAAACATCTTAACATTATAATTAAAAGTACTAGAGTCAATACAAAATGAGACCAGTGACACTCACAATTCCGACCATCGCTGTGCACTTACATCTACATGGAGCCACATGTTATATTTCTCACAGATATCTGCAATCTCGTTGATGGGGTCGAAAGCACCATAAACTGTAGTACCGGCTGTAGCGCTCACAAAAAATGGAACGTAACCCTGGAAAAAGCACAGAGACAGATGAACTATCACTCTCAATGGACTACTCTCACTGACTCAATGAGATAAAGGCAACTGAGCTGAGAACATTACTTAAACTATCACTCAGTTGTAGCCTGTCCCATAGAGACTAGCTGAAATCATCCTGTTTTTATTCTTTTAATGATATTTTACGGCATATGTTAACATACGTAGTTTTCCATAGGATATTATTATTTAAGATAAATACTGTGAATTGTCCTTTCAGTAAATTGTTTGCTTGCATCCAAGTCTATCAGAAAAGCTTATTGATTTAGATACATATTAACTTAAAGTACATAGTGATTAATGACGCATGCATTTTCTTATCTTAGGCCATGAGTAAGACACTATATATTATGCACAGCGCATTTAGCCGAGTTGGACATATTTTTTTTGTGTGCAAAGACTCACCTTGTGTTTGGCATCAATGACCTTGGCCTCCAGATCAGCAGGAATGACTCTACCTCTGATAAAGGAGACAGACATGTAACACGGACAACATCACACTTACACATACACACACACACACACACATACAACACACAAGCTTACAGACCAAGAACTGTACTACCTCTCATCTGTACTCAGCAGAATCAGGTTCTCTGTCCCAAAGCCAAGAACTGCACTGGCTTTCTTTATGGAGTAATGACTCTGTAAATGAATATGAAAAACATATAGATGACATTCTGCAGCATTGTCACTATCTAACTAATCTCTACCTGTAGCCTATGTGCGCTTGGCACAACCAAATATTCCAACATGTTTCCAACACATTAAGTGAGAAAAGAATTGTAAGTCTGTTTACTCAACACTCACATCATGAACGTCTAAGGGATGTTGCTGAATTTAGCCAAATAACATTACAAATCTGCAAGTACACTGAAGTACTAGGAAAACTGGTATTGGAGAATATGTAAAATGCATAGCAGCACCACCTATGTGTCATTGGTCATGTCTGCCAGTGTGTATATAAAGCGATAGACATCTATGGAAGCTTCTAGAGTTGTTAAGAGTTGTGAGAATGGCAAGTTATCACGATTTTGAGATTTTAAATAGTTTAATAGTTGGAGCTTGTGCGATGGATCATAGCATTTTGGAGGTAGAAGCAAAGTTTGGATTTTCATGTATGAGTATTTCAAGAGTGTACCGTGACTACAAGAATTCTGGCAAAACCTCAAACTTGCAACAGCAGTGTAACTGTAAAAAGACTCGTGACCAGCGTCGGCTGGCAAGTATTGTTTCACGCGATAGGCGTGCAACACCGCCTCAAGTAACAACGGAATTCAATGCCATGGCCTCAGCAAACATCAGCATGAGGACTGTGCAATGTTCCCTTCAAGATACTCTGGGGGACCTACTGCTACACCAGTTTTTCTGGTACTTCAGTGCATATGACACAAATAAAAATAATAAATTACAACCAATGCACTTATTCCAATAAATCTCTGAAATGAGACATAGAAAAGAATGTCTAAACAAAGCTTCCTGCACAATCAGACTCACATAATTTACTCTGAAAAAGTAATCCAGTGACTTAAACATCGAATTTAGAGATTACTTTATACTATATACAGTATACTTAAACTTAACAGTTTATCAGTTCAGATAAAAGTGAATAAACAAGTTTTACATTCTTTTCTCAGTAAAGGGGAATTGCTGTTCTTGGTAATCACACACAGAGATTATATTAAATAAAATCCAGAGTGCTTAAATAAAAAAGATCAGGTATAATGACAATGTCTTAGGAGTAGGGATCACTAGATAAGACAAGATAAGATTTAAAGAACACTTTATGGATATTGAAGGAAATTATTTGCACCAACTTACTGAAAACAATACAAATAACAATGAATAGATTTGACGAAATAAAAATATCCTCACAACCTTAAATTTTTACAAATGCGCAAAATACTAACTCTTCGGAAAAGCAGCATTTAGGTTTTACAGAATGCCCTGCCCGCAGTAAGGGAGAGGAGATTTACAGTGTAATTTCCCTTTTGGAGAAAAAAATTTCCTGTTTATATCATGCTACATTGATTCCATTGATGTAATAAATCTATTGATTCATGACATCTGTACTGCTGGTTACAGTCTACCATCAGAAATATCTCAATATTCATTTTTCACGAAGACACAATACATACATGCTCAGAAGTGAAGAGCACAAGCCTGGGGGCTGCAGTCATGCCTTTAGTCTTCACCTCAGGGAAGTGCTTATAGCGAGCTATCATCACACTGTACATGTTGGAGATAGCTCCTCCTGTCCAACGAAAAGGTCAACAAACTTAGCACAACTGACAGGATAACATTCCAGTAAGTACTGAGCTTTCATTAGAATTTTATCAGCATACAAAAAACAAATACAAAAAAATATACAAAACTTGCATATAATTGTCATAGTGATGGCAGTGTTTACTGTTTAAGAGATTCAGATGAAAGGAGGAAAACAACCTGGAGAGAATATTCCATCTCCTTCTCCATTCGGCCAACCAACAATCTCCCTCATTTTTTTCAGAGTCAGCTGTTCCATCAACACAAACACGGGAGCAATCTCATATGTGAACCTGTGGATAAAATGTAGCAGCTCAGTGGGTAACGCTCTGCAGTCATACTCAGAAGATCAAATGTGAGTACAAATCACATGACTGCTGAAGAACCTATATGGTGCACTTGAGCAAAGTTCTTAATCTTTAATGGTTCAGTTTTATCCTATCCCATATATCCCATGCATGAGAATGAAATTCTCGTGCTCAGTAGGGCTTTTGTATGGGGATGGTAGTTCAAGGTCAGTTAGAGTGGGATTTCAGATAAATAGTAAAAGCTGTTTCAGATGCATTCTAGCCTTTGCAGTGCCCAGATATTTGTTTATGTGAAACCCTGCTGAAGTGACTCATCATTGAAATAGTGTAAGCACGTTTGGAGTAAATGTTAGAAAATTTAACAAGAAAGCCCAATTTCCTGAACAGAGTGATCACAGGAGAACAATACATGGGTATGAATCATGAGTATGATCCTGAGACAAAAAGACAAAGTGCTAAATGGCACATGACAACATCACCTCACCCAAGGAAAGCTCCCATGAGTAAAATCAAGTCACTGTTTTCTGTCTTTTTTGATTCTCAAGGGATCATCCTTGAAGACTTCTTACAGAAGGCCAAGATCAAAACAAGTTTGAAAGGCCACCACTTCAGCACAGTAACGAACATCCATAGAGCCGTGACTGAGACTCTGAACACAACTGCTATCATCAATCACAGAGGTTTTGGGAGCGTTGTGTGTGCTCACAAGGATCATATTTTTTGAAGGTGATAATTCTGAATTGTACATAAAAAAATAATTATCATTACTTTCCGGACAGAGCTCATATATAATGTGCAAAAGCCTTGGGCACCTTTTTAAGTACAAATATTGTTATAGATTTGTTTAATTTAATGAGTCATTACAAAAATATTTTTCCCAAACATTACTTTTGCAACTTTTCCATGAAACATTTTTGTATGTCAGTAAAGAAAGCAACACATCACATAACAGACCAGTCTTCAGGCAAAAAAAAACATACTGAAGGCTGCTGGGTTTTAAACGAAAAAAAGAGGCAAATGTGACATTCAAAGTGTCCAGAACAACTGTGGCAGATTCTCAAAGAAACAAATATGCACATGCAAAGACATGCTGTAGCAAATGATGCCTTCAAAAATAATCTGTATGTTAAAAAAACTATTCCTTTATGTAAGTATAGAATTTCTCTCTTAAATAGTGTTCCCAAGTGTAATTTGGGCAGTTTATACAGACATACTTGCGACAACTCAGTTGATCATATAACTTATTATAATGTTATATAACTTGTAAAAATAATTTATAGTGTTATATTTTATCATAGAACTGTGATATGATCCTAGCAGAGTGTCTTTTACACAATAAGGATCCTCAGTAACCATCTGAAGTAATTACAACAAATGACAGACCAAACACTAATTAATCATGTAGCAAAAGGTCACAAGAGACAATGCAAGCATTATGACCTCAAACAGGCCATTAGGACCGTTTAGTTACCATTCAGGATCACCAGAGAATACACCAAAACTAATCATGCCTCATTACAAGAACTGATCTATGATTCTAATAATTGTCATTATGGATCTTGTGAAGTATTTTTGTACACTCTTTAAACAACTGAAGGTAACAGGGGTTACTCATTGTACTACTGGATATAAATAGTGAAATAACTCAACAATGCATGTTTCATTGACCTCTAAATGGTTAGGGCATATGCCATAAAAAGACATAATAGAATCTCTGACCTCTAAAGGTCATTCGGAACTGGTGTGTTCACTCTGTGCTATTTTATTCCTGTTCTCTGAAGGTGAAAACGGGCATGAATTACTTTGAAACATCGTACAGGGCGCCAGCAAGCATTTAGCAGGACAATTTAGCTTGTTTACACTGAAAAGATATATTGCATGGAAAGAGCAGTGAATTGTATCTAAATCTGTATTTGAAAACAGCTGTGATTTATCTTTATAATCTCATGGTGTCTAAAATTGGAGATTACTCATCCAGTCATTATAATGACTATCTGATTGCAATGTGATGCCTTTTAAATTGTGTATGTTTGTATGTATATATATTGTATATATGTAACATATGAGTTCATCAAGATGTAAATTAGCCTTAACGAACAAAGCATTTACATGCTGGACACTCCTGTCTACAGGCTGTGTATCAAGCCTGAACATTGTGCCATTTCATTATTTTAATGAAGTCTTTTTGTGAATATTAAAGCGTTTTATGGGCTATTAATAAATGTCACCTTTGTGCCTATTTGTACTTGAATGAAACTGTGATGCACAGCAAAGGACGAAGCTACTTTCTTCTGTTAATCTATTTCTGTTAGATAATGTTTCAATTACACCCCCTCAGTGTAACTAATACACCAGCAGAGATTAGGGAGAAAAATGAAAACTCACATATTAGTGTTTGCAGTTGAAGTGAGCCACTCCCCAGCCAAGCCAATGATGTCCAGACCAGTAGACAGCTGGTTAAAAAACCTGGGATGACCTGACATTGAAAAAAAACAACAACATCCATAACAAAGTAAGTGGAGTTCACTGCTCCAGCATCAAAATGGTCTACACAACTGTCTATAATATAATAGCCTATTATGTATTCATATTTATGTCACTATTCTAATGAATGAAGAGCATACATTTGTAAACCTGGTCAAATGCCATGCCATGCCATGTCTCACCTGTCCTGACGCCATATTTGAGTGTGTCTCTGCAATCTACTAGAATCTGCTCCAGGCTCTCGGGCTGGTCCGAGAGCTCCAAGTTAAAGCCCTCTATGCCTTCCAGGAGCTGGTGTGGATAGTGAAAGTCCAGCACTTTTGTGGATCTGTCAAATGTCTTCCGTACATAATTTGTGAGGATTTCCACCACTTCCAGCAGGAACTGGATTGTAGTCTCTTCACCATTCTTGGCAGGCAGTAAATCTTTAAGGTTATAACAGTAACAGTGTTATCAGTGTGCAGATAAAAAACGGGGGTGGAGGGTGAGAGTGGTGTTTCAAAATAAAAACTTAAAGTATAAAGTGCACACAAATAAACATCAAGAATATACAGTGCAGGCCAAAAGTTTAGACACACCTTCTCAATCAATGCGTTTTCTTTATTTTCATGACTATTTACATTGTAGATTCTCACTGAAGGCATCAAA
>JAOVVG010000050.1:14545361-14556804 GCA_028566375.1 Leptodoras nelsoni | reverse complement strand
AGGGTTGGTTCCTGCCCTTGCGCTCAGAGTTGCCGGCTGGGCACCGGCTCCCCCGTGACCCCGTAACTCGGAATAAGCGGTACAGATAATGACTGACTGACTGACTATAATGTATTCATCTCCGGCCATTGCATCATCATTCAGATTTAGAAAAAAATCCAGTTAATTTTAGTGATTTATTTTCCTCTTATGACACCATCACCAGCGGGGCCCCTCAAGGGTCGATTTAGGACCCAATTATTTTTTTTTATAATCGTCCCAGAGAGACGTGAAAGACAGCAGCATAATATTTTCTTTCATTGTTATGTTGATGGAATCCAGTGGCTAAATTATTGTCTTGAGGACATTGCAGTTAGAAAAGGCCAATCATTTTTTATAGCTAAATAAAAGCAAATGGGAAGTAATTATACGTTTTTAGAATATACATTTCTAATATGAGTTTACTCAGTTATTTTTTGAAAGAATCTGTCCAGCCTAGTTCCATACATGAAATCTTACAATATCATTGATTAATATTTTGTCTTTGATTAAAACATTACAAGTAATATTTAAAGTCACAGAGTAAATCTTAATTTAGACAAAAAAAACCATTTGGGAACCTATCCAGTCGTGTTTAGACTATTGAAAGTTGTTTTATTTTGGTGTTTTTTGTGACTTAATTAGTCAAAAGAACTGCTGCAGGTATTTTCCTTTGCCAAGGCAAACCATGTTATTGCAGTTTTAGCCTTCATAAATTTCTGCCTCCCTCTTATTCTCTTCGACTCCCACTGACTCCTAATATATTTTTGTATTTGTAAGAATTTATTTTAATGGACTTGCCCTTGTTATATTGTGATTTTGGTGTGTCCACACAATTCTCCCAGATGTCTGGAACCTTTTAGCTAGTTCCTCTTGACTGTCTCTCTGTCCTGTTTAATGTGTTTAATGTATTTTATTGATTACCTTAATTAAAAAATTGTATTCAAACTTTAAGAAGTTTAATGCACAGATTACATACATACATAGTAAGCTTATATTTGTAACTGTACTGAATGTGTTCTGTTTTAGAGCTGAATTTGTGTTTCGTTTCATGGGCATTACTGGTAGTTTCACACCCTAGCAAAAAAAGGAAACGAAGAATGAAGTCTAAAAATAATGTATAGATTGCTATCTTGACACAAAATTAGAGCTTTAACTTAGTAAGAATATAAACATAAAACTCGGATACGTTATTTTATATAACTCTTGCAAAGATAATGCATTATTTATGAAGTTATGTTGATCCTCTGCATTCCAGATTTAGACACTGTAAAATAAAGAGCATATCTCGTGCGCTCAGCTGGCCGATTGTATTTATCCTGATAATTTTATGTTACACAGCGTGAGCTCAGATGAAGTGTCAGTATCATGTAAGAACAACTTGAAATGGGATATACTTAGCAACCGAGAACAAAGAAATACGTAGTCCTAGAAAACATGGAGGTTTATTGATTATGTTGGGAGGATTTTTTTTGCTGACATATGAGGACTATAATTAGTGATAAGTTATTATTAGTTTTACACTTTACTGTATTAAAAATTAGCATAAAGTTTAAAAAATGACTTTTCCAGGCACCGAACAAAACTATTTTGTCTGTGGGGATTTCTCTTCATACGAAAAGCTCTATGCAGCAAAAGTAACACATTATAGTAGCACTGTTTAGTCATAAAGATTAGAGATGGCGTTGTGTTTTTACTATAATACCAATAGGTAGATCTTGTTTTACGAACATGTTTGAAATTAATAATTGGGAATTAAAGTAATTTGTTATCATCAGTTACTTTTAAGGCTTGATCAGAGGCATCACTGGGTAATGGATATCACAGAACAAGCTATACTTACACTATCCATAAGTTTCTGTCTCAGGAGTTTATGATTGCTGCTTACCATGGGCAGAGAAAAGGTCTCCAAGTACAAATACTGATTGTATACTGATACATCCTGTGCTCACCAGGTGGTCTTCTAGTGGTGTCACAAAGGTAAGGACACTAGTAACAGCTGCATTTTCACCACTTTGAGGAACCACTATTTGTTGATGGACCTACGTCCCTCAACAAATATGCTCTAGTTAGTACAAAAGTTCGTATACACCCATAGAAAACAAAGGAAAATATAGAACCATTAAGGGTTATCACTCTAGAGCAATGCTTAAATATTCTACGTAGAACCATACCATACAGATTCCAAACTAGAACCAAACTGTTAAATATACAAAGAAACCATTAAAAATCCCTTTTCTAAGAATGTACACTACAAATACTTTGGAAATTCATTATACTCTCAGGCCTTTAAGAGCGCTACACAGATAAAGTACATTTCTCTTCGCATCCTAAATACTTATGAGATTTTGTCCCATAACTATAATCCATATTTTCATGATTTTTGGAAAGCTCTGTTTCACTGTGCACTAGAGAACAGCTTAAAAGTTCACCATTCAACTACTTAATTATGAGGCATACTTTTTTCAGGACGCTATATTGCGAAATGCACACACCATATGCAATTCTGCTACATTAGTTTTTGTACCTAGATTGCTTGATTTGCTCTCCAGATGTACTTAACAAACCTAAGAAAATTATGTTGTGGTTCCATAAAGAGATTTGAGTTTCTTTTATGTATATTTACTACAAAGCCCAACAAATGGAGGAGTATAAAATGTTTGAACTGTTATTCTATTCAGTATTTGGGCAAATCTGTTTAAGTAGTAAAACACAGTACACCTTAATCAAACTGGAGAAAGTTATGGATATCCACATATTTTTACTAATATACTGGTCTGAAGCTGTGTGAGTTGTCCACACTTCAGATGCCATCATAAGCTGTGATACATAAATGACTAAAGTAATACTAATGTATTCCTTTAATAATAACAATATTAGTTGATTAGCTGTCATGTAAATGTTGCTATCAAACAAGGTTTGCATAATTACTCCATTTCCACGCCATATAAACTTACACTATTCCACATTGATCTCAGGTTTACTTGATGTGCTTGGTAAAGCCAGGAAGATGATTATAAGAATGTAAACTGTCCATTCGACCTGATGTGAAAACCTCTTACTACTCAACTTTAAGTGGGTGAACAAGTTCTTTATTTTTACACAGCAATTGAACAGCTTGTTTTCAATATAGCATGCTAAAACACCCCACAAGGAGCGAAAACTGACACTTTCCTTTAACAAAAGCTATTAAATATATATATTTACAATCAATGTGAGATCTTCCACCGAAGACAAAGATCTTAACACAAGTTCAAAACTTGTTAGTGATATATGAGCAGCACAGGGATATGAAACCTCCTTCACAGTCCCCATGAGAACTGATGTACAGACTTGAAAAATCATATTTACAAGTCCAGAAATGTAGCTTCCAAAACCGTGCGGCTTTTCACACCTTAAAAAGAACCAGCTTGCATTGGTTAAGTTGAAAATGTTCAGTACGTCCACTTTATCAGCACTGTGCGCTGTCAGGAGCAGCGGAGATCGCCCCAGTCGCGGTTTTAGTCCTTTATATGTGTCTCGTGTCTTCCCGTTTAACGTGTTCGGAGTTCTTTTCGTGAGGTTTGGTTTTCTTGTTCTGATGTGTTTTCACGTGTTTGGCCAAGTGATCGCTCCTCATGAACCTCTTGCAGCAGTCGGGGCAGGCGAAGCGCTTCTCTCCGGTGTGTGTCCTCAGGTGCCTCTGCAGCTCGTCGGAGCGTGTGAAACTTTTTCCGCAGAAGAGCCAGTTGCACACGAACGGCCTCTCTCCGGAGTGCCAGCGAAGGTGCGCTTTTAGGTGCGACGTCTTGCCGTAAACTTTGCCGCAGCCGGGAACGTGGCACACGTGTTGCTTCTTTTTACCCGGTTCGTCGCTCGAGTTGGACGTCTGGCAGTTCGGGCAGCGACACCTGCGGCACCGGCGCGCTGAAGCGAGAGGGGATTTGGGGTGCAGCAGAGCAGCGATCTGACTCTGGTACTGCGCCAAGTCCGTGTGTCCAAGCACTAAACCCCTCTGAAGAGGAAAACGGTGAGGAGCCAGAGACGATGGGTGACTTACGGCGTTGCCTTGCTGCAAACTCCACCACGGGATGTCCTCGGCCGGATTTGGGGACAGCTGTCTCTGCTGTTGGGGCACCAGTCCAGAGTGACCGGCTACAAAAGCTGGCACGGTGGGTGGCATGGGCGCTGGAGCCGTGTACGTCACAGCGGGGACGTAGGTCGGCGGACACGTGGCCTGTAAAGACTGCACGGAGCACGGCATCATTTTGACAGGCGAAAAGTCGTAAGGGTACGAGGGCTCTGCCGGAGGGGTTAACGGCAGCTCATGGGAAGAGCTGTACGAGCCTTGGAGGTGTGCGGAAAGTGGCGCTTTAGACGATAGTCCGAAAGAGGAACTGCTGGAAAGAGCGGACTGAGGATTCGCCTCGTTACTCCACGGATGGAAAATGCGCGATGGAGAACCCAGGGTCGCGTCGTACGGAACTTGGATGAAATCGGCTGCGCTGGACGCGTGGTGGTGGTGGTGGTGGTGATGCCCGATCCGGTTACACGTAGCTGCTAAAAGCGCCAGAGGTGAATGCTTGTTCTCCGGCGAAGAGTTTGGAGTGCGGTCCTGGATGATCCAAAAAGAAGACATGTTATAAAGTTAGCATGTTGGGAGACAAATGAAAAAAGTCCGATGCGCAACTTTGCCACGTGGAGCTTCTGATTTATTCACTGCAAATTTTAACACAATACAGATGCAAGTTTATTTTAGAAGGGAGTCGAATTAAAACGACGTGTTTGTTTGTGTATATTTTAGACAAACAGTGTTGACGCAAATCGAAGAGCATGACTGGAGCGCTGATCAAAATTCTGTTTTCTCAAAAATCTGTTTCTCCTCTGCGTCAGTTATTTTATTGGGGAAAAAAAGGCAAATTTCTCATAGGCTTTTAAATGACACACGAACCTGCAGAAACGCCTGTAGACTGTCGTTCCTCAGCACAGCCACCGCAGCCATGGCAAACTTTCTCCTTGCCTTCTTCCTCCCAGTCGCAAGCGAAGAGTCGGAGCGCTTGGGGAAACACAAAAGCGTGTTCCTGTAGAAAAGTGGAGTTCCTGCGCTTCCTCTCCTCCAGATATCCTTGGACCATCTGAGGGACTGAAGGATCACTTCTTAGGATTTGATAAGGACTTTGGTGGGCCGCCAGCCAGTCAGGAGGAAGATTTATTACTTTGAAGTTTGCCGCTGCCCAATCATCAAAGAATAGCGGCTCTTTGAGAGCGGGAAGCAAATCCTTTGAATCCACAAAGCTCCTATGGTGTGTTTGTTGGTCTGGATAAAAGGGCTGATTATTAGGGGGGATGGGCAGGGTGGAGATAAAGGCGGGACAATTAATGAAGTAATCACTATGTGGGAAATGTATATACACAAATAATTGGATTTTCTTGATCAAAGAGCCCTCTCTGCGCGGGGAGCCCAGTATTGGATGGCGGAGTCACCCGATCCCCCCATGCTGTAATTAAGGATTTGTACCGCGGCCCGCTGCCACAATGCCCCCGTGTTATCTGCACAAATCTATTGGTAGGAGGCTTGTTAGATAGCTTCACGGGGGAGGCGAAAGAGACAGGATAATGCGATTCAACACAAAGTTAATCAGGATTCTACCATTTGTTTCAGCTAAGACATGCCAGAACAGGGAAAACCCATAAAAAATCTTATTAAAACTCTGAACATAAAATGGACTATAATAAAAAATGGAAGCTCTTTTTACTCTAATATAAACAGAAATCTTTCGTTTATAAACCACTTCACATGTTCTAATAGAAACTAATAATATTCCAAAAATAATATTCCAAAAATATACTCCAACAGTTAATTCAGTCATCCCTAACTGAGAGCCACTGTATGGGAATTCTCATGAACAAAATGACAAATGATGCCTCAGTAGTCCACTTGTCAAGTGATTAAGGTGTCATAGTTGACTAGCTTTCCTAATTAAAGGTGTCAAAGTGTCAAAAAGCATGACATTTTTTCTTTTGGCGTTTCCCTGAAAAAGTTGAGTCTGAATCCCAAATGGCTCCCTATTAGACTTGCAGTTGCTACCTAGGGTGTAAAAGCTTGTATTTAATAGCCTATATTGAAATTTTAGACAGGAGGGTGCGACTTGGAATCCAGTTTAAGACACTCTGAGGGAGGAGATTCAATCTTTAGTGAAAGGAAACTGTTTTCCAATCACCCACCCACTTCTCCACCTACTTGTCTACCCATCAGTTATCTAAGCAACCCAATCTCAATTGCTCCAACGGCCATATTAAACATTATTAAACACACTATAATATTAAACAGTAAATGGGGTTTTAGTCTACTTTACATGAATTGTACTACGGTAGTGTTTTCAACATAGCCAGTGATCTTTATATAACTTAAAGTACCATGGAACTAAGCCACATGCGGCCTATATATTTAACAACAAGGTATCATGCTAAATAAGAATGTGCAGCACATCAATCAGCATAGTTAAATAACTCACAGCAATGTTAAACAAAGCAGTGCTAAGTAAATATCAAAGTTAAATTTTGCTCATGTTGCACCATTATAGAGATGAATTAAGCAATTAATAATGGTCCAGATTTTTCTTTTGCATTTCTTCAAGGACTCCCACTGTCCCCTTTTCAGTGATTGATTTGGAAGTGGATTGCTTCCTTTGAAGGGATTATTGTGTTCCCAACCAAGGGGAGAGCTGGGGATTCCCACTGGGCCCAGGACAACCTCAGATTTCCTGCAATTGATGCATACCATTGCAGCATTTCTTTTTTATTGCCTTTAACAACATGAAGCACAGAACTGTAATCATCATGCAAATCAGGGGAATTATTGTGAAATGGCAAAGTTGCATGTAACTGATTAAAATTTGGTACATTTGCATTTGTACTTGTAAAACAGCCACCTAAATGACATAATGGAATAAGCAGTTATAATCAGCCTTTACCTGCCATGTATTCTCATGAAAGAAACAACCAACAGTACATTACACTATAAGCATTTTCATTACTGACATGATAGTTAAAAAATCATAGTTTAATTCCAATGCCTATAATAGCAGTGAATGTAACATTAAGGGCATTGCTGCTAAGATTGCTGTAAGGTCATGAATTATTGCTACAAAAGCAGCGTGGTGCAAACCAAGTTTTCACTTCACAGAAGGTTTTGCTATGAACAGCTACAAATTTTAAGCATCGACTTTTATTTTTATTCCTAAAGCTTCCACAATACTTTTTTCGTATAAATCTATGGGGAGCTCTGTTTGAAAATGTCCTGAGAATTTCTACAACCTACACACACTTGATTACAGGAAGCTGATCATTCCTTATATCCTTAATAAAATCAAAGTCAACTTTTATTACAATATGTGTATAAAACCCTCTCCAATAGAATATAGCATTTATAACATTAAATTCTTCTTTAAAAGGAAGTCTATGTCACCATGCAGTTTTAATTCTCAACAATTTATGGCCAAAAGTATGTGGACACCCTGCTCAGTCACTCTTGGCTGTCTCAGTTACGATGGATTGGTGCCCTACGATGGATTGGCGCCCTGTCTAGGGTTGTTCCTGCCTTGCGCCCTATGCTGCCGGCTAGGCACTCCCGTGACCCTGAAAAAGAATAAGTGGTTAAGAAAATGAATGAATGAATGAATGAATTTAAATACTGTCTGTTTTTTAAGTGTTAAATCCTCTCCAATAGAATATAGGATTTATAACATTAAATTCTTCTTTACAAGGAAGTCTATGTCACCATGCAGTTTTAATTCTCAACAATTTATGGCCAAAAGTATGTGGACACCTTGCTCAGTCACTCTTGGCTGTCTCGGTTATGGATAATGGGTGACTTGCTTCTCCAGACTTGCTTTTGCAGTTGCTCTGCCAATGTCCCTAGATATCAGGAGTGCCCTGTCAGTTAACATTTTTAAATCAAATCTAAAAACACACACAAAAATATTCATGCTTTTGAATTTTTCTATAAAACAACAACAACAATAATAATAACATGTCTTACCATCATTTTATTTATTGTATTATTTTACACTTTTATTTTTATGCATGTATGACACTGGGCAACTACTGTTGTACATGTGATTGTAAATAAAACTTACTTACTTACAGCTGACCATCACACATAAGTGGTTCTTCCATGAACTGTTGCCACAAAGTTGGAAGCACACAATCGTTTAGGATGTCTGTGCACTGTAGATTTACTATTTCCCTAAACCTGTTCCAGCATGATAATGTTCCTGTGCACAAAGGCGAGCTCCATGAAGACCAAGGTTGGTGTGGAAGTACTCAAACTGCCTGCACAGAGCCTTGACCACAACCCCACCTTTGGAATGAACTGGGACACCGACTGCACCCCAGACCTCCACACCCATCATCAGTGACTGATCTCATTAATGCTCTTGTGGCTGACTGAGCACAAATCCCCCCAGTCATGCTCCAAAGAGCGAAGGTTATTATAACAACTAAGGGGGATTACATCTGGAATAGGATGTTCAAGAGCACGTATGGTTGTGGATAGTCAGGTGTCCACAAAAGTTTTGGCCATATAGTATATCTTGAAAGAAAATCCTATGTCTGTAATATCTGTTCATATTTAAATACTGTATGTTTTTTAAGTGTTATAATTATAAAGTATAGTATTAAAGTGTTAGAGTGTCCAGAATACTTCTGTGGGAAAACCCCTGCAGGTAATCATAATGATACTGAAGATTCATTATTATTACTAAGCATTTAATTTATTTACTTTTGATTGCCAGCATGATACAAAACACAGTTGAAAAAAGCGCATACAAGCACTGACCTCAGTCAACAGGCCACAATAATCACATATAAGACAGAACAAAAGTTTTATTGACTAGTCTTTTCAGTGTTAGTATACTAATACCCAGCCATGACTCAATCCCAGCCTATTCAACTATATAATTTCCACCAGGCAGTACAGTGCAGCTCAATTACCCATAATCCTCCATGCTGCTGCTATGTCTACTGCCAAGAGAGCCGTGTTGTCACTAGTTACCTGTTCTTAATTTGGTTACCCTCTTATACAGGTACCACACAAGTGACCTGGGACATACAGGTGGAGCTAAATGTAGTGAACACAGTTGCACAACCATCTTGATTTTATGTCTGTGGCTGGAACAGAAACTCTACCAACATACACTGGGTAATATAATGTGGGTATTAGGTGAAAGTTGGCTCATTATTATCTTCACTAAACACAAACGCATTGTCATATTTTCATGAGAAATGCTGCAACGCCGCATAAATTCAACATCAACATCAAAGGAGAGATGCCGTTTTTTTTTTTCAGATTCATTTTGTTCGAGTCTAACAGAGACCCTCCTGAGAAACTCCTGAGAAACTTCTTCTACTTTCATGGTTAGAGATGTCAACTGGGATAATGACACATACTTGCCTGGGATACACTTATAGTTCCGGGTTTGCACATATATACTGAGCTGTGTTAAGGCATGTTGTTTGGCAGAGAAGCCCTAGAATATAACAATACGTTTAGGAAATGAATAAAATGGATGATGCCATAAATACCAAAGTGAAAGATAAAAGGGCATGTTCTATGAACAGAATCTTTTTACAGCAGTTGGCAAGAAAAATCATATTGCTACAAAAGTTGAACAGATTAAGACTGACATCAATTAAACCACAGAAATCCAAATGTCTGAAAGTTAAATAGTACATTTATGGTCCCATTTTTCATGCCAAATATGACATAAGAATATACTTCAAATAACAAAGATTTACACTACAATGCTTCTGTATTTACTGTAATATTGGTTAGGACTTGGACATGGCAATCTGTGTGTGGAGAGAGAGACAGAGAGAGAGAGAGAGAGAGAGAGAGAGAGATTAATTAATGATGAGAAATTACCAATATACTGTACTGCTTTATTTAAATGACATGATCATTCATTTAAACTGAATCTAAAGCACACACAGTGATTAACAAATTTGAGTGATATGCACTACTTGGTTATAACTTAAAATTTACATTTAGCTTGCTTATTTGGGTCTCTTAATGGAAAGGTCCAAGTGAATAAATTATCTTTTCATCTTCTATGAGCAGACTGTAGAAAAAAGGGGGAAAAATTTGGTTCCACATCTGTCTCACATACAAGAAATGGAGCATGGGAAAGAGAGAGCCAGAACAGGAAAGATGGAAAGAGAGAAATGAGAGAGAGAGAGAAATGCTCGGGGCTACTGGGTACTTGAGCCACCATAATGGTGTCTCGTATGAGAAAACATCTGTGAATTTCCTCAGTGATCTACAACAAAGTCTAACTCAGAGCAGTCACTCAGTGAGCCTTTGAAGTCGCTGCCTGACAGAAAGCTGCCATTGTACTCAGGCTCCAATGCACTGCTCTGCACTCCTGACTCTCCAACATTTCCCCCTGAAACCTGATATGGCTGGCCCTCTTCAAGCTGCCAGGCAAAAGCTTGGCTGCACGTTTAAAGGTCAAACCCAGATAGACTAGGGTCATGAGAGGAGTGAGAGGTCATGATCCCAACAGCAGCCACAGCTCCATGTGTGGCAACATGACTGTGGGCTGCTGAGAGCTGCCAGTGCAGGGTAATTGGTGAGGCCACGTTCAAAGTTGATCATGTTTACTTAATTTACTTAACTGTTCCAGCAACCCCTTTACTAGTAAAATTAATTTTACCTATAAACATTTCAAGATAATAGTATCACATGGCAGGACAAGTTAGTCTTGTGTAGGACCTTTTTTTAATTAAAGTCCTCAAGTCAGCAAACCACAGGTTTTGTGTGATTTCCAGTGCTTATCTAATGACATTGTTGCTTGTATAGTTATATCTAGTTCTATTCCTTTATGTTTTCTGCAGCAGGAGAGACATCAGGACAGAGCACATTGCACTCTGTGGTTTACTGGTAACATTACAAGCGCATTTGTTTTCTTAAGTTGAAGAGGGAAAAGCTGATAGAGAGGCAGCTGAGGGAATGACTAATAGCTGCTGTAATGCAAGTGACAGGAACTAATTTCCTTAGAAACATTCCACAATATTCCAAAGCACTAACTATAACTTGAAATGTTTATATGTTTTAAATAAAAAAAATGTAATTATTGCTAAATTGTTGTGGCATAAGAGGATTGAAACTCTTTGGGACATTTACTGTTACTGGGACTGTTACTGGACAATAAATCAGCATTGGGATAGTAATATCTCTGCTATGAATGATTAAGATTGTGATTTCCAGTAGGCTGCTGTGTGACCTTGTAACTCTACTGGACAGTAACACTGCTGCCTCTTAAAGAATAGTAGGAGGTCCGTCCTGTGAAAAACAGACATAATATAGCTGATATACAGTACAGGCCAAAAGTTTGGACACACCTTCTCATTCAATGCGTTTTCTTTATTTTCATGACTATTTACA
>JAOVVG010000050.1:14405788-14423755 GCA_028566375.1 Leptodoras nelsoni | reverse complement strand
TTGGTAGTGCTGGGGCTTGAACCCCCAACCTTCTATTCAGTAACCCAACACCTTAACCACTGAGCCACCCCTGCCCCATACCACGGTAACCACGTTTTTGAAACTGTCAAAATGTGCACGTATAGTGCGTGTATACTGAACGTGTGGCAGAATCAAGAACAAAAAGTGCATACCTCTTTAAAGTAACGTTGCATAAGTGCTAGTCTAACGTCGTTAGTCGCCCCACAAGTGTCCTCAGGAAAGATCCGTTCGTCATCAGTCGTAGGGAGCTGTTTTGCCTGATCGCTACAGCAACGGTGCCCCAACACTGAAACCACCCAAAACACACACACGCACAGACCTGTCATGAATGACAACTCTATGCTAATTAACTTTGACATTTCCATTTATGGAACACATCATATCATTTGCATACTGTAATGAAGCACCACGTCAACGTCAAAACAGCAGCCGCGTGTTCATAGCCGTATGTTCTTCTCATTTATATCACACTGGCGGTGATTGACCAAGTCAACAGCTGGGACAAAAATAATGTAGCTAATGATCTCCTTTTAATGTCCATTATACATCTGTATACATGTTTCTTCCTGCTCAGACACATCAAGTCTTGCTAAGTGAATACCGTAGGACAGTGTTTTGACCTTGACGCTGTGCATGTCTGGTAATTACTAATAAAACAAGCTATTTGTTTTCATGCCACTGAATGAGAGATTTCTTGTGTCCACATCAGCATTGCAGAAATTGCTCTACAGAAGCTGTTCGAGGATCAACACGTATGATGAATGAAGCAATTAAATTGGTAGCGTTTAAGTGGCATCATTAAAAGAAGTGGTGCAGTGTGCCGAGGCTCAGGTGCTACGCTGTTTAATAGACACTATAACAGCACGGTGCTGTGCAGCGGCATGAGATTACAGACTGGCTATATAATGCATCACCTGTTGATGGAAACCTGTAATTCACCCAGTTAAATTTAGTACCGAGATATCCGACAGCAGAATTGAGAAAGATAAGAAAACATAACATAATGAGTGTTTGGTGCATTTGTTCACCTGACGATGCCTGTAGTAGGACCACCAGTCCTGTAGGTCTGTCTTCGGTAGAGGGGCCGCTCTGACCGCATATTACACAGTCGTAGAGAACTTCAGAGTCAAGAGGCTCGGCTGAGCTCACGTCCATCGCCGCCTCCACTTCAGGACATTCTACGAGCAAGCAAACAAAGGAGCTTTTATCCCAATAAATCCATATACTAATAAATAAATACATACAAGCAAGCAAGAATAGACTCTGGCTTGATCATGAGTGGTTTCAAAATGGACCGTATGGCTTTTTCTGTTCATGAAGAGACCAAAATAACAACCCCGGTATGCATAAAAAGCAAAGGCGAACAAACAAAAGGAACAAGAGTTCATTTACTTTGCGTCTGATTCTAAAACCTGGCAGTAATTAACATGGGCGCAGACAAACGGTGTGTGAAATACAGCACAGCCACCAGTGCCAGAAAGGACTTGGAAGAACTCCAACAATCAGAAATTCACACCGCTGTTCATTTAGATCAATTGCAAATTTGCCAAGAGCAAACAAACAGCTCCAGTGAGAGCAGGAGCGAGCACAGGGACTAAAATAGAATAATTGAACATGCTACAAGAGAGGTAGACTGGTAATAGTTAATTAGCTAAATTATGAGGATGTCACTGCTTTTCTGCCCTCTCTTGCATAAATTAACAGATCGCAGAGGTTTGGCCAACCGTGCGCAAACAAAAGAACATTAGATGTAATGTAGTGTAGGAAAGCCGTGATATTCGGACAATATTTGGAACTGCCTAATGGACTGTTGGAGAAGGTCAACTTAAGGTCAGTGGATATAATTAACACATTCCCTCATTCCTCATTAAAGAGCGAGGTGCACAACAGCGCACAGACTAGTAAAAACATGTCTGATATATTGTTAAGAATCTGATAAAACTTACAAAGGACAGAGCTCAGAAGACTCGGTCCACACACATTATTATACTGCTCATTATACTAAAGCTAATAACGCAGGGCATTAGACAGGCTGGTAAAGGAAGAACCGTCTATAACCGTTATAACCGATAACACAAACTGTTTCTCAAGTACGATGCGGAGTTCCTGAGTAAATAAATACTTGTGCAAAATTGCTGTGAAAAGAGGAACAGAACACTTGTGCTGCTACTGAAAAAAAATAATCTAGATCAGTGATGAACACATCACACACGTCAGCATGTCATGTTTTATTACTTTCTTACACTATATGGCATAAGCATATGGACATATCAAACTCAGTATGCGTTCCTTTAACAAAGTTTGTAGCATGCAATTCTCTAGAATGGTGTATGCTATAGCATTAAAATTTCCCTTGACTGGAACCAAGAGGGAAATCTAAAAGGGAAATCCGTTCCAGCATGACAATTCCTCTGTGCACCAAGCAAGTTCTATAAAGACATGCAGTGGAAAGATCTGAATTCTGACCTCAGAGTGACCTCTGATGCCACTGAACATCTCTGAAAGGAATTAGAACACCAACGGCACCTCAGATCACCTTGTCCGAAATCAGTGCCTAAACTCTTGTGGTTGAATAAGCATAAAACCCCAAAGACAAACTCCAAAATCGAGTGGAAAGCCTTCCCAGAAGAATGGAGATCATCATCATCATTAGCAAAAGGGGGAATAGAGTGGAAGCGGATTGTTAACAAGCACACAGGAGGGTGATGGTCTGGTGTCCACAAACATTTGGCCACACAGTGCATCATATTAGCCCCTTGAATATAATTTCTTTATGTACAAACCCTCTTTGAGAAATACAGACAAATGATAAAGTGTTTATCAGCAAATGCGAATCGAATTTCAGTAAAATCACTCGGGGGAAGAAGTTGTATACCTTCCACCATATCACTAAAGCATGGCAATACCGATATTATATACAGCACTGTATATTGTTTTTCACCCAGAACACAGAACACGTAGGCTTTTTGCGAACACTGTTCGGTTTGCCTATACCTCCTTCACATCTGGTACTAGTCGACAATTTCAGTGACCTCCATCTCTGAAGATTAATTACTTTTTCAAAATGTTAGAGTGTGTTCAATTCAATTATAACACAGGGCAACAAATGCCAGTGTGTTTGGATTGATTTATTGCTTTAGGGGGCAAGACATCTGGGGAAAAACTGTTTTGTTTGGAAGTCAACGTGACGGTGTGGGCCGGGGGCAATCGTACAAAAAAAATCCATTTCTGATGACACGCACACATACACGCACGCACACACACAGACACATACAGACAGACACACACAAACATACACATACACACAGACACACACATACACACACGCACAGGTTTATCGAAAGACCAAATGTGCACACATTCAGAACGTTTGCCATCATTCCAATTTAGACACATACCGTCAAAATAACAACCACTGTTGCATACGGGGTGTTAAACGTTATTTGAACAGATGTGCTTGATCATGTCACCTTGGGAAATTTCCACCTCAAATAGTGATTTTCAGTGACCTTTCCAGTCCACCTGGTGTGGAAAGTGTGTTTGATTTGGAGGAGTGATCATTTTTCATTCCAATAAGATGGAAAGCACTTCAGTAGGTCAATGTTAGAGCAGGCACTAAAGGACATTTTTCATATCAAACCTCATCTCCGGTTATGTCCTTATCTAAACATTTGCTTTTGCTGCTATTAGTGGAAATTAAATCAGGCAAATCTATTTAAATGGAATGCAAATGAAAAAAAAAATGCAATTGTGGCTTCAGCAGATGTCCGGACTGCACAGAATTATATTTTACCAAACCAGGGTCATCCACTCCACATGTTTGTGCTTTACCTGTCCCCTATTACATGTACATTTTTCATTCTAATAATCATCAAACCCATCAAGAGCAGGACTGTAGTTTTACTGAGAGTCACCGGGGTTCTACATGAGACAAGCTGGACTAAATTATCACATGGGGATCGGGAAAAGCATGAAGCCCATATTCCCAGTTAGAGTACGACCATCTGTGCACCGGTCTTGTTCATCAATGGTAATTCTATACACAAGAGGTACTACAGTTAATCTATATGCATAAATGGAGAATAAATGCAAATTTAATATCTGCGGTAGTTAGCCATGCATGTCGATGTGAATACTGTTGCCCCGATATACATTAGTGCTCTCTATACCATGGCACAGTTATATTTAGTGCTGCTAAATGCTGAAAACCAGCATTATTCATCCCTTAACAACTCAACACGGGGTCAGTCCCTCTGTGTCTACAGTGCTGTTAGCACTCTGATCTGCTGTCCCTTGAAGCAGTGAGCCATTTCCCCTGAGAACAACGCACGCGCACACACGCACCCACACGTAAACTAAGCCTGGGAAGCTACAGCAGGCGTCACCTTGCTTGCTTGCCCCTTAATTACACACTTTCCTTCAACAAGTTTATGTCCAGAAACATATACGATTGTGAATGTGAAGCAAGATAGGAACAGTATTCAGGTCAATCTTAGG
Source organism: Leptodoras nelsoni (assembly GCA_028566375.1). Lineage (NCBI taxonomy): Eukaryota > Metazoa > Chordata > Actinopteri > Siluriformes > Doradidae > Leptodoras > Leptodoras nelsoni. Next base: position 14,419,237 of record JAOVVG010000050.1, on the reverse strand, counting down.
TCAAGCAGACAAATAATCTATCATAGAAATATAACTTACAAAGGGCAGTTAAACCACTCCATTTCAAACAGACACTGTGACTGACTTTAAAAAGCAGCAATACTAGAGTAATTACTATGCTTACCAACATCCATGGCTGTCTCCATGAAGCTTTTCTGCCTGGAGGCAAATTCAGCCAGTAGCTTCTGCTGTCTCTCCCTGGCCCTCTGCCGCCTGAGACAGAGCAAAGAAGAAAATGGTAGAGGAGTCAATAAAACATACATCAGTAAAACTCCAAAGAATAAAACCAGGTAAAAGTATCTCATTTTAAAGGCAGAAATCGTAATGTTCGACCCAACACTGCGTATAGTACATACAGATTGCTTATGTATATTTTTTTTCTTCTTGTCGTTCGCAGATTATGCGCGGTATAGGATGATACGAATTTACTTCCCATCATTAGTCTTCTAAATGTACAGCTATCTAAATGTAAGGATTTGGCTGCGTCACTCTGCTCTCTATGTACTCAGGTAGCAAAACAGAGTGGCTTAATAAAAGGACATAAAGCAGTGCAGACAGGAACGATACACTTCAGTTCCCGCCACTGACAGCGTCAGGGACAAAGACGTGTCACACAAAAAAAATGCATGGTCCAAACGGCATGCCCATGCACCGTTGCTATGGTAACCATGAGCTATAAAGCACAGGCACGTCATTTTTCTTGACTTGCAGGTGGCACCTGTTCCATAATAACAGGTGCTAATGGAAGACTTATAGGCTGCTCAATCACCTTTAGAAAAGAAAAAAAAAATCTGCTAAAACCTGGTAAAGGCAAGACTCAGATCAAAGACAGCACTAGGAACATTAGGACTAGAATAACAACAGCATTATGAAGTCTAAAGGGTGCAATTATTACCGTATTTCTACCACAAGCATGAGATCTGGCATGCATAACAAGAATGTGCACAAAATGAGTTGACAGTAGACCAAGAAGAATAGTCTTAGTTATAGCAGAAATGTTAGAACTTGCCAGCACAGATAATGTTCCAGAAATAACATAAAAACATCATTTTCACATTGCTTTGATACACTCAGGTAAGCCTTGGCTTTTATGCTCCTACTGGTGGAAAAGAAACAAGCAAAGAACAAGCTAGAATGCAAATAATATTTTTTTAATAAGTTTAAAAAAAATAAATAAAATCAAAGCAATTACACAGAAAAAAAAAGGTTTTCTCTCATACTTGTGCTGATGGCTAGAATGTCCTTAACCAAATAAATGTAATACTTGCACACACCTCTCCTCTTTATCCATGCTCTTCTTTTCTCCTGGGCTGCTCTTTTTAGGAGGCACAGGTGGACACACTTTGCCACAAATCTCTTGCAGGCATCTTTTGCTATGTCTGCTGCGTGATGCTGCTTTGGCCAGGATCCTCTCAATAGCAGTGATGCCGTCTCCGTGCGTATGCCGTGCTGGTTCAGCCTCCTCTAGCCAGCTGAGAGTCAGCGAGTTCTGCTTGGCTGACAGTTTCTGGTGCAGTTTGACCAGCAGAGACAACATGCTCTCTCTTATCTCTAGAATCTCAGTGACCATCTGAGGTGGAGAGCCTGGAGGAAGCCACCGCGAAGATGATTTCGGCCGTACAGCCTGGTTGGCCTCGTGGTTACTGCGGTTTATAATCTCCTGGAACTTCCTTCTGCGCTCTGCCACCAGGCTGAACAACTGAGCCTCACGCAAGTTCTGTCAGAGAGACAAACAGTAAAACATGACAGGATAAAAATACAGACATATTCCTTCACATGAAAATGTTTAAATGAGAGCAGACCAGAGTTAAAAATGGCAAGCACGATGCACTGTTTTCAGTCACCATCATGAGTGAATTAAAGTATTCAGATTATTTATAGAAGGATAACAATGAAAACATCAGAGCACTGACAGCATGTTTCCACAGGACTGGACTATATGGTCATAAATCCATTATGCCACATTTTAAAGGTATGGGACAACTGCTTGTGAAAATACATTTACCTAGATTCACCTAGTGTTATATTATAGAACCTAAAGATTTGAATAAAAATTTTAACAAATTATTTGTTCATTGACTTGAAGCTTTATTTAACAGACAAAACGTATTTTTAGTGTTTTCAATGACAAACTCCATTCTAATTGTTAAACAAACAAATTTATAAATTGTTGCATGCAATAAACTGGGACAGAGGCATATTCACTACTGGGTCACATCACCTTTAAACATATATATATTTGAATCATTTGGGAATTGAAGATACTAATTCTTGCAGTTTTGTAAGTGGAAATTTTTGCTCATTCGTGCTGTATACAAGACTTGAGCTGTTCAGCAGTCCCTGGTCACTGTTGTCTGAATCTCCCCTTCATGATGCACCATACATTTTTAATAGGAGACAGATCTGAACTGTAGGCAGGCCAGTCAAGCCACACGCACTCTATATCTACGAAGCCACTTTGTTGTAGCTCGTACAGAATGAGGCCTGCTATTTTCCTGCTGAAACAGACATGGAGATCCTAGGAAAAGATGTCGTATTGATGGCAGCGTATGCTTCTCCAAAATACCAATATGAGCCTCTGCATCAATGGTACCTTCACATATATGGGGCAGTGTAGCTCAGTGGATAAGAAGTTGGACTATGGACCCAAAGGTCATGAGTTCGAATCCCACCAGAGTCAAGCTGTCACTGCTGGGCCCCTGAGCAAGGCCCTTAACCCTCAACTGCTCAGTTGTGTAAAAATAAGATGTAAGTCGCTCTGGATAAGGGCGTCTGCCAAATGCCAGGAATGTAAATGAATGAATATATGCAGATCCCCCATGCTGTGAGCACTGATGTTCCCATGTCATCACAGATGCACTTGATGGTCTTTTTTATCACTGGCACATAAAAATCCACTGTCCATTTTTGGCAAAATAATATAAACTGAATAATATAATAATATAATAAACTGAAACTAGTGCTCATCTGTCCACAGAACACGTTTCCATTCGGTGACACTGGTCCCAGAGAACTCGCTACAGTTTCTGCACAAAATTAATAAGGCTTCCTCTTAATACTGCATAACACAGTTTCAGGTTTCGAAAGTACTCCTGAGTCCATGTGGCTATGTCCTTCACAGTAGCATGACAGTTTCTCAAAGAATACCGCCTGAGGGCTCGATGGTCACACACATTCTGCAGCAGCTTTTGCACTTGGCCTTTAAGCGCCAAGATTTCCCCTGACTCCCTGAACCTTTTCATATTATGAACTGTAGATGGTGAATGACCTACATTCTTTGTAATTTTGCATTCAGAAACATTGTACTTGACCTGACCGACAATTCTCTCATGAAGTTTGGCATGAAGTGGTGAACCACAACCAAACTAAGCTTTTGGTGAAACCTCTTTTTATACTCAACTTTGATGACCTCATCTGTTACCAGTTAAACTGCTAATTGTGGAACCTTCCAGTGTTACTTATAACCTGTTCAGTCTTATTTTGCCTCTGAGCCAACTCTGAGTGTGTTGCAGCCATCAATTTTTAAATGCGCTTACAAGTCTATTTAACAAATAGAATGGATTTCATCATTGGAAACACTGAGAATCTTTTAATTGTCATTTTGCCTGTTAAAAAGACAGTGTAGGGGCAGAGTAGCTCAGCAGTTAAGAACTTCTGACCAGACGGTTGGGAGTCCAAATCCCACCACAGCCAAGCTGCCACTGCTGGGCCTCTGAGTAAGGCCCTTATCCCTCAACTGCTTATTTGTGAAAATTAGATAAAATAAATAGAATAAAATCAAGCACCTAGGCATGCAGACTGCTTCAACACATATTTGTGAAAGAATGGGTCGCTCTCAGGAGCTCAGTGAAATCCAGCGTGGTACTGTGATAGGATGCCACCTGTGTAACAAGTCCAGTTGTGAAATTTCCTTGTTGCTAAACATTCCACAGTCACCTGTCAGTGGTATTATAACAAAGTGGAAGTGATTGGAAACGACAGCAACTCGGCCACAAAGTGGTATGCCACATAAAACAACAGAGTGGGGTCAGCAGATGCTGAGGCGCATAGTGCCCAGAGGTCGCCAACTTTGGAGCAGTGGAGACGCGTTATCTAGAGTGACAAATCACGCTTCTCAGTCTGGCAATCTGGTGGACGAGTCTGGGTTTGGCGGTTGCCAGGAGAACGGTACTTGTCTGACTGCATTGTACCAAGTGTAAAGTTTGGTGGAGGGGGGATTATGGTGTGGGGTTGTTGTTCAGATGGACTACAGTCTGTAATTGTAGAACTACAAAGTGGAACTGAGAAAATGGACAATGAAAAGGAGAAAAGGAGTTGGTCATAATGTTCTGCCTGATCAGTGTATATAACAAACAATGGTGCAGACACCAATATGAGAATGAGCTGTCAATTTGGATTAGGTGCAAACCTTATTGTTGGAGGGAATTATGCTAAATCATATTTCATCTCGTGCTCTCTTCATTCTGTACACTCAGTGGGGTCTAAATAGAGTTGAAATCAGAGATTTACTCCCATGAGATATTGCTCCATCATATGCCCTGTCATAAGTCTCCTGACCCAATGATCCACCTATTAAATCTTACACAGTACTAATGTTATAAAAGAAAACCATGGTCAGTCCCCCGACTGCTAGTTACCACTACAACACACGTCACAGATCCTGCAGAAACACACCATCAATTTCACAAGCCAAAAATAAATAAATAAATAAATAAAGATTTGCTCGACATTAAACACATAATTAGTTTGCCACACTGCAAAGGCGTCAGCCAGGAATTTCCAGAAGACAATCACACAAGCACTGACACCATTTCACAATTACCACAAACACAGAACACACGGACACTGTAGAAACACATGACAAGTACTGCAGCTCCAACACATCATTAGACATAAAGTAATAAACAACATGCATGTTTATTACAGCATTTAGTCCTGTTTCAAAGAGAAACCTTCACAAGACACAAGGAACATTCAAAAAAGGTGACTGGAACATCCCATGGCTGACAGCTCAGGTTTTCTTTTTTACATCCAGAGAGATCAAGCCTGTAATTGTCTCACACATGATTAGTTTTACACTTCCAAACATTCCAAATCATTCCCAAATTACAGGCCAGGCATTTCCAAAGCCAGCTACCTCTCTCCAATTCCCTGTCAGCCTTCTGGAGCTCTGTGAAATGAAAGTGAGCGATACCACTTAAAACTACTTCATTATTACTTTAAAAATTAATTCATTACTTACACCAAGGTTTCTCTTTAATTTAGTCATCTCCAAATCCCACCCATCAGGACCCCCCATGTCACACGACGAACTGCCAGTCAGGGAGGGCAAAGCCTTCCTCCAAAACACGTGATGCAAGCCGCCGCCTCTTTTCGAACTGCTGCTCATGCAACGTTTTGGAAGTGGTGTAACGCACTTGGAGGAGAGCGCTCCCGCCCACCTTTAGTATGCATGAGCTCACAGACGCCCATGACTGGACAGTGTCGCTCTGATTGACATGGGGGAGAGCGTATGCGTATCCCACCCTGAGAGCACGGCCAATCTTGCTCTCTGAGCTCCCGGCTACAGGCAGCTATAGCATCACCTGGATTCGAACTAGCGATCTCCGGTTGAAAGGACGAACACGTTGCCGTTGCGCCACTCGGGAGCCCCACCAAGGGTTCTCAAACATCTTGAGGCACCCAGGGACCCCTTTAAGTGTAAATTATATTCCATGGACCCCATTAAATTTATTTTACAAACAATTTGTAACAATCCAAATATTAGGCTCATTTAAACAAGTACAATAATATTTTGTCTATTTATTGGAGCATTACAGCTTTTTATTCCTAGACTCACCTTTCACATTTTTTATTAAAATGACCATTACAGTAATGTTTATATTATTTAGACCTAATTTTGGGTTATATTTGGGTTTCAATTCAAGAGACCAATGATGCTAATTCTAAAAAACGTATTAAGTTAAACAAAAGTAAACAACTGTGAACAACCAGAGCTGAATTTGTCTAGCTGACCTGTCCAAAGTTTGAGGAGTCAGTGCTCGTGCTGGGAGGCGTCTCTCTCTGCCTTTCCCTCTCTCTTTCCCGTTCCCTTTTTCTCTCCACCTCCGGGGCAGTCTCAGGCACTCGCACTCGTACAAAGTTAATGACGTGGTGCAGATTAGAGAGCAGGCTGGTGCCCGGAAACCAGCTGTCATGGCAGTGCTCCTCAATACACGGCTCCTTCAGCAAAAGACAAAAAAATGAAATAAATAAATCAAGCAGATATACTTCAGAGGAACACATAAAGAACACTCCTCCGGGTCTCACAGATAGGATCCGTGTCCATTTAGTGCATGTCCAGACATCAGTAACGACTGTTTTTTTGGCATGAATGTAAACTAGCTGAACATAAATTATGATGAGAAAGTGATGGTGACGCAAGTCATTGCAGAAGCCTATTCTAGCACAAACAATGTCCAAAAATTATTCTTATCTCTTCTTACTGCTTATCTAAAATTACAATACAAAGTATGTGGAGGGTTTGTGAAAAGAACGTCTGTACCCTGAGCTCTGTGGAAAGGTCACAGAAAACAATGTTTTCACAAATTTCAGGTTGCAGCAGAAGAGCCACTCACTTCATCCTCTTTGTCCTCTTGTGCATGGTTGTCCAAACCCAGCTCAACCAGATACAGCACCATACACAGCACATGCTCCGACATGTTCTGATGGTCCATCCAGATCTGCACAAGCAGGAAAGACATTTTTACATACATGTGAAAACACACACACACACACCCCTATTAAAATGCCAGGTGTTTGTGATGTAAAATAAATCAGACCAATGAAAAGCATCCAAGCCTGGCTACCTACATCACGTCTACTAAAAGCATGGGGGGAAATGGGCTATGGTCTGCTGAGACCAAGGTTGATATTTTTGGCCAAAAGGTTTTAGAAATGTCAGTCAATATTGGCACAAAACATTCAGGCTTCTGCTTAAAATCTGAAGATGAAGAGGAATTTAATCTTTCAGCTTGACAATGACCCAAAACACAGACAAGAACAAAGTTTTGGAATGTCACAGGAACAGCCCAGACCTGAATCCAATTGAAAATCTGCAGGGTGACTTGTGGAGGGCTGTGCACAGGCGATTCCATCACAACCCGACAGATTTGAAGCACTTTTGCAAGGAAGAGGTACACTCTTGACAATGATTGCCAAGTCAACATGTGCCATGCTGATGTCAAAAGGTATTAGTTTAAAGTATTACTTTAAGGGCGTGCATATTCGCATATTCATGCAACCACATTATTGTACGTTTTTTTGTTTTTACCCCTAAAAGATTTCAGTTTTCAACTGAATTGTTCAGATTATAGTTCACACTGATGTAGGAAAAATTATTCATCTTAGTCTCACTTTTTTACATCACAAAGTATATACATTTATAATGTATACATCACAAAGCAACTATTATTCAGTAAAATTAAATTATAATGAATATATGAAAGTGCTTAAACAGCGAGAACCTTGTACAGCAGGGTAAAGATGACGATATGTAGGGTTTTGCAGTGAAGCAGACGCGCTAGTTCTCTATAACACGGGTGCAGGGGCGTCCTCTCCTTATACGGAGGCCAGGGGTTACCAGTGTGAATACCTGACTGCTTCAAACTGCATTCGAAACACATTGCACTGCTCAGTACGGATCAGTAGTTGAAGGCTACTGAAAAACAACTGAAAGGTCATTCAGCATAGGGTAAAGGAAGTCAGTGAATCCAAAAAAATAAATAAATAAAAATAAAGTGAAGAATAAATTATATTCACAGCAGCTTGGTAGAAAGCTTGAGCTTGAACAATTGATCGCAGAACAATTTACTAATTTAACAATACATCTAAACAACTTTTCAAACGTACTAATATCTTAAGAGGATTAAAAATGGTTTTTAAAATGTCACCAATTCCATTTAAGCAAGGAAGGGTGTGAGATATGAAACATTTTGCACCCCTGACAGGTAATCCATCATAGTACAGCACACAGAGCGAGTCCCAGTCTGGCATTACACGCTGAACAAAAAAAATAAAAAGCATCATTGTTCTCGTTTACGCCGTTACTCGAATGTTGTTTCATTCATGATTCATATTCATACTCTCATATTGAAACAAGTCATATTTGCCAGAGATAATCATGTTACTTGCCATTCCCTTGAAAATAAAAAAGGTCTCAGCTGCAAAATGTTATATTGCAATTGGAGAGTTCCCATCATGCTGAGATCTATAGGAAATTAACCTCGCCTTATCACATGAACCTAGCCCTTCACATTTGTCTTGAGGAGACTCTAAACTGACTTTAACACAGCAGGACTCACCCTGGCCTATTACACTGTAGACTTGATCTATTGATTGTTCCTGCCCTGGTTCTAATTGGAGGCACCTGTATCAGGCACTAACTCCCACATGCTCATCTTTTCAAGGGCAAAAAAAGTGAAGGTGCCATATCCTCTGTCTCACATTTTAACAGATGAACAGAGAGCAAATGATTTATCATGACGGACCAAAATTCCTTAATATTCCCAGAGAGAAAAGGCAGCGACAATACCTAAAAATAATCAAGAAAGCATTTATGGAGACTGGAAGCGGTCACTCACAATGCTGAGTATCTGTCCATCGCCGACTGGACATCTCGGCGGTAAACTGTGCGCAGGATCACCATGATGGGGTCAAACTCCTTCTCCCACACCTCCGCTAAACAAACCCAGCATAAAATCTCATTCAACATATGCCTGGACATTAAATGGCAAGAATTATTGAATCGCTGGCAGTACAGAGGTTTCAGCAATGGAACAGGAGTGCCATCATGAGGTGAGCAGGAGGAAGGCAAAATCCTTACAGGTCATGAATGGCATTTATATTCCTATTATACACATTTTCAGACTCTGAATGGAAACAATATGCGATATGCAAGTTTAACATTACCTACTTTCTCTTTGGTCAAGCAAATAACTTCTTAAACAATATGTACAATATTAATATAGGTTTTTATTGAACCCTTTTTTATTATGTCACAAAGTGAAAAAGAAACTACATGCTAGTTTCATTTAATAAGAATACAGCTTTTTTTTGTGAGATCTGTGAGGCACTAGTGAGATGACAAAATAATGACTGCACAGCACATAGCAGCAGTGGACGCTCACCTTTCGGTGTGTACATGCCCTGCTGCATGGAGCCGCCAGGCTCGGACACGGGCGCTTTAAAATCAGCCACAGCAGACAGCATCTCCTCAAAACTACAACTGCCAGGCACTATCCCACTCTTAGGGTTTGGGTTCTCTGGGATTTGCAGTATTCGTTAAGGAGTAGTATAAAAAGAAACATAGTACAATCACAACACAAGGAGTACAGGGAAATACAAGCTCAGGTTAAATAAAAAAAAAGAAAGAAAGCTAATAGTGATCATGATCATACCAAACATTCCATATTCTATAGCTTATCATCAAAATCGCTATACAAAAAAAAGGTGTAGGTAATAAAGGATATAAGATCAAGAAGAGAGCTGTGTGTGCGGTCATTCATACACAATTGTGACACCATTTCTGCCCTCAGTATCTCGTCATCAGTCATGCCTAACAGGTGAGAAAGTGGGTGAAATAAATGAGAAAGTTACTCGTTATTCACTTTACTAGCACACAGGTACATACAACGCCATTACTGGATACATTTTTATTCATTTCAGAAATCCGATTTAACTAAAACACTAGTTACCATTCTGATCCAAGTGAATAAATCCTTAGGAGTTTGGACTTAGTTGACTTAGTTAGTAGTACAGACTTGGTAAGTTCGACTCATGAACAAACTCCCGAGGATGGAAGGATGCTGTATGGTCATTCTGCAACTGTAACAGCAGCGTACCTGACGTCACCTGCTAGCGTGATCGCACATCTCCGGAAAAGTCGGAGCAAATTTTCACCTAGCCTTCCTTCATAAATTAACCACATACATGCAGTCTAAATAGCGACACTCTCATAAAAAGATCTTCATTTTATACCACAACAATGGCAGTATTTCAAAGTTTTCTCTTCGACCATCACACCGAGTTTGGTGTGAAATGCATTCTGGGATATCTGACTGCCCAACGTCCACTAAAGCCACCTCCCGATGCATCCTTGATAACATGGGCGGAGCACGAACATGTTTATGATCAGATTCGACCAGGCGCAACTCTGAGGAACAAAGCCTATTGAGAATAAGAGGTCTGAAATGCAAAGATCAATTTACATGAAGCATTGTTAGTACCAACCGAGATGGACGCGGAGGCTGCACAGTATGACGAGGAAAGTGAGCGCCCCCTCTAACATGGGTCTTTCCTGCTCTGCGTCCAGCACTGCGTTCTGGTGTTGTGAAGCCATCGTCAACAAGTCCACTACTTTAAACCTGACATGTAAGCAGAAAAATGCTTTTAACTGGAAAGCAGTGCTAACAAATGACACGATACAAAGTGTATGAGCCATGTCTGACAAGAAAAACAGATTATGACAAGGGGTGGTAAAGCAGAAAGAGCAATGGAAGTATCTGAGCCGTACCTCTCGAACACTGAAGAAATAAAGTAGTCTGGATCTAGTCGTGATGCACACACCTGAAAAAAATCAAAACAGAAAAGCATCTCACTGGTGCATGTTTGTTATGCATGAACAGGAAGACTCGAACACGAAAATGAACTGGTTTTGAAAGAATCATATTGCTAAATACAAACATGCCTCCAAATCTTACCTAGCTACCAAGCATCATCCATCCCATTTAACACAGTCAGGACATAACTTTTTATTCTCACTCTGTACCAAACTCAACCATTGTTCTTTTTTTTTGGTCTCGAATTGTCAACGATCACTTGACACTTTCATGACAAGCTGAGATTGAGCTTTCAAAGCACTTCATTTTACCCAAACAGCAGCCTGCTGTGTTTTATACAGAGTGGCTACCTCCTGAGCACTTTGCACAAGTAAAATATCACTATGATCTACGCCACACTAACACCATGTTGTAGCATAGATCTCAGCAACAGCTCCTTTACACGTGTGAATGGACCTTTCTTCCCCTCTCCACTGAATAAGACAAATGTCAATTTTTTTTTACATTTTACCTTCGATTGCGTAAATAACAGAGCTGGAAAATAACAGTGTTTTTATATCGGTGATTATAAAATAATACCTGCAACAGGAAGATGTCTGGGTCGATCATAGAGTTGCAGAAGTGAGACTGGACGTACGTCATAGCCTGCCCTTTAATCTGCAATCCATTTCTCACCCACATGTTACTGTGAATCTCAGACAGGCATGCCTACACACATAAACACAAACATGCTGTAATCAGTTAATGAACCCTTTTGAAACAGCACCAGTATCACAAGGACCCTGATTCCTAGTTCATGCACTACCTCACTCTAAAAATAAGGAGAAAAAAAAAACAGACACTTAATACGAAATGAATTCGTTTATTCCACTTTTCTTAATGTCACAGGAAACCACCTCGAGTATTTCTGGAGTGACACATTTACCTTACATTTACATTTATGGCATTTGGCAGACGGCCTTATCCAGAGTGACTTACATTTATGTCATTTATACAGCTGAGCAGTGCTTGGTGGTGCTGGGATTTAAGCTCATGACGTTCTAATCAGTAGTCCAATATCATGACCACTGAGCTACCACTGCCCCAGTGATACCCATTAGCCTTACAAACTGATATCTCCATGGAAACTGCAGGATTTTCCTTAACTAAGGAAACATTTTAAGGGATACTGTGCAATACCCTTAAGCAAGCCTCAGCTAATGAGAAATAAACCCTTATGAATCATGAATCTTTTAAAGGGGAAATCATAACATTTTGTGCAACTGGCCACTTTTACAATTCTAGCAGCATTTACATGCCATTTAAATTGACTAAATAGCCAGGCTCTTAACACATCAGAACAAAGATCACTTACAGATACACTATATGGCCTCATGGTGGCCCAAAACCTCAGCTGCTGGCTTTTCCTCTAATTTGTCACCCGGTGTATACAGTATAGTGTGAGATCCAGATCTTCCTGCTGAGCATCAAATGGAGCTAAATCTCCCGCCAGGCTCACAGTCTTAGCTTACCTGAATCTGAAGAGGATGCACCATAATCTTCATGAGCATTTCCTGATCAGGGAGGAGACTGTCCAAGTCCAGCCCCTGACACTTCACCGCCTGCACCAAATCAGAAACATGGATCGTGTCAGATTTGCTAAAAGTGCATTTATAGAGCTAATTCAGGAGAATACTTGTATCTCCACAGGGATGTAAATGAATTGGTGTTCTGAGCTTTAAAAATGAATCTCGTGTCATTTGTATGCGAATACTGAATAATTTAGATTTTGTTACCTTGCTAAGGAACATGGCGTAGTAGCGGTGCAACGGCAAATGAAACGTTATTTGATTGGGAGCAGGCTGATGGAGAGAGAGAGAGAGAGAGGGGGAGAGAGAGAACAAAAATTGAGAGAGAATCAACACTCCTGCAAACCTGTGCATAAACAAGTCAAAACATCATTCTTTTTAAAAGTGATGTATCACTGGGAACATGAAAGCCTTTAACCACAAAATACTGTACCTCATCAACAAAGCCAATGGCATCAAACCACATCTGTAACGTCTCCAGGCAGTAGCGTGCCACTGTTTTAGTGTACTCCTGTGTTTCCTGTCAACAAATCACCACACAGACATCCTGAGCCCCACTTTGTTTCTTTGAATTTTGTCAGCGTGTCACTGAAGTTAATCAAAACATAATAACTGGCTTATTACACATCATGTGGCATGTTTGTGTCAGGGTGCTAAAACTTATATATGCATTTAAATTAGAGCAACGGTATCCAGTCAGGACATTACTTTGACTTTGCAGTGCGTTAGCAGCCCCCACATGGGCTGAGCACAGGCCTCTAGTTCGGCAGCAAAAGCCGCGTAGTATGTCTGCGATTCAAACTCCACGTGCTCATTCAGCTCCCTCTTGTTCAGATTCATTCCTGAAAGATAACGATCAGATAACGAAGAAAAATAGGATAATGAGCTATTATACTAAAGTTCTACGAATGACTAGTACAGGATTAAGTTAGAACCAATGTAAAAGCCTTTAACAAATGAAGGAAAAAATATACATGTAAATACAGATATTGTTTAGTTCAAATGTATTTAAAATGTATTAGTCATTTCATTTTTAGTTTTACAAATCCAAGTCGAGGGATAAAAAAAAAAAACAAAAAAAAAAAACTGAAACTGTGTGGGGCAGAGGTGGCGCAGTAGTTTAGGACGGGTTGCCGATCAGAAGGTCGGGGGTACGAGCCCCTACGTCGGGCTGCTGTTATTGGGCCCTTGAGCAAGGCCCCTGATCAAATGTGATGACACCAGGAATGGGATCAGTCAAGCAAAAAAAAAAAATAATAATAATAATATATATAGCATATATA
>JAOVVG010000050.1:14162677-14173295 GCA_028566375.1 Leptodoras nelsoni | reverse complement strand
CTCTGAGCTCCCGGCTACGGGCAGCTATAGCATCATCCGGATTCGAACTAGCGATCTCCGGATGATAGGGCGAACGCAATATTTAGAAAATTGCGGCAGTTGAAATCCAGACAAAACTACACCGAATACTCGTTGCCTCCTGCAACCACACTATTGTTATCCGTCACGAGTATTCGGTGTAGTTTTGTCTGGATTTCAACTGCCGGGAGCACGGCTTGTCATGTTGGCAGGAATCTGCACAGGTCAAAGCCTTCTGTCCTGAGGACTTTGCTGTGGTGGAAAACCTAAAGTTACAGCTTTACCTCTGACTTGTGAAAAGTGCTGACACTGGAGACTCCTTCCAAAAATTGCTAAATAACCATCTTGTCACAGAAAACTCAAATTGTGCATACTCGTAGCAAAACAACCAGTAAAGAATGTAACTTTGAGAACACTTGTACATACATTTGATCAAGGGATCAGTTAAAATCTCATTTTAAAACAAAGACATTTTATGCTCAAGCTTTAAATTGTATATTCGGAGAAACCTCAGCAGTTGTATGGGTGCACTTCGTCTGCACTTGCAGTCTTCTGTCTTTTGATGACAATAGATCTGGGCCTGCTCGCTCCCTCAGTCCATAGCATTGCTTCTGTCTGGTTGTGTGAAAGAAAACCGGGAAGAAAGGACAGCCTTTATGTAAACAAGCCTGCGTTTTTTTTTTGGTTTTTTTTGTGACTGTTGCTGCTTCTGAGCACTGCAGGATTCTTGAGGTACAGCGTTTGACCACAGTCTCTGACTCAAGGTCTTCGTCTGAGCTGGGTCTAGAGAGAGAAAGAGGAGAGCCGTAAAGTGAGAGCGCTGAGGAAATACCGCTGCCACTATGGTTTATTAAAGCGTTCAGAACTAATATTGCTATTTTTGGGCAAATCCAAGGAGAACCTGGGCCTGTCTCAGTGAGGTAACACATGATTCAGTTCTAAAGAGGACATTTTTATGTGCAGTTGTGTGGGTAAGAAAACAAAGTTTCGCTTTATATAACAAAGGTTTTTTTTTCTTTTCTTTAAACTTTTTTGTGGGATTTGGAAGGCCATCTGGTATCATTCTGTTGTCTACAAGCTGTCGAGCCATATTAATTTGTATTTTCAGTCTGAAATTCGTAGCAGCTGGAGTCGGCTTTGTATTGCTCTGTCTTTAGTCACTTGCTGGAAGTGAGCCTGTGCTCTGAGTGCATATAGGTTTCCAAAGTGGGTAAAGCAGTTTCTGCTCGCAGGCGTTGCATGGTAGACTTTAGAAAATTTAATGCTGGTCCAATATTCCGAGCCGCCGTGAGATGAGACTTGTCATTTCCCAAGTAGAAAGACTGAGAAAGAGATTGTTTATAATGTGTCTATTAGATGTGGCCAGCTGATTTGGAATTCTTGCTAGAGTTCAGAGACATGCAGGAATGAGATTAGAGAAGTGACTAAAAACTAACATGAATGAAAATATTGAAAGTATTATACTCCAAGACTTGGTAAAGACTTATAATTGTCCCCGGCAACAGAATAATTACTGGTCATTTTTTCAAGTGTTTGTTTGAGCGATCAACTGGGAACAAAAACAAAGGATTTGGGTAACACACACACTGAATTCTTGGGAAGCCAGAAGAATTTTATTGGAATTGGTCAGAATTACCAACATGTTAGGGGCCTATAAAAGGATACAGAATAGTGAAAAAAGGAAAGGACTGCGCTGACTGGAAAGTACGGAGTGTTTCACTGGCATCAGCACATGGAGAAATCAGGAAACCGAGCGAGAAGCGGCGCTGTGCTGGTGGTGATAATCAGTAACTTGGTGGTTAATGATGAAGGCTGCTCTTATCTTCATTATCGGAGTGGAACTGAGCCTGTGTGCTGTGCCCTGGGCCAGTGTGGGCTGGGAGCTGATTGTGTTTGCAGCAGTGCTGTCTTTCCAGCTGCGCTGTTTTAATCATGGCCCTCACATGCAGGCTGTTCACACACCCAACAGCTTCCTGTTGTTGAACTGTTACAGTAAAAGATTCTTTGATAATATTTGTTTTAGTTTTACACTTGCACGTCTTCTGATGTGTGTGTGTGTGTGTGTGTGTGTGTGTTTGTTTTTGGGTATGGACTCTCTTTCTGTGTTTCTAAAGGTGCGTGGTTTTCCAGAACCGCAGGTGTGTTGGTTCAGGAATGGGAAAGCTGTGATCGCTGGTGGCCGATACTCCATGGAACAGAGTGCACGTGGAACCTTTAGTCTGGTGGTTGAAGGAGTCCAGGAAGACGATGCAGGACGTTACACCTGTGAGGCTTTAAACGATGCAGGAAGCCGACAGATTACTGTAGATATCATTGTGGAAGGTACATTGTTGTCTTAATTTGTTTTCAAAGTTCTCAACTAATGAAGCCATGCTATATTTCTACATTTGCATTTACAATTATGATTATTATTATTCATCAAACATATAGTCATGCTATTCAATAGGTCAAGCCCTCAGGGTCAAAACCCTGTTAGGTGGAGGTTACTACAGCGGGAAAAAAACTGAAGGGATTTTCACCTCAGTTAATACAAATTTTTTTTAACATCACTGAAACATAAGGTTGTTTTGTTTGTTTACTAACTAAAGAAAAAGGTTTGATCATGGCACTGCTTTGGTGAGTTGATGTGCGTTAACCTTTTTATAGATGAACAGCATTTGTACTATCAAGGAATACCTGAGCGTTTTCCAAGAACACTCAGGCTTAATGAATTTCCGCACCAAGTCAGGCGAAACGGTGTTGGCCAGCATCCCAGGCTTTATTCATTTTTTTTTTATAACTAAACCAAGGCCTGATGACGTTATCTATCAATAACCCCTTTCTATGATACATGACCATGCTCTATATACCAAAAAAAGTGAATGAGCAACAGGACATCTTATACCTCTTTGCTCAGAGGTTATGGCTGCTATAGAGTTTGCCTTAGCTGACCCATCATATTTGCGTACCCCAGTGTCACGGAACATAAATATTCAGTTATTTGGATTTTAAATTCCAGCCCCTGTGTGCGTATGGTATTCAGTACCGGTGTTTGACAAATTAACCAGTGACCAAAATTACAGCAGAAAATTGTCGAAAGGAAATGGCATATTTGCAAAACCAACATTTCTGCCTATCCCACTTGAGGTCTTCCAGTGAGTTCTTGTTCTTCAGTGTCTCCTGTATGCACATTCACGTTCCAGCACAAATACTCCAGCAGCTGTTTCTGTGCTTCCGCCAACATAATGCTCTTCATGCTGACTTTACATTAGGCATGAAATAGACGCATGGCACTCCAGTTTATATCCTGCGTCAGCGTAAACACAAGCATGGCCTCTGGACAACATCTGTATTCGTTTCTAAACCATAAACACTGAAGCCCTTTGGATGTACTGAACGCAAGGGGAAGCATATAGGGGTGATGCATGGCTTCTGTATCTGGTAGCACAAATAATGTACTAGTTGGGAGAGTCAGCAATGAGAGGCCGAGGGTACTTCAGTGCTGAGGCGTGAGTGTGTGTGTGTGCGCGCACATGTCTATTTTCTATGCAATTGATATTTTTCATCTATCCCACAGACAACGCAGTCAAGAAATACAGCCTTCCCTCTGCCAGTAAACCAGGGTAAGGATTTGTTTTTGTGTGTGTATGATTTGCACTTGTACTCCATTTGAACTGTATTGTGCATATGAACAGAGACAGAAATTTTATATTGACTTTTGGAATTTGGCTTTTAGCCTACAGTCTGTTTTCCTTGCATGAGGAAATTACCTAATTACTTTTGTTATAGGAAGCTTTGATCCTATATGACAACATGCTGTGAAGGGTCAAAAGAAATTCAGCACATTACATATTTGGCTGTATGAATTACACAGTGATGTGCAGGTTTGCATGCATGACTGGAGCAGGGGCAGGGGCAGGTGCTCTCTATAAGATGTGGCACCTTGTGGCATCTATTTATATACAAGTATATGACAGAGTTGCATAAGAGGAACTCTTAAAGATCTACCCATGTGCTCAAACATAGTGGTGGCAGTTCCCACAGTGGTTACAGAATTCATGTAATTCAGCTCAGGTTTATATTGATGCACTTGTTCTAATACGTTATTGTTTTTATAGTACTGACTGACTGAGGCTTTTGAGATGGATGCATATATGTTATAATGTTAGTGATAACAGTAACTAATTTGTCTCATGCGTATACCACAGCATTAACTAACTATAAATGGATAAAAACTTCCATGTGTCCTGGATGATGGTGGGTCAAGTCGAGCCGTACTAGAGGCACAAAGGGCTCTGGGTATGCATTTGACCATTGCCATCAGGTAGGGAGGTGCTGGACCATTTTTGGCTTTGTAGGCCAGCATCAGGGTTTTATATCTGATGCAAGCTGCTACAGGAAGCCAGTGAAGGGTGCGCAGCAGTGGCATGACATGGCTGAACTTGGGTGGTTTAATGCAAGTCGAGCTTTAGCATTCTGGATCAGTTGCAGAGGCCTGATGGCAGTTGCAGTAGTCAAGTCTTGAGATGACAAGAGACTGAACAAGTTCCTGGATGGCCTCCCTTGAGATAAATGGTCGAATTCTCCAAATGTTTTAAAGGAGAAATCTGCATGACCGGGTCATGTTGGCAACATGAGCTGAGAAAGAGAGCTGATCATCTACAACTACACCAAGGAGTGAAGGAGTGATCATGGTGTTCTCAAAGGAAATTGAGAGATCACAATGAAGACCTGCAGCTCTTGGGATGTAAAGCAGCTCTGTCTTGCTTGAATTAAGCTTGAGGTGGTGGCCTGCTATCCATGAAGCAGTGTCTGCTAGACATGCTGAGATCTGAGCAGAAACCTGATTATCAGAAGGAGGAAAATAAAGCATGAGCTGAGTATCCATGTGAGTAAGCCATGTGAAGAGATGACATCTCCCAGTGAGTGAGTGTATAGTGAAAATAGAAGAGGACCCAGCACTGAGCCTTGTGGGACACCAGTGGAAAGTTTGCTTGGAGTGGATGTTGATCCACTCCATGTTACCTGTTAGGAGCGCCCTTCCAAGTAGACCTTGAACCACATCCATGCAGAGCCAGTGATGCCAAGATTAGAAAGGATGGACAGAAGGATGTCATGGTTGACTGTGTCAAAAGAAGCTGAGAAGTCAAGAAGAATCAGGAGCAATGATGACCCAGCTGACCGGGTGGCATGGAGCTTCTCTGTCACTGTGATGAGTGCAGTTTCAGTGGAATGTGCCGGTTTAAATCAGACTGGTGTGGGTCCTGAAGTTGGTTCTGGGCGAGGAAGAAAGACAGCTGATTGTAGACGGCACGTTCAAGAATTTTTGAGACGAAAGAGAGGAGTGATACCAGTCAGTAGTTGCTGATGTTGGTGCTGTCAAGACTGGGGGATGGCACCATATATCAGCTTACCCTGTCATGATTTATTCCTTATGTCACTCACATACTACACATGCATTATAACACGTAATCGGTTTAATAACATGACATTAAATTTACTCCATAGCTAGCCTTGTAATTAAAAATAGCTAAAGCCACAGCATCTACATGCAAATTACTAATGATTTTGCTTCTGTGGTGTTGTCATGTTTTGACTTTAGGGGTCGCTTAGGGCTTCCTGCAGTGGAGAACAGACCCAGCATCTGGGGCGAAAGCCCTCCAAAATTTGTAACCAAACCTTCTCGTCTCTACCTGAAAGTTGGACAGACTGGCAAGTTCTCAGTTAAGATTACAGGACGTCCCCAACCACAGATACAGTGGTTTAAGGTAAAAGCACAGAATTCATTGTCTCTGCCTAACCACAGAATGAGAGAAAAAAACATTATATTTATCTCTCTGTCTGGGCTGTTGCAGGGTGATGATGAGCTCCAGAGTTCGGATCATTACAGCATGTTTGAGAGGTCAGGGCTGCACTTCTTGGAGATCCACTGTGCACATGCAGATGATGCTGGGATATACACCTGCCTGCTGGCTAACAGTGCAGGCAAGGCCTCCGCTACAGCAGAACTCATTGTTCAAGGTACAAACAATTTGGAACTGCACTTGTCCTTCAACTGGATGAAACCATTGTGGTATAAAATTGACTATGAGAAACCAAGCTGCACATTTGTGAAATATTTGTTTAGTACTTTACCTAATTTTCCAGTATTTGTACTGTGTGTTGTTTTTTTTTTGTCATTTCATTCAGGTTCAGACACAGACGTTGACGTGTGAGTACATTACAACAGTAACTTCACATTTTATCTAAATAAATGTTATGTATATGTGTGTGCATATAGTTAAATATTTTACTATATTACACAAAAGTCAAGAAGTTTTATATATATATATATATGTTATTTACTGTGCAAATTCTTTAGGCATTGTTAATATTTTGTCTGGTAGCATTGCTTACATTGGACTGTGGCTTATCTTTCTCTGTACACCAGCAAATCTTCAGGGAATGATCTCCCAAAGACAGCTGTCACTACTGCAGTTGAGCCTAAAAGTAATGGGCTTATCAGTGATCAAAAATCTACCAACACATCCACACAAAGTGTAGCCACAGACACCCACAGAGCACCCAGTTCCACCATAGCAGCCAAAGACAGCACAGCAACCAGGCCAGAGGTCCGGACAAGCGCCGCAACGTCAGCTCCACAAACCTCTACTGAATCAAAAGATGAGAGGCTACCAACAGGAACTCAGAGATCATCTGCCTCCATAACCATTAGGAGTCAGCAGGCCAAGAAAAGCAGTTTTGAGTCCAGCACTAAGGTGACAGAGCAGGTTGTGCAGAAGAAAGTTCCAGATAGTATAAAGTCCTCTGGGAGGAACGTGGTTCCTGCAGTGACTGAGTCTAGCAGAGAGACAAGCAAGATGACTAGAGAGAGCCGAGTTGAGGATCTGGGAAGTCCGCCTAGCTTTGATTTACAGCCCCAAAGCCAGGAGGTCACACAAGGAACCAATGTGACATTCAAATGCCAAGGTAAGCATAGTCGACTTGTAGATTTTTATTGCATAAAATCTAATGCTGTAGAGCTAGCAATGGTTCAAGCCATCGCTTTGTGAAGCTGTTTTTAAAGATTCGAAATCTTCATATGGTGAACACAAATAACGGATCAAGGACGAAGATCATGTGACTTGGATTATTTTTTTCTTTTGTATTCACATGCCAAGCATTTCAGAATGGCCCAAATGTCTAACCTCTGTCGTGTATTATTTTTTTAACACTAATTTTACGTATGTAAACTGGAAATTCATTTTTACTGTTCTTCCAGTTTTAGTAAAGAAAAACCATTCATGTGGGCTATTCATAAATTGAACATAAAGGTTATTGTTCTTTTTTTATGCCTTTACTTTGGAATTAAAAGCTGCAATGTTGTAGTAGTGAGAGTTATTATAGTGGCGTGTGTGTGTGTGTGTCTGTGTTCTCAGTGTCTGGTTGGCCAGTGCCCGCTGTGAGCTGGGCTAAAGATGGTGCTGTGCTCAGACTCGGAGCAGGTATCAGCACTCAGCAGGAAGACAGTCTGCACCTCCTCTGTGTGGAAAATGTGCAGAAGACAGATGCAGGACAGTACAGCTGCACTGCCACAAACAGCAAGGGGAAAGCTACCTGCAGCTGGACTCTTACTGTAAAGAGTAAGTGTGTGTCTGACTGATAGTTGTAAAGCTGATTTCCTCAGTTCTCCTCATGTCCATGTGGATTTCCACTCTCCTCCCAAAAGCATGTCCTTAAGAAGATTTGGGAACTCTAAGTGCAAGACACATCTGTTTGTCTACCCTTGTATCTGTGACTTTGTGCCTGTGTCTCCATGTTCACAATTTGTTCAGGATTCCCAAGGTGGACTCTGGATCCACTGCCATCCTGACCAGGATTAAGTGATTACTGAAGATGAATGATGAATGTGTGAATGAATGAATAATGCTATATTACTTTTCACTTTACATGCTATGAGATGGAGGGTGAATGGTGCTGTTATAAATATGAAAGTATATTGGATCTAGTTTGGAGTACTGTTTCTAGTCATAAACACTCTTAGAGAGAAGAACATGGGCAGGGCTGCTTTCTCAGCAATAAGTGCAATGAAATTGTCTGAATAAGAAATTGGAAAGTCGGCTGAACTGAGGTCAAAGGTGTGCACTGTGTGATTTGTTTGAGAGCTGTTTGACCATATAAAGGCCTGGCTTCTTTTATCATCATCTGACCGCATGCCTCAGTTAGCTCATGTGCTTTATTTTCATATCTCACTTTGAGCCTAGGTTATAGCTCATATTTGGAGTTATTGCAGTGGGTTTTGCCCCAGGTTTCCTCAGTTTTGGTTAGATTAAAATGAACCCTGGTGCAATTTCTCTATTAGTTTTTTATTTTATTTTTTTTATAGAGTAAGTGTGAACGCTTCCTTTCGAACTTTGGTACACATATAATTGGGCTAATTGGGCTGAGACTGTCTGGGTTAAACAAATAAACGAATTCTGATGCAGTTCATTTGAAGTATGAACACAATACAAACCAAAGGCATAGAAATGAACCAAACACAGGACATGATGTCACAAGATGCAATACTAAACGCATAGTGAGAGAACATGTTTTTTGTTCTAGTTTGGTACAGTGTTCAGAAATGTTGTCTTCTCTTTGCAGCATACCTTCTTTGGCATGTGTAGTAGAGGATTTTCTGGCACTGTTTTGAAATTGTAAATTTGTCAGGCGAATTCTAAGCAAAACTGTAAGAATGTATTATTTTCTGGTTTGGTCTGGACCAAGGGAACCAAAGTACTAGTTTAAACACAACCTGAGAAGCATCAGAGCAATTCTGCCACCTACTGGTGAAATCAGACTGTTCTGTGCTGGATTTCTTTGACAACACTGTGCATCTGTGTGTGGCTAAGGGTTAGACCTAAAATTAATTGGCTGCATTAATAATTATATCAATGGAAAATTGTGTGTGTGTGTGTGTGTGTGTGTGTGTGTGTGTAGGCCTGCATTTAGAAGGAAAGGCTCCAGTGTTCAGCAGTGTTCTAAAAGGCTGTGCTATAACAGAGGGACAAAACATCAGTCTGCAGTGCACAGTGGAGGCCAGGCCACAGC
Organism: Leptodoras nelsoni; assembly: GCA_028566375.1. NCBI lineage: Eukaryota > Metazoa > Chordata > Actinopteri > Siluriformes > Doradidae > Leptodoras > Leptodoras nelsoni. The sequence goes on along the minus strand of JAOVVG010000050.1, from coordinate 14,164,229 downwards.
CCACAATCTCCTGGCTGCTCAATGGTAAGACGTTACGACACGTATAAAGTCAAAAAGGAAAAATAAATCATAGGAACGAAATCAATAGGACATGTCTTTCATTTTGGGATCCACTAGCTGTATTTATATTTCAAGGTTGCTGGTGTAGTACACATTCTAGCCAACAGAGGGCAACACTGAATTGCACACATTCCTCTCACATCCAGTCTGAGGCATCTCTGTAGTTCAGAAAGACACAGACACGTCTACAGACACAGTGGAGTTTTAAGAATATCTGAAACCTCTGGATGTGTTCATGGCAGAATATCTGCTCCTGCTGCAGCTCTGTGAAGCAAAACTTTAACAGAAGCACAGCCATGAATAAAAGTGTGTGTGTGTATGGGGCCACTTCGCTTCATCTCTGTGACAAGTTAGCATGTCTGGTGCCTGCCCATCCCCAGGTAGACATAAATATGTGCGCCATTCCACAGGCTGTGTTTATTTACAGTCTTGAGCTGCTCTCCATGTGATGGTCCGTGTAAGACAAATCATGCACTGTCAGGTTTCTGAGAAAACAATCTGAGAAAACAATCTGAAAGAATATAGGCAATGTCTTAACCCTTTGAGGTCAAGAACTTTGTTTTGTTTTTATTATTTTATAACTTTATATGTGTTATAAAATAGAGCAGTGGTGGCTCAGTAGGTTGCCGATCGGAAAGTCAGAGGCTTGAGACCTGGCACTGCCAGGCTGCCACCGCTGGGCCCATGTGCATGGCTCCCAACCTGCTGCTCAACCCAACCACCGATAGGGTCAGTGCATTTGTGGTGCCAGTCCCAAGCCCGGTTAATGGGAGGGTTACATCAGAATGGGCAGCCGGTGCATAACCTGTGCCAGATCAATGGATGCCACAGTAACCACAGTAATGGATGCAGTGGAAATGAGGAAAAAAACTTTACTTCAGAATAAAATAAATCAAATAAATTTGAATGACATGGATTTATAAATGATTTAGTGTGCACAGAGGAGAAAACTCTTGTATCCCCAATAAAACACACACACGTGTGTTCATGTGTTCATGTGTGTATGTGTGTGTGTGTGTGTCTATCCCACAAGCCCTTGCTTTTTGGGTCTTTCCTCCGTACCAAGTCTGTTTGTGTAATTCTTCTTGCACAAATATGCAGATTTTATCTTCTGACCCTGGAAAACAAAAGTTTAGTGCTTTTTGCTTGATCCCTGATGAGATCCACTTCTGTCATCAGAATGCCGCAGTTAAACCAATATGCAGCCCATGAGCCATATAAAGGAAAACATACAGTGCATCTGTTACTGAGATGTTGCACATGCCTAGGCTTGGTGAGGTCTTTAACTCAAACACAGACATAGACGCCTCTGAGGCTGAGAGCATCTTGCACACTGCAGCTGCTCTGCTCACATGTGGTGGCTGCTTGTTGAGCTTTCATTTTCTCTATACATTAGACATGCGTTAGGTTAGATATAGTCAAGTCAAGTCAAGTCAACTTTATTTATAAAGCACATTTAAAAGCCACAAGGGCCAGCCAAAGTGCTGTACAA
>JAOVVG010000050.1:14151453-14161835 GCA_028566375.1 Leptodoras nelsoni | reverse complement strand
AAAATAAATAAATAAAAAATAAAATATAAAATTAACCTGAGAATACAGTTCATTACGTTTCTGATGGATTACATCAAGAGCACTGAAAGGCTTGAGAATACATGTATGTTTTTAATTTGGATTTAAAAACGTCTACTGTGGATGACGTCCTGATGGAGACAGGCAGATTGTTCCACAGTTTGGGAGCCGCAACGGAAAAGGCTTTTGTCTTTAGCCTGGAATGTGGAATGACCAAGAGCAGCTGATTAACTGATCTTAGAATTTATTAAGATATAGTACATTTACACATTAGTACATTAGGGTGAAATAATTTTGTTAAAGTATTATGGTTGAAATTTGTTTCTATGATAAAATAGAACTCTTTGCAAATAAGTAGTTGTCACATAAAGTTAAATAGTTTTTCCAAGCACATAGTTTTCATTTAGAATTTAGGAGAAGCAACTGACAAGTTTGCAGTCTCTTTGGAAACTTTACAAAGTTCCTTCAAAACTTTAACTGATATTCTGTAAATAATGTAAAATATAAAATTGTTTGACTTGTTTAACTACATAATTCCATATGTTTTATTTCATGTTACTGTTCAATATTCTTCCAAAAATTCTCTCAGCAGGAATGGCCAAACTTTTGACTTGTCGAGTATGTTTAAATATGTTACAATGTGAAGGTTTGCTTAACAAGAACAAAAATAGTCTAGTAGTTTCCCTAAGAAAAGAATGTAGGACTTTGCTGTGCTGCTGACCTGTGATATAAACTGATGTAAAGCATATGTCAGGTGATTGTGAGTTTGAAACGTTGATGATGCCACAGCCACCCAATGCCAGGAGCCAAAGGGGTAAAATTGGCCATACTCTGAGGGTAGGAGTGATGCCAATACTCTCTGTCTCTTCTCTATCAGTCACAGTAGCCTAGTTGGTAGCTGTTGTATGATACAGTAGAATTTTGAGATGAGAAATGAGAACAGACTCATTTAATTAATTTCATGAATCAATATTCCACCTTTATTATGTTCTGATCATTTAAGAACAGTATTGATGGGTATTGATTGACTCATATTCCATTATACAGTAAATGCATACATCATAAATATCAGTTTCATGAGGAAATGGCCAAGTTTGTGGTAAACCCCTGAACTCTTATATGGAGGAATTGAAATATAACTTGGGTAAGGTTAGGTAACACATGCACACCTGCACATTACATCGATCCTTTAAATGGTCTCACTCATTGTCTCTCTCTCTTTCTCAGATAAAGCAGTCCCATATGGAGACATTGTGTTTGACGGTGTTCAGGCCCAGCTGACTGTACAGGATGCAGTGTGTGCTGATGAAGGCTTGTACTCCTGTGTGGCTGAGAACGAGCATGGGCGAGCAGTGTGCGCTGCCCGTGTGCTGGTTAAAGGTATGACTATGTTGTTCTCATTTCCCCTCCATGAGCTGAGGCTCAGCAAAACAGAAAAAAAGCCCACCCCAAACAGCATTGAAATCTGTGACACAAGTTGTGATCAAGGTGACACTCATTCTGAAAACACATTAAAAGTATTAGCTTAGTTTTTGTGAAACTGTCAGCAGTGTCTGAGGAGTTTCAAGAATGCAATAATCAAACACGGATGAGAGGCCTAACGGCATGTTCAGAAGTTACTGGATTAACCCAAATACAGACATACTGCTCTTTCATACCCAGAGCTGTAAGCTCTAAAGATATTCAAAGACTCTGAAAGAAAAGGAACTAGTCTCCATTACTCAAAATGACCAGACTTTTGTTTGGATCTGAAAGGCAGGAATGGATTTAATGGGTCAATCCTTAAAAATATTTTCATATCAGGTTTTATGAAATATCTCAAACCTTTTTTTTCCACCATAAACACCCTTAACTCTTAATGCGCTTTACTATGGGGAGTGAAGAAATCTATTAAATAGTTTAGCAAAGTCTGAATGAGTTTTAACTGGTGTTTAACACTTCGCTTCTCTTTAATAAGTGAATCCCATGGCTGTGCTTTCTAGGAGATATTTCTGTAAGATTAAAAGAACAGCTGCTCTCTGTGTTCTTGCTTGTATTGCTGCTGTCTGTGAACTGCTCTGTGGCAAAGGTTCAACGCTGATGTGAGTTAAAAATGTGAAATACCAGCGTTTTCCCACACAGCCGTGGCTGATACTGATAGGCCAGTATGGCCTGTCCCTCGGAAGGACAGATATGGAGAGCAGCCAGTGCAGCAGAGGACAAGGAAGTAATAAAAGATAATAATAGGTTGCTGATTTTGAACAAATTACACATAATTCCAGAATCATATCCAGAATAATATAGACATTTATTTAATGATTGTAATGAAAGAGATTTATGACACTACATGTACTTGGCCATTAATCACCAGGCTGCATTTCTGGACTAGAGCTGTATATGGGGATAGCAAGAAAAGGTTGGCCATGATAACAGTGAGGACAGCTGCTGGAATTCAGTAGTGGCTATCTGTGGATAAGTGACATTCTGTACACAGTGTTATAATCATATGTGCATTTAATAAGTACAAATTTTTGGATGTATTTTAAGTGCTTTTTGCATTGCTCAGTGAGTCTGTTCACCTGGGCTTGTTTTTAGCCTCCATACATAATAAATCGGATCATGTCATTTTAAAGGACCCTTACAATTAAGTGATTCTTTGAAAAAATGTCAGCCTCTATGGTATCATATCATATATCATATCAAATGAATAAGATTATGGCCACGTTTGCATACAGAGGGAAACTCATCTGGTGAAATCAGCAGATTGTAAACTTTGAGTGGATCGAGAATGTCTCATCAGGTCCACATGAGTAAATTCGATCCTGTACTGTTTAATTATTTATAAAAGTGCTTCTTTTCCAAAGTGAACACAAAGCTAATGAATTTGGGATTTATGTGGCAAGTTTTTATGAGTAGGCCAATGAACAGAACAGAAAGCACCACTGAGCAAGTCAGTAATTTAATGCTGCCCTCAAAGCACAAACCACACACCAATAAGAACAGCTATGTGCACACATACTAGTATGTAAAGGCAATAAGTAACAGGAATTCAATGCTTCAAGTAACAGAAATTCAATGCTGTGGCTTCAACAAACATCAGTGTGTGGATTGTGCAATGTTCCATCTGGTACTTCAATGTAAATCTAATCAGTTGGTCAGACTTTTTGGTGAAGGCCTCCTCCTTCTCAAATTATGGTTGTGCTATATTCTTTGTATTTTTATAAACAGTGAATGTAAGAGCTGTCTGTGGGATGTTACAAATTCAGAACATTTTTTGTAACCAAACCTTAATTGATACTTTACAACTTTCCAGAGTTTTAATGTATGTTCTCTAACATGGAGTGCCTTCCACAAGCAGGCAACTTTATACTGAGTTCATGCAACAATGTAGTTCCACATCCAATTCAATTAATTATCACTCTGTTAAGTCACACTCTGCGTGACCGTAATTGAAGAATTAATTTAAGGGTTTCATACCAACAGAGATGAATATCACAAATGTTGCGTTTCAGTACTGCTCCAGTATTATGATTATATTATAGTATAATGTAAAATCATCACACAAAATGTGGAAAAGTTCAGAGGATATTTATGAAGCAAGTCTAGCTGTAGGGCATGTTTCTCTCATCCTGCACACTTCCAGGCGTTCTTTGGTTTGTTCATTAGTTCTGCAGATGCAGGAGCTCTTGGCTGTTCCCACGCATAATGAGCCATTCCTTGGTGATTTCCCTCAGTGAAGAGACCTGCGAGGGTATAGGAAATCTCAGAGTAGGGAAATTGTAATTTATCGTTTTGGCTTTCTTGAAGGTGATTTGCAGTAGTGTTGATAGAATTGTGTGAGAAAAAAGGTCAATAAAAGAATGGCTTGTGTTAAAGGTTGATGTTTGACACGCATATTAATCATTTATGTAGTCTTTTTTTTTATTATTAAAAATAAAAACAGAACAGGTGCTCTCTGAAGAGTCACATTTTAATGTAATTATCCCATTTTCTGTCTGTGTGGTTGTTCCAGCCAAGTCGCATGCTAAAAGACCAGTTGCTGTGACGGTCTCGGAACAGAAGAGACTCTCTGCTCCAGTGTTCCTAAAGGAACTGCGTGATCTAAGGGTCATGGATGGCAGCCAGGTCACTATGACTGTGGAGGTGACGGGTAAGTGACATCTTCACCATCACTGGGTGCATCACATAGTCAGGTAGCAGTAATTCGTTCATCTTCATTAACTGCTTCATCTTGATTAGTGGGTCCAGAGCCTATCCTGGGAACACTGGGCATGAGGCAGGAATACACCCTGCATATGATACTTGGTCATTGCAGGCCACCAGCACATGCACACATTTACACACTCGCTCACACCTAGGGGAAGTTTAGTCTAGCCAGTCTGTGTACTGCAGGATATGAGGAGAACCAAGGGCCCTGGTGCTGTGCAGAGGCAATACTAGTAATAATATTACTGCCAGTAATAATATCGTATAATGCTAAGACATGCAATGCAAAGTATGCTAATGATTGCTTTTATTTGAGTTCTTCCTGTAGACAGAGCAGTACTATCTTTGCGGTTGAGTTTATATTTATTCTGCAGGATTCTGTATTGTGCCTGACTTTCCAACTCTATTTATCTGTAGTTCTGAATTCTTTATCAGTGTTTTGCAATGTTTTGCTCAGATTTCCTCTAGTGTCCCACAAGATCAGTTGTTTGGAATGTGAAAATGCTTTTCCCCTCAGGGCTTTTCCTGTATATCGACCCCTAGAGAAGTTACCATACTGAGAAATATCTTACAGATTTCTAAGAGTTTGTACAGTATCGCAAAGAAACATTCTGACTTGCCATAACAAATAAATGTCTGTTCTTCTTATTAAAGGTGTTTCTGTCATTTAGTAGTGGTTAAATCAGTGTTACACTACAAGGTGACCTGTAGTGACCTTTGACATATCTGAATGTGGTGATGGTGTGGTGTTTAGGACATCCTCCTCCAGAGGTGATCTGGCTTCAAAATGGAAAGGAGATTCAAGAGTCTGAAGACTTCCACTTCGAGAGCAAAGGCAGCCAGTACAGTCTCCTCATACAGGAAGTGTTTCCAGAAGACACCGGCACATACACTTGTGAGGCATGGAATGAGGTGGGAGAAGCTCGTACTGAAGCTTCGCTCACTGTGCAAGGTATTGATCAGCGTTATTATTACCCATTATCAGCCAGCGCAAAAAGTGGTGCCTTTTTTCTGAACTAAATGGCTGCATCAGGGCTGGAATCCCAGCTGTGGGAGCGGAGCAGGTGTAATGTGATGCCTGCAGGACAATGAAAGACCCCATGGATTAACATTGAAGCATGCTGCAGGCGATGCTGTACAATACATTTACGGAATTTTATCACTGAATTTTATTCTGGTCAGGGTCACTGTGAAAGACTAATTTGTTTCTGGGTTGATTTGAAAATAGCATGGCCATGTCCAATTGAAAATAATAACTGTATGAGTTTACAGAACTGGGCAGAATTCTTTTGAAATTGTCCAGTGGGATTTAAAAAGTCTCGTGTCCGGCATGTGCTTGTGTGCATTTCAGAGCCCCAGGATGGCGTACAACCATGGTTCATCACTAAACCCAAGTCCACCACAGTGTATGAGGGTCAGCATGCTCTGCTCTCCTGTGCCATCGCAGGAGACCCCTTCCCAGAATTCCTCTGGGTGAAAGACGGACAAGTGGTGTCCTCTGGCCAGGACTTCGAGGTGCTGCAGAAAGAGGATGTTGTTTCACTCCTTATCAGGAGAGTGAAAGCTCATCATGCTGGAAACTACGAGATCCATCTCAAGTATGAGCTGTTTTCAATATGAGCTTTCTGTTGTGAATGTATTCCTGATTCAGTTAAAGGACAAATCTCGCTCAGGTTTTGGGGAAACAAGAAGTTGTTACTTTGCTATTTAAGCTCACAGATTTGTATTGTATTGCCTATGACAATAGGTTTCAGTTCTATACCTGTGTGAACAGAAGTGGTAGATGAAGTGCTTTCACTTCCTTCAAAAATATAGTGGAAAAAGTTCATTTTCATATTTTCATTTCTGCATAATATCGTGCTACTTCTCCAGTTGTCTTATTGGTGGAACCCACAAAAAACATCTGTGTTTTGCAGAAATAAAATAGGAGACTGCAGCGCAGTGGCCCCTTTGCTCGTTAACGAGGACACTAAATCTAATAAAGCGTAAGTATTTCTCTGTTATGTTCACCCTCTCTTTTGTATCAAACTTTAATTTATAAATGTTTCTGCTTCCAGAAACAGCCTATAACCTGTAAACCCTCTAGCTTGACAAATTGTTGATGCCGGCTCCTCCAGCTGTGCTATGTTCCCAGGGGGAGCGCTCTAGCAAAAGAGCCCCTTTTAGACTCCTTTCCTTATAAGGCTTCTTAAGTCATCTGTGATGTAACTTTGTGTTGTGCTTGACTAAATCTCTGTTCATTTATGCTGCTCTCTAGTGTGGGCTGTTCCTTTTTAGACATTGCTGTGTTATTTCTGCTGCTGTCCCTTCACTGTAGAGGGGCTGATAAGAGATCTGGAGGGGTGGAGAGGACTGAGCGAGACAGGGGAGAGCAGAGTGAGGCACCAAGCTCTACAACACTCCCATCGGAGTCAGATCCTGTTTGGGGCCATTGGGATCCAGAGGAGTCAGTTGCTTCCCGCGGCCTTCTGAAAAGGCGAGTGGAGACTAAGGAGCATCGGGAAGACCAAATCCGGCAGAAGGAGGCCGAGCAGATCGACTTCCGAACCGTCCTGGGCCGGAAGGTCACCACCAAGAGTGTCTCGGAGGAGGACCTGAAGGAGATCACGGCCGAGCAGATGGACTTCAGGAGCAACCTCCAACGGCAAATCAAGCCCAAGACCCAGAGTGAGGAGGAGAGGAAGATCCACTTCCCCCAGCAGGTGGACTTCAGAGCAGTGTTAGGCAAGAAAGGAACTGTGGGCACTAAGCCTGCTTCTGATTATTCTGCAAAGGCAGATCTCAACCAAAATGAGCCAACTGACTTTAGATCTGTGTTAAATAAGAAGAAGAAACAAGGGAGTGTGGCGAATAATGCAGAGAGCCCAGAGCCAAAGAGCTCCACCAGGAAGGAAAATGATGTGAACTGTGTACGTGGAGGGATGAAGGAGATAATGAATGCAGGAGGAGGAAATGAGCTGCATTTCACAAAAAAACTGAGAGACGCAAGAGTACTGGATGGGGAATGCTTACATTTACAGTGCCAGTTATCATCGGAATCACCTGCTTCTGTCACATGGAGTCTAGATGGAAAAGTTATCAAGCCGTCCAAATTCATCATCATTACCAATGCGGGTTAGTATAAAATTTGTACATTCTGTTACATTTAGTTTTTGTATTTAGAATCAGTTATTATTTCTGTCTTATCTTTAGATAAACATTGCTGCTTGTGTGCTTTTGTTCTAGACTGTCCAGCAACAGTAGTCTATCATTCCATGTAAAAGACTACATTATATTGCCTCACGTTTTATGTCTCACGCACATTTCTCCAACATGCTAACTTGATTAGCAAAATAATATGAACAGGAGCTTGGAGTGAACCATTTTTTTTTTTTGTATTTATGCATTTTATCCACCTATGTGCTCAAGAGCAAGAAGTCTTTTAATACGCAGTTGTTCTAATAATAAGTAATAAAAGGGAATGGGCTTTAAAACAGACTCCATAAAGTTTAGACGTCCAATTTGATGCCCAGTCCAAGAGGTCTGCTTTCTCTCAGCGTATGAGCAAGAGCCAAAAAAAACGATTTGTTGTTATTATTAGAGCTCCTTTTCATTTTGTCTGCTGTCTACACTTAATGATTTTCCCTTTAAAAACTGATAACTGATATTTACAAAAGTATATAACTGTGAGCATAAGGATAGCATTTTTTTAGTATATACACACCAACAAAGCTTTAGAAGGCTGGTCTGCTGTAGTGTGGCATCATTAATGGATAACACAACGCACTTTGGCTGCATAGTGTTGCATTTGATCCAGGTGATCAGTTACATGGAATTTTGTTCAAGAAGAGTTTAAAAGACAACTATAATTAAATAAGATCAATTAATGCCATATATACAGTATGTCTTGTATGCTATGAAGGCTATGAATAGTATTACCTTAGTGTATTCTGTCTCCGCAAATAATTATCCTCGTTTAGTCATTACTTTTATCCAAATTTGGCTGATGGTTTAATCCAAAGTGACTTACAACTAAGACAGGAGACAAATGAGCAGAACCTTTCCAATCAGTAGGCCAGAGCCTGAACTACCAATTTCCCCAGTGCTCCCAGTATAGTCAGGCACAATACCAGTTATTCAGTTGCACACACAGAAGGCTCGGAGTTGTACTGCAATATTTACATTGTATCAAATCCTTAAAGTCAACAGATTAGTACTCCATGGGGAGAAACATTCCTTAGTGCTCTATGACTAAATGCTATGCAGATGAATCTGCCCTAACAACAAGTAACCGGTGTAGACAAATGAGAAAACACATTGCCTTTGCACATTGTCTTTGTCTGTTATGTACGATTAGATGGCCTGTGCTCCCTGATCATCGATAAGGCCTTGCCGGAAGATGAGGGCCAGTACGTGTGCAGAGCTGAAAGCAGTGCAGGAAGAGCTGAGTGCTGCTGCATGGTGCTGGTGGATGGTAAGCAAATTCAGTACAAAACATTTTTTTTCCACCCTGTGGTTATATGATTAAGGGGGCAGCACTGTTTAAGCTCAGTGTTGCAAAGTTTTCTGGTGGTCTGGTCTGATTTGGTTTGAGAGGTATGACTAGCTGACTCTCCTTCCAACCCTGCAGTCCAAACAAATTTAGAAATTGATATCTGCAACAAACTTTAAAAAAAAAAGTTGGTACCGGAGCACTGGAGTAACACTGGAAGGTTCCACAATTATCAGTTTAACTGGTAACAGGTGAGGTCATCAAGACTAGCAAAGGAGCATCCCCCAAAGGCTTAGTCATTGCTAGCAAAGATGGGTCGTGGTTCACCACTTTGTGCCGAACTTCATGAGAGCATTCAGTCAATTCCAATACAGTGTTTCTTAGAACAAGATTTCAAAGAATTTAGGTCTTTCACCATCTACAGTTCATAATATCATGAAAAGATTCAGGGACTCAGGGGAAATCTCAGTGCATATGAAGGGTGGAAACCGAGTCTGAATGCGTGTGACCATCGAGCCCTCAAACAGTATTGTTTGAGAAACTGTTATGCTATCCTGATGGACATCGCTACAACGGATCAAGAGTACTTTAGAAAATCAAGGTCACTCAACACAGTCCACTGCTGCATGAAACTGTATTATGCAAAGAGGAAGCCATATATTAATTTTGTGCAGAAATGCCGGCGAGGTCTCTTGGCCCACAGCCATCTGAGATGGACCGAAAGACAGTGGGAATGTGTTCTGTGGTCAGACAAGTCCACTTTTCAGCTTGTTTTTAGGAAGAATGGATGTTGGATTTTATGTGCCAAGATGAAAAAGACCATCCAGATTGTTATCACAAAAATGCAAAAACCAGCATCTGTGATGGCATGGGGGTGCATCAGTGCCCATGGCGATCTGAATATATGTGAAGGTACTGTTGATATAGAGGCTTATATTGGTATTTTGGAGAAACATATGCTGCTGTCAAAACAACATCTTTTTTCCCAGGAAATTCATGTCTATTTCAGCAGAACAATGCCAGGCCTCATTCTGCAGAAGTTACAACAGTGTAACTTAACTGACCTGCCTACAGCCCAGATCTGCCTCCTATTGAAAATGCATCATGTAGAGGAGAATCAGAAAACGGTGATCACAGACTGTTGAGCAGCTCGAGTCTGGTCACAGCAGGAACAACAATTAGTATCTTCAATTCCCAAATGGCGGGACATGGCGGGACATGGCGGCTCGGTGGGTAGCACCGTCCCCTCACAGCAAGAAGGTCCCGGGTTCGATCCCTGGGTGGGGCGCTCTGGGCCCTTTCTGTGTGAAGTCTGCATGTCCTCCCCGTGTCCGCGTGGGTTTACTCCGGGTACTCCGGCTTCCTCCCACAGTCCAAAGACATGCACGTTAGGTTGATTGCGTCTCTAAAGTGGCCCTAGTGTGTGAGTGTGCGCGCGAGTGTGTGAGTGTGTGTGCCCTACGATGGATTGGTGCCCTCTCTAGGGTTGTTCCTGCCTTGCACCCTATGTGGACGGCTAGGCACCGGCTCCCCCGTGACCCTGAAAAGGAATAAGCGGCCAAGAAGATGAATGAATGAATGAATGAATTCCCAAATGATTAAAAAGTAGAATTTTATTGTAGAGTTTATGTAGTGTGTTGTAGGCATCAATTTTTTTATTTGCTTATATTTCACAAATAGAATTAAGTTCATAATTGAAAACACTATA
>JAOVVG010000050.1:14071199-14083722 GCA_028566375.1 Leptodoras nelsoni | reverse complement strand
GAGGAAACCGGAGTACCCGGAGGAAACCCACGCGAACACGGGGAGAACATGCAAACTCCACACAGAAATTTCCCAGGCCGCCCCACCCGGGGATCGAACCCGGGTCCCTCTTTCTGTGAGGCGACAGCGCTATCCACTGCGCCACCGTGCTGCCCACATCTGTACTGTCTCCTGTTTTATTATAGATTATGCATATTATGTTTTTGTCTTTAAAGCAAATGGAAATGTCTGCTTTGTTTTAAAGGTTTGCTCCGAAGACCAACGCTTTGAGAAGCTGATGGAGCACTTCAAGAACGAGGACAATAACATTGACTTCATGGTATTTATCCAAACCCCTATCAGACGACTACCAAAGGCTTCTTTTAAATCCTTGATCACCATTCTGCTTGCAGTAGTAGATTAGTACTGCACAATAAACACACTAGCAGTTTCTTCTACCTTGTGCCACTTAAATAAACCCTGCATTACAGGTCAACTCATGTGTCATAAGCAGCAGTCTGTGTATATTTAGTTCTTGTGTGTTAAATTCACAAGTCTGTGCCAGTTTCCTGTCATGCAGTCATACGTGTATGAGAAACACCCTGGTAAAACAAGAAGCAGTCCATTCGCGCCTTACTTTAAGTTTTTTTTATTTAGACTCAGACTCAGCCATTTGATTATTATTTGTTTTATTCTAGTCTTTATTTAATAAGAAACCATAGCAGTTGGTTAGCATCGGTCAGTTCTACTCAGAGAGCAGTAGATATCCTTGTCAGATTTCTGTATAAACTATATGGCCAAAAGTATGTGTACACCTGACCTTTACTCACCTGTGTGCTTCTTGAATATTCCATTCCAAAACCATGGGAATTAATATGGATTTGGGTCTCCCTTTGTTGCTGTAACAGCCTTCTCTATTAAAGGAAAGCTTTCCAGTAGATTTTGCCCATGAGGATTTGCCCATTCAGCCACAAGAGCACTAGTGACATCAGACAACGATGTTGTCTATGTTCCAGTTCATCCCAAAGGTGTTGAGGTCAGGGCTCGGTGCAGGCCGTTCTTCCACTCAGGTTTTGGTTAGTAATGTTAAAGCATACGAAGACAGACCCAGGTAGTGATGTCAGCCAGTGTGACGATCATACTTATTTCCACATATTTCCAAATTTCACATGTATTAATTCTCACCTAAATGGAAGGTGAAAACACTTTCCAAATCCACACTGCTATCAGTGGCTTACTAGAGCCTTTCTTTTTCTGTGATGTGATAAGCTTGTGCCACTACAGAATTTTATCAAGTTACTGTGACTGTATCTCCACCATACAGCAGCTCCATCGTGGGTTAATGGACATATTTAATAACATTCCTCTAGTAGGCTCTAGTAGGTTTTACCTATAAAAAGGAAATGATTGCAGTGATTTTGGGAGGACGTCATCACGCACACTAGTTCTGGCTGCTTAGTGTTCTGTTGTAGTATTGTAGATTAGCAGTTTTTTTTTCTTGCAGGTAAGACTATGGCATTGTATTTGTTGAAATAGTTAGTAATGTTACTAAGCAATGTAGAAGATCCAATCGCATGTTTCTGCAGCCACAACGTTTTAGCGTTAGTGTACATGCAAATAAGTGGACTCAGGCCCGGAGTCTGTCTAGCAGTGAGTACAACCACAGGTGCAAGAGAGTAGCAAGCAGCACCCCGCAGTTGATTTGTTTGTGTAATCACCTTTGTCAGGTTCACATGTTACTGCCATATTTGTCTTGTCATAAATATATTTCATAAAGGGTTTATGTAGTTACTGTCATGTTAAAAAGATGTATCTTTGTTTTCATCAACTAAACTGAGATTTGTTTTGTTTTGCTGACTGCTGAGTATGCTTTGCATGCTTTACTATCCTGGGGACTGTAACTAGACACACCCTATTTGGTCACCATTTAGTATTTGATATTCTTCTTCATAATTTATTAATATTCAGTTACCATTCCCTTCCAGGTGGCGTGTATGCAGTTCATAAACATCGTGGTCCACTCAGTAGAGGATATGAATTTCAGAGTGCACTTACAGTATGACTTTACCAAACTATGTTTGGATGAGTACCTGGATGTGAGTATGCATTAGTACAGCAGTATAAAGGCCAGGTTTATTTAGCTGTTTTGTCTGAAGGAAAAAAAAATGCAACCCATTAAAGCAAATACTCTCTCACTAGTTTTGTAGCTCCACTCATCCCCTGCTTGCTTTTTCTCTGTCTTCTTGTCCGTGTGCTTTGAGTAGAAGCTGAAGCACACTGAGAGCGATAAATTGCAGGTTCAGATCCAGGCCTACCTGGATAACGTGTTCGACGTGGGAGCTCTGCTGGAGGACGCTGAGACGAAGAACGCGGCGCTGGAACGAGTGGAGGAGCTGGAAGAGAGCATGTCTCATGTGAGTGCCGTATTTAGACACTCATCACATTTCCCAAAAGTAAACTAAAATAAAATGTAGATGTGTTTGACTCATCTGTCTGTTTAAAACCTCTACCTCTGGAAAGAGTTTAACGTTGCCCTCAGCTCTAAAAGATACAGCTGATGTGATCATTTTTTCCTGCTCCCCGTAGACAAACCAGTCATACTGCGGCTTCCATAGTTAGCAATCAAAGCTGAAAAAGGAGTGTTAGGAATAGGGAAATCCTGAAAGCATGCAGGACTGTGAGATTCTTGGCCTGACGTTAAAAGTCCCATTATGGGTCCGGGAACAGTCCTGAGGGTTTTTGTCTTTCCAGCCAAGCAATGGATTTTATCAAACAAATTAGATTAATTAAGACTGTTCCTCAATTCATCTAATCAGATGACAAAGGAAATGACATGAATAGTGCCCCCGATACTTGATGATTAGCATGTCAAAGCTTTGAAGTGTAGCCGCCGTTTCAGAGTAGGGATCCGGCATCGATGCTGAAATGTGGTCTGTTGGAAATGTGGCGTTAACCTTTTGATCTAAGGCCATGTTCGGATTAGCAGTTACCCAAAAACTTACTTTTATGTTCTGTTTAGTCTCTATGTCTGCTGTTCATGCGCCAATTTATTTCTCCTTTAAATGCAAGTTGTCAGCTACTAGTTTAAGTATGTTATCTTGATCTTAGGTCACATAACTGAGAAAGCCTAAGATGGAGACACTTAACCCATATTGGTCAAATATTCAGTTCATTTAAATTATATTTATGTAGCACTTTTAACAATGGATATTTTCCCAAATCAGCGTTACAAAGACATAAAATCTGGACATAGCTTTTTTATTTATATAGCCAGGGACGATGGTGGCAAGGAAACGTCAAAATACTAGATTCTGTTTGTGAACATGTTCCTAAATTCCCAATGCAGATGACAGAGAAGTTACAAGACACAGAAAATGAAGCTATGGCCAAGATCGTAGAACTGGAGAAGCAGCTAATGATTAAGAACAAGGAACTGGACTCTGTACGGGTGAGTTTCCCAGCCTCCTTATTCCTGTTGTGTATGTGTGTGTGTGTGTGTGTGTGTGTGTGTGTGTGTATATAAACTTTAGCTTAAAGTATAAATATCAAAAAAATGAACAGAAAAAAATCTGATTGAATACTATTATTCTTTTGCAATTGGGTACAGGAAGTCTACAAGGATGCTAGCTCGCAGGTGCACACACTGAGGAGGATGGTAAAGGAGAAGGATGAGGCCATTCAGAGGCAGTGCAATCTGGAGAAAAAGATTCATGAACTGGAAAAGCAAGGAACCATCAAGATCCAGAAGAAAGGAGATGGGGAGATCGCCATCCTGGCTTCTGCTCCAGCTACTAATGGCCTGCTGGCAGGCACGGAGGGTGTGATGGGGGTACCCAGTGGTGCCACGGTGGGTCCTATGGGACCAAGTAACGGTGTAGACCCGGGCATGTCCATGCCACCTCCTCCACCTCCACCCCCACCTATGCCTGCATCACGTGAGTGATTTACATGTACTTCTGTGGTTAGTTAAGAGTTACATCCTATACTAGTGCATCAAGCCTCAGTTATCCTGACCAGTGCTCTGATGTTTTCACTGCAGTAAACCTCATTTGAAATATTCAGTGTTTGTTTGTGCTTCTACAGCATATTATTAGCTTTTAAATGGACATGATAACAGAGGCATGGCTGCCTTCAGCCCCAGCAGTTCTCTTTTGTGGCACACAGCAAGTAGAAATAGCAAATGACTTTATAGTTGGCCTTGCTAATTGAGTCTCTGTGGGAGAAATATCTTCTGGCAGGCTATCATAGTATGTCTCTGTCTCTCTTGTGCTCTCTCTCTCTCTCTCTCTCTCTCTCTCTCTCTCTCTCTCTTTTGTTTTGCTTTTTTCTATATATTTTTTTACCTTTCTCTTGACTTTGTATTGTCACTCCGTGTTTATATTCTTTCTTATCTCTTTGTTTTCATTCATTGGCTTTTTGTTACTGTTTCAGTACCGAATGGTCCATCAGCTGTCCTTGAGCCACCCCCTCCTCCACCTCCTCCTCCTCCACCACCACCTCCTCCTCTTCCGGGATCTGGCATTGCTGGGGATGAATCTTCCCCTATGCCCCCACCTCCACCACCCATGGCACCACCTCTACCAGGCTGTGGATCCCCCACTGTAATCTTCAATTCCGGACTCACAGGTAAGACTCTCCATGCTGGCAACCTATAAACCCCTTTTATCTCATCAAGCATCTCAGAAGGCAACTAAAATGAGTTGCCACTCAGTGTACTTTCTATCCAGGATTGTAATGAATTCATCATTTTGAAAATGTAAATGTATATCCTGCAGAAACTGCAATTTTAAGAATTTTACTGGTAAGTAAAAGAGATGTGGATAACCAGTAATAAGGCTGTAACTCATTGTAGCAGCAAGAGACACCCTCTTTTTAACAAAAATAGTTTCTTGCGAGTCTTAAGTGTGGCACAAACAAACAAAAAAAGTGCTAATGGTCGTATACTCGATTCAAAACACAAAAAGCTGCTGTCCTGATGGTCACGTGGCATTATGCTCACATGATAGTGAGTCAGTTATGAGTGACCTTTAGCTCCACACGGTAGTGAGTCCTGTTGTCACATCACATCACACATTCCCCGGCCAGGCAGCCAGGGTCCTTTCTGTGTGGAGTTGGTATTTTCTCCAACATGTTAGTACAGGTTTTCTCAGGAAGCTCCAGCAGGTGTATTGAAGATACTAAATTGTCCCTAGGTGTGTGTGTGTGTGTGTGTGTGCAACCTTCGATGGACTGGTCATCTGTCCAGGGTGTTTCCCTGCTTTGCACCCAGTGAGTGCTAGGATAGGCTTCAGCACCCACTGTAACCCAGTATTAGGACAAGCAGCTTAGGTAATGAGTGTGTGAGAGAACATTAAACGCGACACTGCTGGTGATGTATCAGCATTATTTCCACTAATGTCTCTGCATCTGTGGAACCTTAATATTATAACCTTGGATTTTATCAGCCAGACAACATGTTGGTCTGGGTCACTGTGTTTTTATAAGATGCTTCACTATCTAGCTGTACTATAGTGTACATGACACTAAGGTATTGTCTGTAAGATGGGCCTTACTGCTCTTCTCAGCAGCGCATGATAATGATCACTAGGGCTGCGGGTGTTTACTCACTGCTCCTCGGTACTGTTTAACTTCCCAGGCAGGCTGTTTGGACAGACGTAACTGACTCACACTAAATCCCACTGAAAGTGTTTCCTGTATGAGGGGAAAAAGGCTGAATTCTCGATTTAGACAAAACAAAGGTATTATAAGTAGCAATGATTTAGTGTGAATTCTCAGACTATTATGTACCAATGATCTGTGAAAGGATTAAATGAATAATGGAAGGAATTTCTGAAAGCAACTCATCACTCGATGCAATTTGCTAATCATTAGGCTTGATCTAACAAAAAAATACTCCCTGTCTGATTGGATCTGTCTCTCCAATGTAAATTAACAACATCCACAGTGCGAATAGGTCAGCAGTCCCTTTCCATGAATACTAAGGCTATAAGTCACCTGTTTGTACTGTAACACTGAGAAGCACATGCATATTCTTAAATGCTGACCTCTGACTTCACAGGGTGACAAACAGCTGAAAAACAGCTGCGATAAGACCATACTGCTGGCCTTAACTTAGAACTTGACATTCTCTGTAAAACATGTCACTATTTAAAGAGATGTAAACCTAACCCTGTGTAACATTGTCATGTTGTAAGCTTTTATGATTATGGTGACATGGGGGACAGTTGATCATATGTTGAAGGCTGTTTTTTCTCCTGTTCTTACTGATCTAATACTTTTTCTTTCTCTTCTATCTTTGTGCCAACATAGAGGGACCGATCAAGCTGTTCTGTAGGTTTTCTGTGTTGTGCTTGTGCTCTTTCTACTTCATGTTTATATGCAACATTTGTTGAGATGGCATTTTTAGCCCCAAAAGTTATAATAAACAGAATTCCCATCAGTTACTGGTGCTCCAAGACAGCTTACGTCGTAATTGTTCCATTTGAAGCCAGGCATAAAATTAGATGCTTTGCTGCAAGACCTTCCCTTCAGTCTGATCACTGTTCTGTCCAAAAAAGGAATATTTTCTAGGCCTCATTTTGCACAGTTCAGCAAATGACAGTATGTAGATGCCAAAGTATGAAACCACATGTTCCATGAGACCCAAAGCCTTTATTCCCATACTTGTTCATTGCAGTTGAAATCCATGACACTATTCGGAAATTGTGGGTTCCAGAGGCAAACCGAACCACAATCCTAATTCTATAGTATTCTCTCAGTCTCTCCATTCTATTGTCAGCTTTTGATGGAGAATTTTATAGCCCCAGATAGACACATAATAATTCACTATTTGTAAACTTTAGAGGCTAAAAATGCCACTCAGTGTGATCTTTCAGAGTGTGTGTTGTGTGCTACATGTTAAAATCCATTGGCATGCCACTGCAAGTGAACTATTGCACAAGTGTAAGATTGCACCCTGCTACACAGACACAGCATGGCCACTGCATCCCACAACTGATAATCTGCAGATAAAGTACAGAAAGTGGGGTAGATAACTTATTCTGCTCCATCCATCCATATCACTTTACTGGCACCTCTCCTCCCTAACGAGCCAAAAACATTTACAGAAGGGTGACAAGGGAAGGAAACGGCTGAATAATTGAGTGTAGAAAAACATGTGCAGACGTGTAATCCGTGATACTGTTAAGTAGATAACATCTTACCTTGGTAATGTGTACAAAAATGCTGAGATGGCCTGAGGTTTGGATCAAAATGCAGGAGGAAGTGATGTAAGTGACTTCAAGTCCACGAACAGCTGCATAAAGACTTTCCACTTTTTTGTGGGAAAAACAGTTCTATTGTCAGATGAGGCATCTTTAAGGACATGAGGGCTCATTGAATGGTTTGATGTGGATGAAAATGAAGTAAATCTTGCCATCATGCCATGACCTTCACAGTCAGTAGATCTTAACCTAATTGAACATCTTTTGCCGTTTTTGGACTGGTTGACTGGTTAAAGCTCTCCACCACCAGTATCACAATACTAAATCATTTGGAAGAATGGTGTTCATCGGTCTAGTACATTTCCAGAGATGAGTAAAATCTATTCCAGTCCCCAGTGGCTCCTGGTGGCCCAACACCTTCCTAAGACATTGTTGTTTTGTCCTTTGTTACTCGTCTGTATACACGCTGTATAAGGTGGATACCCTGTTACATCATGTCCTGTGGTCTGTACTATAGTGCACATCTACAGCACTGCTGAATTCCCCCACAATAAAGCTACTCAGTCCAATAATAGACTCTTTAGCAAGGGTTAGTGGCGAGAAACCGAGTCACTCATATTCATTGTCTGTCACCTCACAACGATTGAATTGTTTCTCCATACTGCTCTGATTTCTCATTGTTGCCATGGAGCTTGTGTCAATATGAAGGATTTTGCCTTTTCTTTTGTTCCTCAGAGTGACCCTGCTCCACAATGTGTCTGTCACCACTTCTAAATCAGCCCTCACTCTAATGACATTATTTATGTAGTGTTTACTCTGAAATGCTAAATGTCTGCTTTTCATCATGTCATGCAGCTGTGAAGATTAAGAAGCCAATCAAAACGAAATTCCGAATGCCAGTGTTTAACTGGGTGGCACTGAAGCCCAACCAAATCAACGGCACTGTCTTCAACGAGATCGATGATGAAAGGATACTGGAGGTAAACCTTATCACACTGTAATTAAGTCTCAACCCTGTAGAATTTCCGTGCATTTATTTATGTGGTGTAGCACTCACAAATTAGAATTAGAACAGAATTACACCAAAGTGTGCACGCTTAAAATATTAGTATATGAAAACAACTAGAATGCCCCGTTTGTCTTGTTTCCTTTAGGATCTGAATGTAGATGAGTTTGAGGAGATATTTAAGACGAGAGCACAGGGCCCTGCTATTGATGTCACTTCTAGCAAGCAGAAGACCATCCAGAAGGTTCCTAATAAAGTGTCACTACTGGATTCCAACAGGGCCAAAAACCTGGCCATCACACTCCGAAAAGTGGGCAAGACTCCGGAGGAAATCTGCAAAGCAATTCAGTTGTGAGTTCTGTTAGGCTGAAGATAACATCATTATGAAAGTCATACTCACTGAACACGAGAGTTTGTGTCCATTATAACACTACACAGTCTGTTCAAATCTACATCCCGCATGCTCATCCTGCTGTCTTCTGTGAGACAGCATCCACCACCATAGTCCTCTCATTCTTCTGCTAAAAACAGTATTTAGATCATTTAGCAAGAGCGTTATTATTCTCCCAGTCTGTGGAAGATTTCTATTTAAAAGAGGAACCTGTTAAAACATACATTAAAGTCTTTTGTCCTTGACTCTCCTCAGGTTTGACCTGCGGATGTTGCCGGTGGACTTTGTGGAGTGTCTGCTGCGCTTTATCCCCACGGAGGCTGAGGTCAAAATGCTGCGGCAGTATGAGAAAGAGAGAAAGCCACTGGAAATCCTCACGGATGAGGACCGCTTCATGATGCAGTTCAGCAAAATTGAACGCCTCATGCAAAAGATGACCATTATGGCATTTGTGGGGAATTTTAACGACAGCGTACAAATGCTCACGCCCGTAAGTATTAAGCATGTGTCACCTGTTACTTTCATTTATACTTTTTATATTGCGCAAAAAATTAGAGGGACACTTAAATCAAGTTTCAAGTTGAAAATCTTTACTGATATAAATTGTGTAATTCGTTGAGAACAAAATGACATAAAAACAGTGAGTGGAAACCAAAATCATCACCCCACTGGGGTGGATTCAAAATTTTGCGAGTTTGCGTGAATTTCATCACAGCAGCTCATAATGTGACTCAGTTGTGTGCATGGCCCCTATGTGCCTGTGTGGACTTCTGACAACACCTGGGATTTCCTCCCAGACCTGCATCAGTGCACCGATGGCAGCGTTGGATACACTGACACATAACGTCCCAGAGCTTCTCAGTTGGATTCAGTTCTGGGGAACTTGAGGGCCGCTCGATAACATCAGTGCCTTCATCATCTAGGAACTGGATACACACTAAGGCCACATGAGGCTGGGCATTGTCGTGCAGCAGGAGAAATCCAAGGCCCGCTGCACCAGCATGTGGTCTGACAAGAGCTCTAAGGATTTCATCTTGGTACCCAACAGCAGACAGGGTACAGTTGGCTATCATGAAGGTTTGTGGATATGCCTCCCCAGACCATCACTGAGCCACCACAAAACCGGTCGTGCTGGGTGATGTTGGAGGCAACATAGTGTTCACCACTGCATCTGCAGTCTTTCATGCATGTCATGTGCTCAGTGTGAACTTGCTCTCATCTGTAGGTTCTGATTGGCTGAGTGCCAATCGAGCCGCACAGTGCAGGGCTGTGAGCATTGGACTCCCCAGAGGACGTCGGGTCCTCATGCCTTCCTCATGGAGTCTGTTTCTGACAGTTTGTACAGAAACATGCACACCGATAGCCTGCTGGAGGTTATTTTGTAGGGCTGTTGGAGTGCTTCTCCTGTTCCTCCTCACACAAAGGAGCAGATCCTGCTCCTGCTGCTGGCTTGATGCCCTTCTGTGGCTCTGTCCAGCTCTCCTCTTTTTTGAGACTGTGCTGGGAGACACAGGAAACCTTGCAGTGGCACTTTTGGATGTGCCACTCTGGAGGATCTAGACTACCTCTGCAGCCTGAACAGGCTGCAGGTAGAGCCTCATGCTACCAGCCGTGACAAAGACACTAGCATCATGCAAAACTAGAGAAGAATGCTTTAATTATTTTGTATTTATTTATTTATTACTGTGCCTTACAGCTATTAATAAAAAGGGAGGGTATGAGAGGTTTTTGGCTGTTCTATTTAAATGTTTTTTGATGTTTTCTCTATTTTGTTGGACTCAACAGCAATTGCACGCCATTATTGCAGCATCTGTGTCCATCAAGTCTTCACAGAAACTCAAGAAAATCCTGGAGGTGAGTGTTATTTTCCCAGAGATGTCTTTCATTCCTCTGGTGGTACACTCTCATTAAAATGTTCCTGTTTTTCTGTACTTGCAGATTATTTTGGCTCTTGGGAACTACATGAACAGCAGTAAAAGAGGGGCAGTGTATGGCTTCAAACTTCAGAGTTTAGACTTGGTAAGTTCATCTGTTAATTCTTTCTGTTCATCTGCCACAGCTCTTCCTGTCTCAGTAACTAAACTGGTTACGTATTTTCAGTTAATAGATACCAAATCAACAGACAGGAAGATAACACTGTTGCACTACATTGCAAATGTAGTGAAGGAGAAGTACCAGCAGGTGGCACTGTTCTATAACGAGATCCATTATGTGGAAAAAGCAGCAGCAGGTAGAGTATATAGAAACTCATTTAACATGACACAGCTGATCTTGCTTCTTTTTACTTTGTGAGTATTGTATTTGTATTGTATTTACCTTTGTTTTGAGTTTGTGTGTCTTGTCTGTTTCAGTGTCTTTAGAGAACGTGTTGCTGGATGTGAAGGAGCTCCAGAGAGGAATGGACCTAACTAGGAGAGAGTATAGCATGCATGGGCACAACACGCTGCTCAAAGACTTCATACATCTCAATGAGAGCAAGCTTAAGAAATTGCAGGATGATGCCAAGATTTCACAGGTATTTATCTGTCCGTCTGTCCGTCCGTCCATCCATCCAAACATTGTACTGTTTTTTATTACATGATTATAGTCAGTCTGGCTTGGTGCCAGCGCAGGTTGTGTATGTCGTTGCGTATGCTTTTCGCTGACACTGTCATTCCTTTTCAGGACGCTTTTGACGAGGTAGTAAAGTTTTTTGGGGAGAGTTCCAAAACCATGCCTCCATCAGTGTTCTTCCCCGTGTTTGTGCGCTTTGTGAAGACATACAGGGTAAACCTGCCAGTCGGATACCTTCTAAATCTCTTCATTAGCCAAGACAGAAATCTAACATTATGTAAGGCAAAAACTGTGCACATGATTTACTGCATGCTGTTTATTTTGTTTCTTTATCACAGCAAGCAGAGGAGGAAAATGAGCAGAAGAAAAGGCAGGAGCAGATGTTGATGGAAAAGCTACTAGAGCAAGAGGCCATGGAGCATGAAAATCAGAAGGTAAAACGCGCTGTGTGTCTTTACACAGGGTGGGAGGGGCAGCATACGCTCTCTCCCGTGTCAGTCAGAGCGACACCGGCCAATCATGGCGGTCTGTGGGCTCATGCATACAGAAGGTGGGTGGGAGCGCTTTCCTCTGAGTGGGTTTCACCGCTCCCAGAGAATGAGGCGGTGATAGGACACGTGATAGCCTCGCCCTCACTGACCGGCAGCTGTCGCGTGGCATGGGATATCCTGATGGGTACTACTAAATTAAGAGAGAAAATTGGGGAAAAATCTACCGGAATTCTCTTCCGTACTAGACATACTAGTGCATCTGAAAAAATTTGAATATATGGAAAAAGTTCATTTTTTTCAGAATTTTATTTGAAAAAGGTAAACTCATATATTTTATATTCATTGCACATCAAGAGTCATATTTCAAGTGTTTTTTTTTTTTCATTTTGATCATTATGGCTTGTCGCTCAAAATGATTAGAATATTTATTTTGTGAACAGCCAGCCTTTTCAGCGACGACCTTCTGTGGCCTTGTGGAGGGTGTTGATGATCGTCTTCTCGACAAACATCGTGTCAGCAGGCTTCCCCATAATTGTGGTTGCGTGTGCTGAACTAGACACAGAGATACATGGCATATACAGTATATACAGTCTGAGATACTGTATTACTGATTTTCCTGAGCTGTAAGGCATAATGATCAAAATGAACACAAAAAGGCTAAAAATGTGGCTAAAAACACTTCATATGTAATGAATATAAAATATGACGTTTACCTTTTTCCAATTAAATAATGATAAAACTATATTCAAAGTTTTTGAGATGGACTAGTCAGTCAGTCATTATCTGTACCGCTTATTCTCAGTTATGGGGTCACGGGGGAGCCGGTGCCCAGCCGGCAACTCTGAGCGCAAGGGCAGGAACCAACCAACCCTAGACAGGGCGCTAATCCATCGTAGGGCTC
>JAOVVG010000050.1:14051430-14062492 GCA_028566375.1 Leptodoras nelsoni | reverse complement strand
AAATTCATATTATGATTATTTTATATTATGAATTATATTATGAATGAACTAGTTTTGATGCCTTCAGTGAGAATCTAGTCTCAATCTAAATAGTCATGAAAATAAAGAAAACACATTGAATGAGAAGGTGTGTCCAAACTTTTGGCCTGTATTGTATGTCTTAATGGGTCTAATGCCTGTGTGTGGTATCTTATGATCTGTAGTTGGAAAAATTATTCTTTTCCTTGCCAACTGAACGGCTTTCTCAGTTCCGGTAATCCCACGGTGATCCAGCAGAAATAGATTTCATGGTCTAGAAGTCTCCGAATCCTCAGAATGGAGGATAAAGTAGGTTGAATTTGCCTTAGATCTTCTAGTGCCTTCAGGCATTCTATAATGTGATACTAATTCAAAAGAAAATCTAAGAGAAACTGAGTTGTACGGATTTTTGGCACTGGATCTGTGCAAAACTTACAGACTTGTGTCTTCTCTTTTTTCCCTTCTTCTTGTGTTTCTTGGACTTTTTATAGCTTCTCTCTGTGAAAAATAATACATAAGTAATACATAAGTGTCTTATCACTACAGAGTAGAGGAACAGTGGAGTTAGACTGTTCAAGACAGTCTGTTGTGCAGTGGCGTTATTGATTAATGCTAAGCAGAACAGTTTATTAAAGGACACACTGACCGGATTCCCCTGAGGAAGAGTGCTCTGACGGAGATTTCGAGGTCGAGCGTTTCTTCTTTTTTGAATGATACTCATCCTCCTCAGATTCAGAACCCTGCAAAAGGAAACAAGGCAGGTTGCTTAATGTGTTTGTGCTTTCTGGTTCTGAGGGAAAAGTTTGAGGTGTGCTTACTGATCGAGAACGAGATCGTTTCCTGTGGTGCTTCTTGGATTTCTTTGAGTGTTTCTTGGTTTTGGAGTGATGGTGCTGACACTCGTGCTGCAAAAATGGATATGTAATATGTGAATATGAAATAAATACAGCAGTAGAAGTGATGAATTGATAACCAAAGCCATTTTAGTTTCTTGCATGTGAAGCTAAAAAAGCAGAAGAGAATTTTCAGAACATTACCTCCAGTACATGCATAAAATCTTTGAATATCCTCTTTCTCTCCGACTCCAGAGTGATGTCCTCGAAAGCAGGCTCCTTTAAGAATCTGTCTCTCACCTGAAATAGAGAAAAACAATAACATAATTGTATAAGCAGCAAACAAAGTCAAATTCAAACGATGGTTTGGGTTGAATATTGCAATAAAAGATGCCAGCCCATACCCCTTCCCATGAAGCATCAGGCTCCAATGAGGGCGTGGCCTGCTTCAGCATGCTTTTGAAGGCTGCCTCTTTCCTCTTCATCTTTCTGGCCTCTTCCTTTTCTCTCTCCCGCTCTCGTGCCTCTGCTTTCTCCAGAAGCTTCACAAAGAAAAACAGAAGCTACATTAACCTCCTTGCTTTAATCATGAGTAGATGATGAGCTGCCAGCTGACCTCTCTTGTGCTGCAAGTATGTTTTTATTACTACTATACTAATGGAGTGTGTTGTGAGTATGAGCTTTTCTTTTGTAATCATTTTGAAAATATGGCCTTTGGGTACAAGGTCAGTCCAAACTAATGACGGATATATGGGTCACAAACAACATTGAACAATCAAGCAGGGGAGACCGGCTTGAGTGATAAAACCTGCAAACTATTTATCAAACAAATAATTTAGTATGAATGAATGTGACAAACATTGCATTATACGGCTCTGCATTTCAATTGTGATTCACCTTGAAGTATATTAAAACAAACTATTTGGCGTTTAGATCTTTGCCTAGGTATTTTTTTTGGCCTGGGTATTTACACTTTCGGGTATTCTTTTACATCACCATTGCCACAGTTTATAAAAACACACCTAAAAATATTTGTGCCAACCATTAATTGTGATAATTATAAAATCCAATGTACATCGTTAAAGCTTTAACATAATCTGCATGTGACGTAGGCAAGGCAAAAGTCTTGCTTACACTGTTGAAGGCTAATTTGATGTTGCCTGCGTCCAGAGTGGTGGCCCTCTTGTCAGAGCTGATAACTGAGCCAAAGTCTTCAAAGCTGGTGCTGATCTCCACCAGGAAACTCTTATCCTGCAGACACAGTGTTTACAAAACCCAGGTATAAGCTTTTTATAAAGTCTTTTTTATAAACCTCCTTCACTGCAACCTCATGGTTTCTACCATGGACTACAGAGCTACTCTTTCAGACAAAATCATAATCAAGATCATGCTTTAAAAAATAAAAAAGACTAAGTCATGGAAGGGCACGCGAAGAGGATTATGTTGCATATTTCTCCTGGTAACAAAGGTTATGGCGTTAAGTTTCAGTTAAAAATTAAGTTGATGCACCTTCATTTGTCAGATAAACTAATGCTTTAAAATAAAGTAATACAATCCTGAAAAGTTGTGCTTTCTGTAAATAGCCATGGATTTGAAGCATGACCAAGGATTTAAAAAAAAAAACATCTTCAATCACACTGTTCTTTACCCTGTAACTGCAAGAACTCAATTTTACCCACACAGCCCATTTAAAAGTGAACAATTTGAAAAGAAACACTATAAGCCATAAAACAGGCTATTTTTAGCCAGTAATATACAGGATACCTTATACAGTCCCTTAATCGGTGACAAAACTGCACTGTAAATACAATGCTAATAAAGCCCACCTTTAAGATATCTTTTATGATTCTCTTCTCATCATGGTAACGAGCCTTGAGATCTTCCACATAGAACTTGAACAAGTCCAGAGGTGTGGAACCTGAGGAACAGACACGAGGACATCATTGTCAGCCATACACAGAAGCTCAGGGCAGATCAATGCACACTGAGACTTAGGCCTTCACATCAGATCTAACAGTCCTGAAACATTTCTCAGGAGTAGAAATGGGATGTCAGGGAAAATGTCAAGGTCTTTAATTAGCTGGTTAGAATATTTTAATAAACTAGATTAATCCTCAGGTTTGGATAGCAAAGAGTTACAAATCCAACAGAAAAATGGGTACATGCACAAGGATCTGTTTCAATCATGGTTCATGCATCACCATTTGATTTCTCACTATTGCATTTATTCCCAGACACAGACTTCTGTTTGTGTATTTATTGGAAATCAAAAAGGAGGAAATATAGCCATGTTACTTTTCAGGCAAATGTAAATTATTAAGGATCCAGCAGAAATCGTTACTGGCGTGTGTGTGTGTGTTTTCTGAACTGGTTAGCATCAGAGTAAAGCAGAGTGAGAAAGTGTGTGCATCATGCTTGTGTGTTCATCTCTCACCGGGTTGTCCCAGCATGCTAGTGAAGCGGATGTCTGAACTGATGGTTGGATACATCTCCATCCACGCTGACATGGAGTGCAGCTGGCCGTGGTCATGCAACTCATCCAGAAATTTCTACACAACATGCACAGGTAAAAGCAGACAGTGAGCAGAGTTGTACAGCACAATGTAAGAAAAAGAAATCACAGCAAATCACATCAAATCTGAGATTCTTTTTGTGATATATATCCATGTATCCACATCCATGTAAAGTATATGTAAATAATTTCAAAGGAAAATCTTAAAAATCACCTTGTTACTAAGGTTACTGAAGAAATTATAAATATTTTAGACCAGTATGAGGTGTGTGTGTTTGTCATTCACCTGGAAAGACTCCCTGTTTTTACGCTGTCTGCGTCTCTCTCTCAGCAGAGATTTCTGTTTCTCCTCTTCTTCTTCCTTCTCCAGAGCACGGATGTGTTCCTCGAAGCAGATCAGAGCATCCTCCTTATCCATGTCTGCCACAGATACAAACAGATTTACATTTACGCTGCACACTTCCCAGAAGGGTTTATATACTTCATTAGCTCAGTTTGGAGTTCTGAGACAGTGGGTCTCCAGTCTTTGTTTGTTTACCAGACATCAAACTGAAAATCACGTGGTACAATAACATTAGAGCTGCCATTCATTCTAAAGTGAGCACCACTATGCCCTATTGTCTCCAAAAGGCCCCACTCTTCACAATGCAGACACCTCTGAAAAAGCTGAACATAACCACCATTGGGAAACCACTTAGACATTTTTAAAGTTGGTGGTTTACTGTTATTCAGGCAATGACACATAACAAGAGCAAGTATTTACACAACAAAATGGATTAAGCAGAGAAAGCGAAGGGTGTCAATATTTCTTTAATGAGCTGCTGTTCATTGTCTGTAGTCATAAAGCATGAAATCTACATTAAAGAGCTTATTGCAGCACTACATTCAGCTGGTTTATTTAATTTAGCTCTACGTTACTATCGCTTAATACAATAGCCTTCATAGCCTTTTTTGAACGTGACCTACATTTCTACTTAAGCGCTGCTGCTCTGTTCAGCATAACAAGGGCTTAAAGATTTATAAGATCCATAACTGTGTTGAAGGGCCCTTCAGAATAAATGCTTCCCATCACTTCAATTTGTGTGTGCCTCAGTGTGTGGGTGTGTGTGTGTTCATACTCTGTAGCTCTTCGTCCTCAGCAAATGTGGGGTTATCCAGCAGATACTGCTGAGCCTCGGACCAGGTGGTGCGATATGTTACATTAGCCATGTTATCCAAGATGTTCTTCAGTGCCTCCCAGTTCCTCTTTCTCAGTTGCTTGGCTTGTTCCTACAGCATGGAGAGACAGGGCTAAAGAGCAGCACTGCCAGCATGCGACCATCACAATTTTAATCTATACATCCTGTGTATAAGACTATTCTTTATTATTTAATCAATTAATTTGTATTCATGCATCAAGCCCATGTACAATATGTCTAAATCACATTTTATAGACTATTATATTGAATGATACAGTTCAACTGTGAAGTTGCTAAACTCTCTCTGAACACAAAGTTTAAGAGAAGGGAAAGTTCAACCTAATGGAACTGGATCAGACTTTACAGCTCAGACAAAAAATAAATAAATAAAACAATCCCGTCTAAGAGTGCCAGCGCAGAAATGGTGGTATGAAATGGCATGAAGTGATCCTCGGGTGAATTCTTTTCATTGTTAAGAAAGCTTGATTTTAAATGCTTTTTTTATTGGATTAGATAAAAACACCATAAATATAAATCAAGCAGAAGTAAAAAAAAATATTCCACTGTAATCACCCAGCAACAATCAAGAAATCAAGTAAATCAAGTAAAAATAGCACACCTTTTCTTTCTTGGCCAAGTAGAAGAGAACATCATCATAAATCTCCAGTCTGTCTCTCTCTGGAACACAGCTCCACACCTCCAGATCACCAAACATCTGCTCTGCTTTTCTAATACACACACGCACACAGTTATCATCCAAGGAACACTGGAACACTGCTGCAGTGCTTTTCTTTGCCAAAAGGAGGAAGCCATGTACCATGAACTGAATTCATTAATGAATTAATGTACTTGTACACTCAGTCGCTTTTCCCACAGATGATCCGATTTCTGTTTAATTCCATTTATTTCGATAGGGATGCTTTTGAATAAAACAACAATGCATCCAAAGCAAGCTATAGCCACAGAATTGAGAAAATATTTATCTGCATCCCATCTTTAAATGCACTTAGTGGTGAGCAAAATGGGATTTCCTCACATTTATTGCTGCATTTGGGCATTAGTAATAGCACTGTATTCATAAAGCCTTTCCTCACCAAGCAGTCATGTAAAACACAACGAGTTTCAGTCTCTCAGTAATAAAACTGCTGTACTTTGATACATGTACATTTCAATGAATGAACAAAAATGTTTTTCAAGATAAAACCAGCAGTATAGCTATGTGTCATGTTAGACAAGAAAAGTGCTAAATAAAAAGCTACTTATCTGTTTGAACACACTGGCAGGAGGGATTGTGTGGGTTTCTTTGTAATTAGTAATTATGTTCTCCATGAAATGGGCTTCTGGCTGTCTGAATTCTACACATCTCTTCTGTCTTTAAGACGTGTAAGATCAGAGGGAACAGAGTGCCCCTGAGAATATACAGTTCTTACTTGTATCTGGTGGTGGAAGTCATTTTATCGTGATTCTCCAGGAAGCGTTGGAATGTCTCTTTGGATTCTTTGTACTTGATTCTGGCCTCCTCTTTCTCCTCCTTCTCTGTCTGAACCTTGTAGGCATTAAAGGCCTGCTTCTTCTCACTCAGCTTCGGGAGGGCACTGCCAACACACAGACACACACACACACACGTACGTACATACATACAGCACTTAATGGAAGAAGCAATAAAAGGCTATATTATCAAGGCAAGAAATATCTATTAGTTTTAGGATTCAATTATATTCAATAGCTATTAAGTTCAATGGCTGAAGTACCTATAACGAGGGTCATTAATGATCATCTTCATGGCCTGCTCCCAGGAGGCATTTGATGCAACACCCTGAACACGGAGAAACACAAAGGGGGTGTCAAAGGGGGGCATTCAAGGGGCACTGGCTGATCCGCCAAATTCAGTCTGACTTACTTTCAGCTACTACGGCCAATATAGATTTTGAAAAAAGACTGCTTAAAAAGTTCACATAAGAGAAGAATTTCAAAATTTCACATAGAAAAGAATCCAAACATAACAGTTAAAGAAACTTCCATTTGCAAATCCTACAGATGTGGAAGACAGACATTGAAAATACTGTATAAATATCCACTTAAAATCAAGTGTGTGTGTAGCTGTCTGTGTGAAATAATGGAAATGCCAGGAGCTCCTCTGTGGCTGTAAGGAGGTCAGGTGTTGTGTTCTCTTAATTGTGCAGTAGGCGTATATGGCACTAACATAATTTTTTAGAAATGCCAGCGCCTTACATAAGTCACCTTTTCGATTTTCTCCCCATGCCTCATGAGATGAGAGACAGGACAGACACAGAGCACTGGGGACAAAGACAAAGAGGATGGCGAGTAGGAAGTGACAGGTTCAAAGAGGAAGCTAGACAAAATCAGTCCTCCATTTATATACCTCCATTATAAGTGCTGCTCACTGGAGCGTCCTATTGTGTGGTCACCCCCCGAGTCTCAAGCCCCTAATCATACAGTTGGAGTAATTAGAGAGCCCTTAGGAAAAGCAGACAGGGGCCTATGAACAAAGCTTTGTGCATCAAATTAAAACACACTAAATATAGAAGCACATCCAGGCAGCCATCACTCAAATGAGTGCAATATCTGTAGCAGTGCAGGGAGGAATGACGTGAGAAAGAGTTTGTGTGTCGGCGAGAGTGGTCCACCAGGCATTTCAGAGATAGAGTTGCATGTTCTTGCATCAAAGAAAAGAGGGGGAAACAAAACAAAGTGAGAGCTCTACCTTCTCCTTGAGCAGTTCTTTGAAGGCCTGCTTCGCTTCCTCTTTGGTGTTCCACTTGTATACCTTCTTCACAAGCTCTGGCCTTTCTTCTTTAGATGTATCATTACTGCAGGGATGGGTATTGTTAAGACTGTACTGATAATAGTAGCATCAGTCAATAATTTATCAGAACTGTTATATATACACCGTATACACACACACATATATATCTCTTAAGATAATAAAATAGAACTCATTATCAATAGTATAAATACTGCTGTATTATTCAGTAGGACAAAAACACCACTAGAGATAAAACATCAATATTACATAAGTGTTAAAATGTATCCACTCCAAAATTATTACATCCAATTAACACTCAACCAGATAATCCACAGAGAATTTCTATATTTTTAAAATGTGAACAGCAAATGATTTACCTAAGCAATTCATTTTCACAGCATATATTTAATCATTTATTGTAGGCCAAAATAAAACTTTTACAAAATTGTATATAGTAGTCACTAACATTTTATTAGCCTGGAGAACTCTGCGGATGTGAGATGAGAGCGAGACAGCCAGAGTACTGTTCCTGTGATTTATACTGTGTTTGGTCAACGGGTGTTTTAATAATCATTCACCTTGGCCTCTTCAAACTATTTCACTTTCGACAGCAAGAGTTTCTGTCATCCACTAAACTAACCATCTGTCATGTAGCTGCACCCATTACAAGAAAATGATAATAAAAAATAAAAAAAATTAAAGATATGCAGCATCATTCTGTGTGCCTTTTCCATAAATTGCACTTGATCAAGGGCCAGAGGAACATGTCGAACAGTAGTGTCTGACCTACAGCTTCCCACGTTCTGGGGGCCATATCTGTAGAAGCCAGATGCTAAATGTACCCTTTCACTGAACCTTGTTTGGGTGAGAAAGTTTTCACACATGACACGGTTTCAACTTTATAGGCAGTTCATTTGAGTAGAAAGCAAGGTTCCTGCCAGGGCCATGCCGAAAAGGACTGCTATCAGTACTATCAGTTTACGGTACCAAGCTGCAAAAGCTGGCCAGGAATAAGCCATTAGCCAAATTGCGGATTACAGCTGGGTCATATCCTGGGTTTCATGTGGTTAGTTGGCTCAGTGCGTCATTTTTAAAACTCTTCCCGCACCTGCCTCTCCAGTCTCTGGGTGCACAATGTACTACCTGCTTTTGAGTATGTGTGTGCGTGTACCTGGCCTGTGTCTCTGTTATGGGCGTGTCCTTGGGTGATGTCACAGTTGCTTCACTACTTCCCTCGCCCCCCTGCACAGGCATTTGAGATGGCTGTTCTTCGGCAACGCTTGTTGCTATGGCAGTGTCAGCCTCTGGAACAGCGGGCACAGCGAGCACTGTATCTGTGTGAGCGGCGAGAGTGGGAGTAGTCCCAGGAGCTACGACATCCACCGTCCTAAAACACACACAAACACACACACACACACACACACACAATGAATCTTTGATATGAAGAACAGATTTTACCCATATTTAAATTAAAAATTTTAATTGAAAATTGAAGAAGTCTCAGTTCAACAAAAGAATAGTCTTACCCATTCTCCTCAGCCTTTATCATTGCTGTAAGAAAAATGACAGACAGAATTTCAAAAAGGTACACTGTACACACCACCATTCACTAATCCCTGCTAATCATATTTATTAATAGTCAGTTTCTGAGAATTTATACTTCGGGCCATTTAATTAAACTTTTCATATTAGATCTGGAAAACGTCCTCTTTAACAACTCTGTACTGAGGGTCATGCTGGCACAATCAGCACAACTTTAGTTCTAAGCTTCTCTTAAGCATCAGATGTACACATAATGTAAAAGACATTATGTGAGTGAAAGACTCTGGGGCGTGACTGTTTTTCTTCACATGTATGGTTTTAAATGGTGAGGTAACTTTAGCTGTAATACAGATATAATGTCATATTGTCGTTTTGCTCAGTTTGGTGCTTCTGTAGATCACTGCAAGCTTGTGAAGCCCGGACTAGTATTTCCTACGTTTCACTCACTGACTGCTAAATGTAACTATGCTCCAAATTTGAAATGTTGTTTAGCACAATCAGCTCATCCATGTAGTCAACCTTTATTTCCAATCATTTTTGCTTTGCCTTATATCAGTCACAGACTTGCTATACATACATTCTGTGCGATACAAAAGACAAAGAAGCAAGGAGTCTGTCCATGTTCCCCAGCTTTTCTCTCTACACATGACATCCTCAGCCCAAACACTAAATATTTAATGTTGAATGTCCTGAGAACGAAATTAAAAAGACAAACCTTCTAGATCTTCGAGTTCTTTAGGCTTTGTCCAGCGTGACTCTTTAGTCTGAGAGTTGTAGTAATAAGGCTTCCCAGTATCAGACTTGTACTCCTTCCATGGGCACTTAGACAGCATTTGCTGCAACACAATAATATCAGTATCTGCATTTGAAGACATAATGACCCGTTCTCTATAAAAGTCCAACTTTCGAGTGGGAAAGATCATTGTAACAGATGAAGAACAGAGTGACAACTAGAGGACAAAGTATAAATTTGACCTGTCTTTACCTCTGCAGGTGATTTGAGTTCATCTGGTTTCTCCCAGGTGGACTGCTTAGTCTCTGTGTTGTAGTAATAGGTTTTGCCATCCACAGACTTATGCTCTGTCCACATTGATTTCTGTTGGTGTCCATACACATTTTATTAGTGTCACTAGTGGCTGTAACAGCTGTCAACTTCAAATCCAAACGTTCTGGGAATCTTTTGGTTTAATTAACTTTTTTTCCGATAAGACTTGAATAACAGCGGGTTTTTATTTAGGATATAACCGACTCTCTAGGCACTGACCTTTTTAGGCTGCTCATCTGGGGGAGAGAGATTTTCTGTTGTGTTCTGCAAAAAAATAAAAACAGAAATCCAAAGACAAAAGTAAAGGACAAAATGTTACCCTGCCAACCAGCAAGATAATTCGGCACTACTGAATTGTTTTGCATTTATATCTGTAATTAACGTGTTTTAGTTGTGCTTACAGTGGTTCCAGGTGCAGCAGTAGCTAAAAGGGCAAATTGAGAGAGAGAGAATAATTGCAGTGAATAATTTAATTACAATGAGAAAACATTTCATTTTTATTTTCGAAGCTGACCTACCAGCTGTATCCACGGGACTAACACCAGGCTAGAAGAAAGAAGACATATTGTGAATTATATTTATGAACTATAAATAATGTTATAATACATCAGCATCTGAAATCATGCAGGAAAAAAAATTAGCATTATCAAAAGCAAGATCAGTTCACACAGTATCTTAAATTAAAAATAGTCTGCGTAATTGGTTAAAATAATGTTCTGAGCCATATAGGTACATGAAGGATGTGAGAAACGTGGTGAGTGTTAATCAAATCCTGTCTAAAAGCGGTCCTGTGTCTATACTTGCACATTTCAGAGTAAGAGGGAAAAAAAACAGAAAACATCTCTGCCTGAGACTGGAACCATTCAGGTAATTAAGCACCAGAGTATAAACAGATCCCGTAAACAATACAGAATTTGTTTCACAGTGAATTACATGAGGATTTTGTCAGTGAAATTTTAGATAAGTTTTTTTTATCTATTTATTTATTTATATAAGTGCAAGATATTGCACCTCATGTGTGTGTATGTAATATTATATTATAAATATATATATATATATATATATACACACATACACACACAACATGAGGTGCAATATCTTGCACTTATATAAATAAATATATTTATATATATATATATATATATATATATATAGATAGATATAAAG
>JAOVVG010000050.1:13996806-14008723 GCA_028566375.1 Leptodoras nelsoni | reverse complement strand
TGGTGGTGCTGGGGCTTGAACCCCCAACCTTCTATTCAGTAACCTAACACCTTAACCACTGAGCCACCCCTGCCCCTACACTGGAAAACCAAGAATCCAAATGTGTCAGAAGCCCAATCCTGAACCTTATTATCAATCTGTGGGAACAGCTAAGTGGTTTGCCAGTGGTTGCCACAGATCTCAGGATCCCAATGCACAAAGTTAATATTTGGTCAAATATTAACCCAAGGGGGGGAATACTTATGCAACCAACAAATGGCTGCTTTTTAAAAATGACCTTTGTGACACAATGATTTGCACCTTTAAATGTTAGACATATCGCATAAACCAAATAGTAAAAGTGCCCAATTAAATTGAATTGCAACTGCCAGTTATAAAACTACAAAATGTACATAGGATCACTGGTGGTGAATCATTTCTGTGTTCAGAGCTTGGAAATCTTGCCTGGGGTTATATCAGCTGGAAAATATACTGCAATTCAAATGATAATATCAAGTATATTAATATCCTCTATCTGACATTTCTACTGTTGTAAAAAAAAGTAAAATGGTGGGTGGATGGATGGAGAGACAGGCAAGCAGAAAGATAGAGTACCCAGCTTTCAGTGATAGTGGCTTTGCTGAACTTTTTAAGATTCTAGGATCAAGATCAATTTTTTTGCATGACTGGGCCTTCATATATATTTATAGTGTCTTTTTCTACTGTCAGGAGTACTCAGAATAATTTTAACATTTTAATGTCATCATATGTACTGTATGTTGCATATTTAAACATCAGTCAATCGCATGGGAGCAGTGCAAAGCATAAAATCATGAAGAGACACGGGCCAGCAGCTTTGGGTCAAGTTCATATCAACTGTTAGAATGGGGAAAAATGTGATCTCTGTGATTTTCCCAGCACCACCAAGCTGCCACTGTTGGCCCCCCGAGCAAGGCCCTTAACCCAAAACTGCTCAGTTGTATAAATGAGATAACTGTAAGTCACTCTGGATAGGGGTGTCTGCCAAATGCCATAAATAAATAAAATAAAATATTTCTATAACTGTCAATCTCCTGGGACAGAACAGTCTCTGTAGAGCACTCAGAATATTCCAATGCAGAAACATCCGGTGAGAGACACTTTGTTGATGAGAGAGGTCAACAGAGAACAGCCAGACTAGTCTCAGCTGACAGAAAGGATACAGGGACTCAAACTACAGAGACAAACTACATTAACCACCCTGTACAGTTGTGGTAAGCAGAAAAGCTTCTTAGAATTCACAATATGTTGAAACTTGAGGTGGATGGGCTGCAACAGCAGAAGACCAGATCAGGTTCCACTTCTGTCAGCCAAGAACAGAAAGCTGAGGCTGCAGTGGGCACAGGATCACCAGAACTGGACAGCTGAATACTGGAAAACCTAGCCTGGTCTGATAAATCTTGATTTCTACTGAGCCACACAAATGGTAGGTTCAGAATTTGGTGCCAACAGCATGAATCCATGGACCTGACCTGCCTTATGTTAGACCTGACCTACCTCCAGTCTGCTGGAGGTAGTGTAATGGTATTTTGGCTACTTACTATTTTGGCGACTTACTATAATGGCTACTTCCAGCATGATAATGCACCATGTGAAAAAATCATCATCATAAACATGACAATGAGTTCAGTGGCCTTCCCAGTCACCCGATCTGGATCCAGTAGAACACTTTTGGGATGTGGAAGAACGGGAGATCACAACATGAAAGTACATCTGAAAAATCTGAATTGTGAGGCAATCATGTCAGCATGGACCAGAACCTCACAGCAATGTTTCCAACATCTTGTGGAATCCATATCACAAAGAATTTAAGCTGTTTTGAGAGAAAAAAGGGAGGCCCTGCCCAGTATTAGTATGGTGTTCCTAATAAAATGTTCAGTGAGTGTACATACTCATAAAACTGGAGTTACATATAGGTGAAGTACTATTTTGATATCAAAAGCACTACAGAGAAGCTCTGCCTGAAGCCCTCAGCTGATCCTCAGGCACGGGCCATTGCTCCACCAAGATTTCAGCCTCTCCACCACCTCGCCGCCATGCTTCCACTCTCTGTTCCATTCTCAAGACAGTTATCGGCTTGTTTCGGGACATATGGCTACTCGCGGTTCTGCTGTTTTTAACCCTCCCCCCATGAACTAACAGCCAAGTGACTATCGAGTGACTTGGTAAGTTAGGTGGAACTTTTTGGAATATATTTGGTAGAAACAGCAATTAAAATCATTACAATTACAATCGCTTCAGCTGTGCACCAGTAGATTCGTCCATGAAAAATTCATATAGTATTCAAATATGAAATATTGAGTAGTATTCACTACACAACCAGTATAAAGAGAAACACTTAAAATGGAATGTCTCTGTTTAACACCAGACTCCTACAGAGAAGGCAAGCAGCAATGATAATGAGACATACAGGATGTTAAAAATGAACAGCCTATGAACAGACGTCAGATTTAGGTGTACTGAAATATCTTAGAATCCTAGCAGCAGTTCTTGGGAAGTGCAAGTGCCTGGCGCATTCAAGTGAGATTATTCACTTAAGCAGGAAGTTGAATCATAAATGTTAATTGCTCTAAGATGAATAAGAAGAGGTGATAATCTGGTGCAGTGGGTGCATGTTTAAGCAAGAGTGTAACATTTTCTGAGATGTCAGTATGTTATTACATACAGAGTATTCATTTAATGGAACCAAGTTGCCAGCTGCAACATTTCTAAAAAATTTTCAAAAACCTTTTTAAATTCAGTTATTACATGATTCTTTTGAGCTGCAAAACCTGGAATCTCACTGTGTACTGTGTCAACCTGTACTTTAGAAAAATAATGTTGCAGTTTAAGTAGCCTCACTTCCGACATTGGTGACTGATATTTCATGTCATATTTCACTTCAGATTACTGTGTGGAACAGCATATTAATGCCACTGTAGCTTCTATCTGTCATTAACAACTGTCAGTTTAGTTAGTGTGGTATCTCTTGTCATGGATGATGCAAAGTAGTTGAGGTAAAGAAGCTGACACCATCTGCTTCTTTGTAAAGGAATTTATTAATACAAATATCAAATGATAACAGAATCAGACAAGTATCGATTTATAAGCACCGCAAACGCTTGGAGAGCACCGTAGCCAGAATGTACTCTGAAGGAAAAGGAGGGGGCCCTGTGTTCTTATAGACTGGGGAGAAACCCCCTCAATATATAGATTGCTTTGTTCTAAATCAAAAGCATATGGCCCCCAGACTCAGAAAAACACAGAACCCCTGCTCCATTCTCTCCACATAGCGCATCGTACCCTCCATAGGAACACTGAAGGCCAGACACTACATTAGCAACACTATTTAGAAAGCTAACTTTAGCTAATCATTGTGTAATTTACTTGGCTGGTGCAGGTGGCACAGCAGCTTACACTGTTGTCTCACAGCAAGAAGGTCCTGGGTTGAATCCCAGGTGGAGTAGTCTGGGTCCTTTCTATGTGGATGCGCATGTCCTCCCTGTGTTCATGTGGGTTTACTCTGGGTACTCAGATTTCCTTTCACAGTCCAAAGACATGTAAGTTTGGTGAATTGGGGATGCAAAATTGATTGTGACTGTTTGACATTGAGCGTGTACTGATCAAATGTGTGCATCACTGTAATCTTGTTCCTGTCATGAATAGCCATAGATGCTGATGTGGCGTAAAATAAACCAGTAAACGAACAAGGCTGGTGCCTGAATCTCCTGTATACTGCTTCATTTTCCCGGTAAAGATTTTGTGCCTTATGGCATTGCTGTTTTATTGTAAGTGGGATTTTTATGTCATATATTTCAGTTTCTCTGGTTTCCTTTCTTCCAAAACTGAATTTCTGTTGGATATTTGTGATGTGCAGAACTGCATCTTCACACAGCCACAGATTAGTTTCACACATCATCTGTGAACCGAATCATTTTATGTATGTGGATTCGACTCCAAAGATTTTGGTCAACTCCAAATTCCAATTTCCAAAAGCTGAAATACAAGAGTTGCAACTTTCTGAATTTAAATGCCAGCCAATTACAAGACTAATCCCATGCACGGCTTGCCAATACAAATTTTATCACCAATACATAATATTCATTTGTGTTAGGGAATAATTATTGGCTGAAAAAAGTCTAAAGACTTTCATAATCATGGTCAGTTTCAAACCCACTAATAATAAAACTCAGATATTGTTAGTCCTTCTCTTGCTATGAGACGTTTTTCATACAGAACCATACTCTGTGATGGTGTTTCCATCAGGACCACATTATGTATTGCATGACCACTGGATGTCACTATCACCTAAATCGGAACCTAACTCTGTGTTTTTCTCACTCCTTTTTGCAATATACGTCTACATTACTGTAACAAGCTGGTATTTAAATAGACATGTGGACAGCAAAGAAAAAATGATATCAAATGAAGGGCATCTCTGTTTGCACCATATTTATTTATTTAACTACTACCATTTATTCCTGGGCCACAAACAGATCCCTTAACAGAACTTAAACTGTGTCACAGAACTCAAAACAGTATGTTTAATATAATATAATGAAGTATGTTTAATATAAACACCAATCCTTTAAAGAAAAAAAAATTGCATTTAAATCAAAGATGACATTATTTATTTATTATCATTTAAAAAAAGTCTTCCTATTAATATCCTATAAAAACACATTTGTGGCTCTAGCATTTTAAACCCAAGTGCCCTTTAAAGCTATGAATGTTAATAAGCAAATAATATCTCACTCACACCAGCTCACTGAGTGTACAGTATACAGTATATAGCCTAGAGTGGTATAGCATAGAAAATGCTTCATCTTTTCGTTTCAACGATCATGCAGTGTAATGTAGATATTAGGCCACATGTAGCATGCAGCTCGTGTTTATATAGCCTATTCTCGACATTTGTATTGCAGACGAAAAAGTTTGTGCACCCCTGATCTCAACCTTCTCTGCACGTGCAGAACGGAGCCGATATAAATAGTGCGCATCCCTTCTGCGCATGCGCGCTAGCCTCATGACGGGCACGCCTTTTCTCCAATGAGAGAAACTGTGCCAGTTTGTTAAGCGTTTCACTCAAATCAAACCTATTAGGTTAGGTACCTGTTTCCTGGCTCACTAATCCGAAGCCAGGACGTATCCTGCGATATCTTGCGCGCACAGAGCCCGGGGGCGGCGGTGTCTCTGCGGCTGGTCCACGGCTTGTCATTATTATTATGGTAATGGGAGAGTTCTGAGCAGGAACGATAGAGCTGCAGCGTGCACAGGGCATGGACGCAGCTAGCACCGTCGAGCATCCGAGTCAAGGAATGATGAAGCTAGCCACTTAACCGGAGCTGTCACTGCGTTATCAAGCCCCATCTGATCCCGAGGCACATCTCAGATATACCGGTATTTCTGTGCATATCGCCATATCAGTCTTCTATAGTGGCAGATCCGTGACCCAAACAGTGCGTTCTGGTGGGATTATCAGGAAATCCACAGCCGTCCAGGCGTCAGCAGAGGACAAGCGACCAGATGCAACACGTTGCTGACTGACTGTCTGCGTCTGCGGGTGTCATTCATCCGGATAGACATTTCTTTTATCCAGTAAGTGTGTGTCACCTAAACTGGCAAATGAATTGTTTCTAGAAATGTATTCATCTTGGCTAATAACCTTACCAGCCAAAAAACCATTACAGTAAATCATAAATGTGTTTAAGATCTAAACTAAATGACTTGTACTAGTAGGAGTATACATTGTTTCATATACATGAGAACCTGCACAAATAGTAGCACACTCCTACTATTACTAATGCCAATGAAGAACATGTAAAGGTATTAGGAAACACTGGAAAAGTTAGCTAGAGGAATGCATGCAATAAAACAAACACTACATATCTAACATCATTTCCAGAAAAGTCTGGACCCTTTCTAAAACTGCCATCTGAAATCTGTTTATTTGACAGACAAAAGGACAAAGAAAAGATTTTCACTGTTTTCAATGACAAGCTTATTTCTATTTTTTAAATATTAACCAATTTAGAAATCGATACCCGCAACACCGTCATGTTTACCACCAGGACAAATGACCTTTTCTTTTAATTATACGTTTTAATGGGCAACACGGTGGCTTGGTGGGTAGCACTGTTGCGTCACAGCAAGAAGGTCCCAGGTTCGATCCCCGGGGTGGGGCGGTCTGGGTCCTTTCTGTGTGGAGTCTGCATGTCCTCCCCGTGTCCGCGTGGGTTTTCTCTGGGTACTCCGGTTTCCTCCCACAGTCCAAAGACACACACGTTAGGTTGATTGGTGTCTCTAAAGTGGCCCTAGTGTGTGAGTGTGTGCGCACGAGTGTGTGTGCCCTACGATGGATTGGCCAAGAAGATGAATGAATATACGTTTTAATCATTTGGGAATTGAAGATAATAATTGTTACAGTTTTGCAAGTGGAATTGTTCCCCATTCTCGCTGTGTACAAGACTCGAGCTGCTCGACAGTCTGTGATTCTGCTTTTCATGATGCTCCTTACATTTTCAATAGGAGACAGATCTGGACTGCAGGCAGGCCAGTCAAGCAACACTTTTCTGCACACAATTAATGCATGGCTTCCTCTTTGCATAATACAGTTTCAGGTTGCATTTCTTGAAGCAGCGGTGGACTGTACTGTTAAGTGATGTTCCAATGATTTTCCAAAGTACTCCTGAGCCCACGTGACCATGGGAAATGCCCATAAAGCATTTCACAAAAATACCTCCTAACGGCTTTATGGTCACACACATTAAGCAGTGGTTTCTGCCTTTGGTCTTAACGCACCAAGATTTCCCCTGACTCCCTGAATGTTTTCATGATTTTATGAACTGTAAAGGGTGAAAGGCCTAAATTCTTTGCAATCTTGTGCTGAGATGTATTGCTGTATTTGAACTGTCTGACAATTCTCTCATGAAATTTGGCACAACCCACGACCCATCCTTGTTAAAGTGCTAATTGTGGAATCTTTCTGTACAGTTTTACTTGTATAACCTTTTTCGTCTATTTTGCCTTTGACCCAACTTTTTTTGATTGGGTTGCAGGCATCATGTTTTATTGTTTTTTTGTATTTGTAATTGTATTGTATTTACAAAATACTTTTTTAATTTAGGTTTGTCAGTGAAAACACTGAAAATGCTTTTTGAAACAAGAAAAGCATAGGCTGTTTGTTGTTACATGTTTACCTGGACCTGAAAATGTGACAAAATTATAGAGCACTGATGAACATAGCCTGAGTGGAGCTGGACAAGTGCATGACATCCAAGTGTGGACACTCAGCACAGTGTTTTATTATTCAAC
The DNA here is from genome assembly GCA_028566375.1 of Leptodoras nelsoni. Lineage (NCBI taxonomy): Eukaryota > Metazoa > Chordata > Actinopteri > Siluriformes > Doradidae > Leptodoras > Leptodoras nelsoni. The sequence continues at coordinate 14,001,412 of JAOVVG010000050.1, read as the reverse complement.
TATGTGGAAAAAATGCTTTAAAATAGTACTTGGTGCATGCTGTGAGTTGTCACCCTCCTGTCCTGCAGATCCACAACAGTCCACGATTTTTAACCTGTCCGCTAATTGTCATGCCTTTCCGCAATGGAACATGTCGTGATGTAGCAGGTAATACCTAACCTCTGGCTGATGTGCCAAAAGTTCAGATGTTGCAAAACAATGTTTCTGTATTCCTGTAGGCGGTGGTCTTCCTAATCAAGGAAGTCTAATTACAGTTGTGTTGGACTATATTAATAACAGTCCAGTTCATTGTGACATTGCATTGCTTGCAAATTAAAAAGGTCTTGTTGACTAACAGCAGTGAAACATGCTATGCATTTGCACTCAGCTGAGTGTTTAATTAAGATGCACTCAGTGGCGTTTTCAGGTTTTGGGTTCCAGAAAACTAATGGCAATGGCTACTGGGTCTCAAATGCAAGGTAACTCTACACCACCAGTTTGTTCATTGAATGATTTGCATTGAACATCATGTGGATAATGTCTCTGTGCCGTGTTGTGGGCATCTCATTTCTGTGGAAGGCGAAATGCAGAATGTAGTTTTTATTAAGTTGTGTTCAGGTTTTGAAGGTCTTCGTGTTCCAGGTGTTTTTGTATGAGGCACAAGATGTGTGCTTAGTTATTATTTATTTATGCATTTCTAACCGACATTATTGAATCAGGTTTGGATGCTTTGGCATGCGGGCAGTTCGAAGTTGCTGTTAAACCTTTTAGGATTTACTGCAATCTGAAAACATTTTCTCTAGTACAGAAGTAGAAAAAACTGCAAGGCCAAGGCTGAATTTTCATATATATATAATAGGTTCTTTAGAATGCTGTGGCATTGAACAGACTGACTTTATTGTTGTTATGACCACTGCAGCAGTGCTGCCAGCCATATAGTTTTTATTAAAGTTTTCTTCTTTTTTTTTTTTTCCTTCACCAGTTTTTCTTCTATGATATCATAGACTTCACCAATACACATGAAACTTGATATGGTTGTAGTTCCACATATCTGATATAGAATATATGGTTTGTGTCCCTGTGTGTGTGTTACTCTTCATGCTACTGACCCCTTGGACAATAACCCAAAAGCAGTTTTGCATAAAATTATGAACATTTCATAAACAAGTTGGCCTAGTGGAGTTGCATTACCTCTAGTTATTTGCTCATTCTGACAAAGCCTTTTGAATGTTTTTAACTCATGATTTCCATCTCTATGCATCCTTAAGCAGCCATTCATTTTCACTGACATATTTCAGAACATAAATGTGCATGAGTTTGAGCCCCCAGAAAGCTCAGAAAGCCTTGATATTTTTGAAGTGATTTGTAATTGTAATGCAGATCAGCCTTGTTTTGCTGGTGTGCTTTGCTCAGTGGACAGTGAATGCCCATCCATGCAGACGGCTGCTCTAATCACTGTGCCTTTCCAGCAGAGACTCGGGAGTACAGCCCTGCCCTGTGGCATGACTGGTTGAAATACATCCATAACACAGAGCTGGTTGACCAAGCAGATGTGAGGTCTCAGTCTGACTGAGAGAGACAAGGAAAGAAAGCGGACTACTTGAGCCGTTAGGATCAGTGTTCAAGTGTGTTTAGTAAAGAGAGTCTGTTGCAATTATCTTTCAGCGCTTGGATCAGCCAAGCCTGTCTTATTTCATTAAAGGGAGAAAGAGTAGTGAGTTAACACATGCGAAGTGAGGGAAGTAGATGGAAATGAGATTATTTGGCAGAGGTGTGTGAAGGTGGGGGGGCATTCTGACAAGCTCTGTCTTGCACATATCTATGACTATTTTCTTCTGAATTTCTCTTTTGACTAATTCAGCTTTGAGTAATTCAGCCTTTAAATGCAGGACCATCTGTTTGTTTAGACACTTTCTAAAAATGCAATAAAAACTGAAATCTGGGCTCCCGAGTGGCGCAATGACAACGCGTTCGCCCTATCATCCGGTGATCACTAGTTCAAGTCCGGGTGATGCTATAGCTGCCCGTAGCTGGGAGCTCAGAGAGCAAGATTGGCCGTGCTCTCAGGGTGGGAGGGGCAGCATATGTTCTCCCCCATGTCAATCAGCGCGACACTGTCCAATCATGGGCGTCTGTGAGCTCATGCGTACAGGAGGTGGGTGGGAACGCTTTCCTCCGAGTGTGTTAACCACTCTCGAAAGTTGCATGAGCAGCAGCTCGAAAAGAGGCGGCGGCTTGCATCACATGTATCGGAGGAAGCACACGAAGGCTTCGCCCTCCCTGACTGGAAGTTTGTCGTGTGACAAGGGGGGAAAGCACTGAAGGGTGGGAATTGGAGACGACTAAATTAGGGAGAAAAATCGGGGAAAAATCCCCCAAAAAAGAAAAAAACCTGAAATCTGTAATTTGTTAATTCACTTGTATTTTTATTTAACAAAGGAAAACATTTTCAGTGTTTTCAATGATGACCTTAATTCTATTTGGTAAATATAACATCAAAAATCATTTGGGAATTGAAGATAATAATTGTTGGAGTTTTCCAAGTGGAATTTCTTCCCCTTCTTGCTGTGTACAAGACTCGAGCTGCTCGACAGTCTACGGTTGCCGTTGTCTGATTGTCCTGTCTCTTTAAATAAAGGTTCGAGTGAATTAACAAATTACAGATTTCAGTCTTTATTGCATTTTTAGAAAGTGTTCTGACTTTTCTGGAAATGGGGTTTGTAGTTACTTACTTACCTACCTACATTGATCCTTGTTCCTTGATCAAGCTTCTTAAACACTAGTAATTTTCATCCCTACTGTATCCAGCTGCAATCCCATCCTGCTCACTGTGAACCCCTAAATCATACTACAGCAACTTCTGTTTCTCCCTGCAGGGACTGGCTGTTTAATCCAATCTGGCTGTAACCATGTTACATCGCTTCCTCTGCTGCCAGTCCTCGCGTGTTCCTTAATTTATCTTAGATGACAGTTATAAAAAGCACAGAACATTACATTTCTGCAGAAATTCAACTTTTGGCTAAACAACATTGTACAGTGGCACACTAATTAATTTTTTAAGTTTGTTGTTGACAGTCAATTATTGAGTAGTCAAAATTTTTAAAAATCTAAAAAAAGAAAGAAGACCAATCAGGGATTATGTCTTTTCATGTCCTTTTGTACGATGGACAAAAGTGTGCAAAGATTTTGTAATAATATTTTTTCTTAATTAATATATAATAATAATATAATTTCTTTTTCTTTTTCCAGTGACTTGTGTGTTGTTAAAAGGTTGATTAATGGGGAATACCATGAAACCACAAAACTGTGATATTTTTTTATGCTACATATAATCAATATAATCATATTAACATTTTAAAAAGTCTTAAAATGGCAAGTCTCTTCTTAAAAAAAACATACTAGCTGCTCAACCAGCATTGCTGTGACAACCAGACCCACTTTTTTCAGTTGTAATGCATTTTTATACATTAAATTGTATTCAGTGAGCCGCTTCCAGTCTGTCTGTAATTGTTATGCTTTCCTCTTTGTAGTGGGATGACGGCGTCCTTTGTGCTCTGCTGCGTCGCCGCTGTGCTGCCTGGTCTCTCCTCTCTCGCCGTATCTGACCTCTCGCTGGCCTCCTGACATCTGTAAGGCTCATGCGTCGCTTTGTTTACTGTAAGGTGGTGCTCACCACCTCGCTGGTCTGGGTGCTGGTTGATGTCTTCCTCCTGCTGTACTTCAGCGAGTGTAACAAATGTGACAACCGGAAGGACCGCTCACTCCTGCCCGCTCTCAGAGGTCAGTCCAACATCGCTGGTCGTGTATAACTCATTTGTTTCATGAAAAGCTTAAATTATCGAAGGAATAAATGGATGGAAAATAGAGTCATGAAGGTCAAATTGGACACTAATGGGCAACTTGGTGCCTGACCCTGTGATGTGACTCATGCTAAAGAAACATGACTGCTGTATATAATTCTTTAAGAAGACTTTTCCGTCTACTGGTTCATCCAGTAAATAGATGTACATTTTATTTGTTCATGTTCAAGGACTCTAGGACTCTTTCTATATGGAGACTTTATATATGCCTGGTGTGAAAAACATGCCAAGGATTGTTAAGCACCCAAGAACTGAAGTATGATAAAGGAAAGATTGTTGTTTAAATGAAAAGTAGTGGGTAGTAGTCATGCATGAATATGATCCAGCAAATACTTTTTCAAAACTGGATTGTAATGGGAGCAAATACATGTCATTTCTAGGTACACATTATTCTTAGTATACCTGTGTGTGGTGGCCTAGTAAATTGCATCCAACATCGCATCCAACATTCTGGCATACACAAAACATAAAAAAGCCTTTGGCAAAAATATTTTTTCCTGCATGCTTTGACACCTCAGCTTTAAGAATCCATAAACATCTGTCACCTGAATGACATGTAAGCATTTATTTTTCATCTATACTTTTCATCTTGCCAAGACTTTGGTGCCGGTTTAACAAATGCGGTGGTAAAACCTCTGCTGGCTGCATGTGGTTTCCTCAAATTGTGAATGTCAGGCTTCGATCAAGCTGTTGTACAGGGGTTAGACAATGAAACTGAAACACCTGTCATTTTAGACCACAATAATTTATTAGTATGGTGTAGGGCC
>JAOVVG010000050.1:13912908-13926880 GCA_028566375.1 Leptodoras nelsoni | reverse complement strand
AGTTGCTGGCTGGGCACCGGCTCCCCCGTGACCCCGTAACTGGGAATAAGCGGTACAGATAATGACTGACTGACTGATATATCTTCTTGGAGATATATACAGCTCTGTAGCATTAAAGCAGGGCAATTCACATCATTCATAGAGTTAAAGATAATATGGCTAAAATTTACATAATAATATATTTCTTCATTTCGGTCTATATATCATAATTTCAATATCGTTACAAACAATATAGAAGCCACAGGAAAACTGCCAAGAATGGCCACAACAGATGTTTATACCAATAAAATGTGATGTCTATACCTGAAAAACTTAATTGCCAAGTCTATAAAACCACCATCACCATCAAATAAACGTAAACCTCTTGGAAATATTTAAATATTGAAAATAACTTTCAACTGCAACATATGATGATTATCTTATTTTTATGTAAACAGATTGAAGCACATGTGCTTCAGCCGGCATAAAGAATAGGAAAAGTGAACAGAAATGCTGTAGAATACAGAAAAAAGTGAGCAATAAACAATAACCATAAATAACCTTTCGAGGGTTGCTGACACACTATGATGGGCTATCTGTGCTTTCAAGTTTCCCATGAGGAGGCACCACATGAACACCATGTGAAGTCGGAAACTGAAGTCAGATACATCGAAATTTTTGATGCAGCACGAACTGGCCGAGTGGTCACACATTTCCAGTATGGCCAAACAGTTCATCAACAGTAAGATATCAAATAATAACGTACAATTTGTAGCTGTCACACAGGAGCCGGCCACGTGTGGTTGATCCGAGAGGTGAGCGTTGCATGTTACGACTGGTATCACAGCAACTAAGTGGCACAGCACCTCACCCACCAGTACAACAGTGGGTAGGCACAACCAATTCAGCCAAGGCCATGCAACATACCCTCTGTCAATTAGGGTACAACAACCATAGACCAACACGTGTTCTACTGTGGACCAAATGTCTCAGGGTTAATACTGCTTCTAGATGAGACTGAAAATCTCTAAATACTAATACAGCTTCCTACTGAAAATGAGAAACACTTTCTTACCCATCGTAAACCCATCACACCGAGGGTGTCCATAATAAACCCACCAGTACAACAGTGGGTAGGCACAACCAATTCAGCCAAGGCCATGCAACATACCCTGTGTCAATTAGGGTACAACAACCATAGACCAACACGTGTTCTACTGTGGACCAAATGTCATTGCAACCAACACCTTGCATGGGCCAAAAAAATTTATCAGTGGTCCTTGGATACATGGGAGATGGTTGTCTGGAGTGACGAGTCACATTTCCTGTTGAGACATGCCGACGGATGGGTCCACATCTGGCAGAAACGCATGAAACCGTATCTCCTGGTTGCATCATTGGAGTGCTACAGGCCAGTGGTGGTGGTGTGATGGTCTGGGGAGCATTCTCTTGGTATGCCCTAGGGCCATTAGTCATTGTACAACAATCCTTGAATGGTAGACCTGTTAGTGACCATCTGCACCCATGTCTTCAAGAGACAATGGCAATGGCAAGTGTTACTGGGCTCGAATCACTTGGGAATGGTTCGAGAAACACGACAGTGAATCTCCACACTGTTATTTCTGCTTGTCTTGAATGCAAAGAACTGACAACAGTGCCATGTAATGAATGTTAATTGAAAAAAATCACATCACCATTATCAAAACATTTCAATCGCAATATATGTTGATATTGAATTGTTGTCAAGCCCTAATTAGAGATAAGCGGCACTGCAGTGCCAATCCTCTCTCTCTATCTCTCTCTCTTATGCACATCGCTCTGATTCTCATTCTTCCTTAGACTTTATTACATTATGCATCTGAGGAATGGGCTTCTTGTTAAAAAAAGAAGGATGAGACTTGGGCATGGTGGCAGGAGGTTTGCAAGCTATGTGCCTGAACAGAGTTATGTGGCTAATTGTATCTTTAGGGATTTGTCAGAGAAGTGGTGTACGGTGATAAATCAGCAGGTAGAAGTGAGACTTGGGAACTCACATGAACCCTGCTTGGTGGGGAAGGTTTATAATTTCTGGAAATTGCCATAACACAGCAATTGACAGTCTGGAGAAGGAGGGAAATACGGAGAGGGAGGGAGACAGAGACAGAGAGAGCTTACACACTTCCTGCCGCCATACTCAAGCCTTTAAAAAAAATCAGATATATAATAACAATCTAACTAGGAGAGAGAGAGAAACTAAAAATGGAAATAATTGGCACAGCAGTGCAGCTGATTTCAAAGTCTATGAATGTTGTGAATTATCCTGCTCTAATGCTCTGCCATATCTCTCTGCCTGTCTCTCTCTCTCTCTCTCTTTCTCATGGACTGATTCACCATTGTACATGTTAAAGGTGCAGTGTGTAGGTTTTAGTGGCATCTAGTGGTGAGGTTGCAGATTGCAATGATGTGGTAAAACCAACAATGGCTGTCGACACTTTGTGACTTATTCAATGGTGAAGCAGGAATGCGAATTTGGACGCACAGCACGTTGGTCGGATTTGTAATGTCTGTGAAAGCTATCAAACATCAAATTGCATTTAGTCTGGTAGGCTGAATGAACTGTCCAGTAGAAAACAGCTACATTTGGAAAACACTTCCCTCATCAGCTATTTCCTGTGTACTAATGTTCATCCGTGTTTTCTAATGGCGCCTGTCCCGATTACATTTAGCTTCAAGTTTTTACATTCTTGATGATGAGGATTGTCTGTTGTCTTTTCTGCTGTTACGTAATAGATCTAATACGATCCTCCATTTATCAAAATGTGGGTTCTCAGATATGTCAGCCAGCACCAGCAACCACTGATCCTCTTCTTTTTCTCTGTCATCCAGCCAAGATGTGCTAACTCACTGTAAAAATGCAAATCTGGAGATGCAAAGGGAAACGTGGTGGTACAACATGGCATCCTGAGCAGGTGACAAGCTGCTCCCATGTAGATATATAAGTCTCATTCTAAGCTAAAGAAAATATATAACATATAATAATTCATACTATATTCCATTCCATAATTATGAATACTATGCTCCACTGCTAGTAGAGCCCCTAAATCCTACACACTGAACATTTAAGTAGGAAAACATTTTTTTAGATTTAACGCAAAGTCGGCTTTACCATATGAGATCATTATTTATTTGGTTCAGTTCTACAATATTGGTTTACGTTAATAAATATTTTTAATGGTCTTTATTGTAAGATCATTTAGTAGACAGATGTCAATCCGTAGGACAACAAGCTTAATTGTTCTTATATTTCTATTTATTTATATGGTTGACATTTTTATTCAAAGTGCCCTGTAAGAAATGTAGCTAAGGTGAAGATTTTACTCGAGGGCCTTGCACACATCTTGCTGGCAATCCTAGGATGTGATTTCACAACCTTCTGGTTATATGCACAGGACCATAAGTACTGAGGTACAACTACTCCTCCTTTTCGATTAAGATTACTGGTGCTATTGATCAGTCGTGCCCGAGTGTCTCTGCAGAACACATTAATCAATTTGGATAAACACATGGATTTTTTGTTTGCTGAAGTGGGGCTACACGGTGAACCTTTCCTTCTCGAGACGAGCTGCTATTTTTGTTTAGTTTTAAATTCTACACCTCCTAAAGGTTTGAAAAAGCCTGTTTCTTTTGTTATTCCTTTCCTTTTTTTTGTGTATTGATCTGAATCCGTATGCCAGTGAAGTCTAGTCATGTTTGAAATGACTAAATATAGTACAGCCTTGTTTAGTCACACTTTCATGTCTTCTGCAAATTATCAGTGTAAAATGAGAGACATGCATTTTCAGGTGAATGCGACTTGTTAGGATGAAGTATCTGGAAAATTCTTGAGTAATTGCACTCAGTTACTAAAAAAAAACATAATACAATAATTTGCAAATCCTTTTCAACCAATATTCAATTGATTACACTACAAAGACAAGATATTTAATGCTCAAAAGGATAAACTTTATTGTTTTTTGCAAATATTCACTCATTTTGAATTTGATGCCTGCAACATGTTCCAAAACAGTTGGGACAGGGGCGTGTTTACCGCTGTGTTACATCACCTTTTCTTTTAACAACACTCAATAAGCGTTTGGGAACTGAGGACACTAATTGTAGGTGGAATTCTTTCTCATTCTTGCTTGATGTACAACTTCAGTTGCTGAACAGTCCGGGTTGTCGTATTTTGCGCTTCATAATGTGCCACACATTTTCAAAGGGAGACAGGTCTGCACTGCAGGCCAGTCTAGTACCCGCACTCTTTTACAACGAAGCCACGCTGTTGTAACACGTGTAGAATGTGGCTTGGCATTGTCTTGCTGAAATAAGCAGTGACGTCCCTGAAAAAGACGTTGCTTGGATGGCAGCATATGTTGCTCCAAAACCTGTATGTATATTTCAGCATTAATGGTTCCTTCACAGATTTGCAAGTTACCCATGCCATGGGCACTAACACACCCTCATACCATCAGAGAGCAGGCTTTTGAACTTTGCACTGATAACAATCTGGACAGTCCTTTTCCTCTTTGGCCCGGAGCACACAACGTCCATGATTTCCAAAAACAGTTTGAAATGTGGACTCGTCAGACCACAGGTCACTTTTCCACTTTGCATCATTCCATCTCAGATGAGCTTGGGCCCAGAGAAGCCGGCGGCGTTTCTGGGTGTTGTTGATATATGACTTTCGCTTTGAATTTTAGAGTTTTAACTTGCACTTGTAGATGGAGCGACGAAATGTGTTCAGTGACAATGGTTTTCTGAAGTGTTCCTGAGCCCATGTGGCAATATCCATTACAGAATGTTGTCTGTTTTTAATGCAGTGCCGCCTGAGGTTTTGAAGGTCGCGGACATTCAATGTTGGTTTTCGACCTTGCCGCTTACTTGCAGAGATTTCTCCAGATTCTCTGAATCTTTTGATTATATAATGGACTGTAGATGATGAAATCTCTACATTCCTTGCAATTGCACTTTGGGAAACATTGTTCTTAAACTGTTGGACTATTTGCTCACACAATTTCAAACCTTGCCCCATCCTTTGCTTGTGAACAACTGAGCCTTTTGGGGATGCTCCCTTTATACTGTTAACTGTCCCTTTAACCTGTTTCCAATTAACCTGTTAACCTGTGGAATGTTCCAAACAGGTGTATTTTCAGCATTCCTCAACTTTCCCAGTCTTTTGTTGCCCCTGTCCCAACAGTTTTGGAATGTGTTGCAGGCAACAAATTGAAAATGAGTGAATATTTGCAAAAGAACAATAAATTCTATCTGTTTGAACATTACATATCTTTGTAGTGTATGCAATTGAATGTGGGTTGAAAAGGATTTGCAAATCATCGTATTATTATGTTTTTATTTATGTTTTACACAGCGTCCCAACTTCATTGGAATTGGAGTTGTAGTTTTGATGTATTCATTCTTGAGTCTTACTGAATCAAATATATGTATTCAATTACTTCTCCACTTATTTAGACTTGCAAAGTATATTACAAATCACAAAGGTCTTTTCTTCTCTCATCCAGCGAATGACTGCATGCAAAATTGTTTCTCAGTGGAATCAGCTCAGTTAAGTACCTCATAAAGCTCATCAGTGTAGAAAAAACTATAAAGATTTACAATATCACAAATACAGTGTTATTTTAGCTGTAGATATCTGTGTACATGTAGAAGAAGTTCTCAAAATCCTGTATTTTCTTTTTTCCCAACCCCTGATTAAACCAATACAAAACAACAAAGATGTTGGAATGAGTTTAAGTTATTAAAATGCATGTTATTGTGTGCACTCAAAGACTTTTTCATTACACTGGAGTAGCTGACATGAAAAATAAACAGATTTGACCTGTTCTGGCATTGTCTAATTTCTATATAATGCGCTGATATAATGCTGGGGGGTTACGGTGTTGATAACCTTGCCTTCTTATCTCTCCACTTAATAGTAATACCCTCTCTCTCTTCTGCACACTCTCAACTATTTGTCCTACAGTCATTTGTCTACCCTTTTCATTTATATTCACATGTCCTTCTCACCCTTTTCCCTTTCCACTCCACATGTTTATTTGCTCAATCTCATCTTCCTCTAAGATATTGTAAGATAATGTAAGTTCTTTTATTAGACCACAGTCCTTTTTTATGAGTGACCTTAGTGGGAACAGGGACGATATGAAATTCAATTTTTGCCATCCACTTAAAGATAATTTACTGTGCCAATGATAGTATATGTTTTCAAATAATCACATTTTATAGGTTTGTGAAACAACATCAATTTGCTCTACAGAAATAAAGTAGGTGGCTTTGGCTAAAATTCCATTAGTGTTGGGTAAATTGTAGAACTGCATCTGCTGAGCAGAAATTGAGCCTCAATTCTGTATGCTTGTGTGCTTTGGGGGGGAAAAAAAGGCTATGACGACAATGTAAGGTTGCCAAGGTAGTCCTGAGTATGTGTGTCATTTCAATCCCAGCAGTCCTTCCTTTCAGCTACAAAGGTGTCCAGTTTCCCTCTGCCTGTGTGTGAGGAATCTGCTGATGATCTTACACTTCTTATGTCAAACCCTTTGGTGTCAACTCAGTAAGGGATATACTTGTATGCTTGTATATGTGTATACTTTTTGTGATTTGTGTGATTTAATGTGAATGTTATAATGTGGCACATATTGAGTGCAGTTTTCCAGAATGCAGAGAAGACTTGAGAATGTTCATGTCACAAAAGTGTTTACTGATTTTAAATGGCTGCAAAAGCCATTAGTTTTAAGAGGGCAGCTTAAAAAGGGGGTGGGGGGCAGCATGGTGGCGCAGTGTGAAGCACTGTCACCTCACAGCAAGACAGGCCTGGGCTAGATCCCTGGCTAGGCAGCCATGGCCCTCCCTGAGAGCTCTGACTTCCATAAAAAGCCATTTATAGTGCTGTGAAAAAATATTTGCAATTTTAAAATTTATTCTATTAATTTGTTACATTTAAATGTTTCAGCTCATTTAACTACTTTTAATTAAAGATAAAGACATCATGAGTATACACGAACTGGTTCTGCTACCCTTGGCACAAACAACTGCAATGAAACATTTGTGATAGTTTCCGGTGAGACTTTTCAATTGCTATGGAGGAATTGTTGTAATTAATCTACATTGGAGGGTTTTCTAGCATGAACTGCCCATTTAAGATCTTGCCACAGCCTCACAATGGGATTCAAATTAAGACCTGCTCCAAAACTTTCATTTTGTTTCTTCAGAGCCATTCAGAGATGGGCTTTGGATCTTTATCCTGCTGTATAAACCTACTGTTCTTGAGCTTTAGGTCATGAACTGACAGGCAGACATTGTCTTTCAGGACTTTCTGTTAGAGAGCAGAATTCATGGTCCCATCAATTATGACAGTCATCCAGGTCATCATCCAGGAACCAAAGCAGCCCCAGAACATCACGCTACCACCACCATGGTTGACATGGTGCTCTTGTGGTGGAATGTGGTGTTTATTTATGCCAGATATAATAGGACCCATATTTTCCAAAAAGTTCTGCCTTTGACTCATCAATCCACAGAATATTATTCCAAGTCATGTGGGCCAAACTGTAGATTTCAATGACTTTGTTTTGTCTCTGTATGTGAATCTGTTTAGAATGTGGCATCATGTGCTGCTTCTTGAGACCTTCTAGCCTGCTTCACATTGCCACACAGGTTCTATGTAAGTGGTGTTTTAGATTCAGTAATCCTGGCTGGGTGTGGCTAGTGAAACTGAACCCAATATTCAATTGAATTTGGTCGAGTGGTTGATTTAGTAGCAAAGGGGCAATTATTCCTTCAGTAAGTAAAATAATCATTTAAGAACAGCATTTTATGTTGACTTGGGTTATTATTGTTTAATATTAAAAGTAGTTTATCTGAAACATTCAAATGTGACAAATATGTAACAATAGAGGAAACTGGGGCAAATATGTTTTCACAGCACTATACGTCAGGTGGACTGGAGATACTAAATTGCCCCTAGGTGTAATTGTGTCTGTCTGTGTATCTGCCCTGTGATGGACTGGCAACCTGTCCAGGATGTTTCCCTTTACCCAATGAGCTCTGGTATAGGCTCCAGCACCCCTGTGACACAGTAGGATAAGCAGCTTAGAAAGTGATTGAGTGAGTGAAAGTCTGAATGGATGCATTTATACATGTCATATTCAGTTGAATTGCTTCCCTTTGTAATGAGCAAATTTCTCTGTTTTCATGGTACATTTAATAATGTGTTTGTGCCCCATGATTGCCTCAATCTGGCAACATATATAGCCGTAACCTGGAGAGTAATATTGATGCAAGTTGATTTCTGAAAAATAACTGGCTGAGATGTTTAGCATTTATCATCAATGATGATTTATCACACAGAACAGATGCAAAGCAACGCTTAATCAATTTACATACTATGCTTTCTGATCCGTACCACATTCTGTTATTTCACAAAACATTCTTATACCAGAGGATGTACTAATTTGCACTAACCGTTCTAATTAAATTCTATCATTAGCTCTCATTGTTTTCTACATATTTAATATCCTGGGGGTTTGTTCAGAAAAGAAGCCCGTTTAGTGCTGAATTTCACATCCACAGTGCTGTCTGTCCAGTTGTATAATGACTAGAGACTTCTGTCCTCTCCGTCTGCTTCAGTGATGTGGAAATAAAATTAGGTGCTCTGTAATTGTAATAATAAGTGTACAGGGTGAAGCTCCAGCTCCAGGGAGTATCTTGATTAATTTTCTTTCTGCCGATATCTCAAGCTCTCTCTCAGCCATTTTAACCCCAGGAGATTGAGACAATAATCTGAGAGTATAGAAGAAGAAGAAAAAAGACAAAGACAGCAAAGGAGAGTGAGGGAAAGAAGTATGAGGGGCTTGTGGAGTCATTAAGTTTAATGTCATACACTTTGAGAGATTTATTGGTTTGGCTCCAAATTACTGCAGTATTGAATACCAACTACAAACACATTATGCTGTGGCTCTTTGTGGGTAGATGTAAGGATTCAAGGTCATAAAACAACAATCTAAATTAGTAACAGATCTTCATCTTCTTTTTTTATTGGTAAAGAGCAAAAATATAAAACAATATAGTGACTATATTTACTGTGGCCATCGGAATGCTCTGATAATTTGCACAGGGGCTGGGCATTCAAGCCTTTTACCCATTTTTGCTTCTGCTGTCACAATACCATAAAGGAGCTTACGTTTTTCTACCTAGAGGGCTCTGTAGCCTTGTCTTCTCTTTGCTTTACTCCCTGCTGTGACCACACAGCATCAGAGGAAGGCTACTGAATAATCAGCAGTATACACATACAAACCCCATTTCCAGAGAAATTGGGTCACTTCCTTAAAATGCAACTGAAATCTGTGATTTGTTAAATCACTGGAACCTTTGGTTAACAGATAAAAGAACAAAGAAAATATTTTCACTGTTTTCAATGATGAACTTAATTCTATTTGTTAAATACTTTAAAAACACTCAGAAACGTTGGGACAGAGGCATCACATCACCTTTTTAATTGTACTTTTTAATAGTTTGGGAATTGAAGATACTAATTGTTGTTTTGAAAGTGGAATTTTTGCCTATTCTTGTTGTGTACAAGACTTGAGCTACTAAGGAGTCTGTGGTCGCTGTTGTCTGATTTTGCTCTTCATGATGCACCATATATTTTCAGTAGGTGACAGATCTGGACTGCAGGCAGGCCGGTCAAGCACATGCACTCTATGACTATGAAGCCACTTTGTTGTAACCTGTGCAGAATGAGACCAGGCATTTTCCTGCTGAAATAGACATGGTCCTGGGAAAAGATGTCATCTTGACAGCAGAATATGTCTCGCTAATATACCAGTATAATCCTCTGCATCAATGGTACCTTCACATATATGAACACCCCCCATGCCGTGGGCACTAATGCACCCCCATGCCGTCACAGATGCTGGTTTTTGCACTTTTTGGTGGTAACAGTCTGGATGGTCTTTTTCATCTTTGGCAAATAGAATCTGACATCCTTTTTTCCCAAAAACAACCTGACACATGGACTTGTCTGACCACAGAAAATTCAGAAAATTTCCAGTGTCTTTTCAGTTCATCTCAGATGACTTTGGGCCTAGAGAACTCGCTGGCGTTTCTGTGCAAAATGAATATATGGCTTGCTTTTTGAATAATACAGTTTCAGGTTGTATTTCTTGATGAAGCAGTGGACTGTGTTAAGCGGCAATGTCCATCGTGGTAGCATGATGGTTTCTCAAACAGTTTGAACAGTTCTCAAACAGGGCTCGATGGTCACACACATTCAGCAGCAGTTTCTCCACTTGGCCTTCAGGCACCAAGGTTTCTCCTGACTCCCTGAATCTTTTCATGATATTATGAACTAACCAAAATTCTTTGCAATCTTGCACTAAGAAACATTGTTTTTGAACTGATGAACAATACTTGTTTGCAAAGACTAAGCCTTTGCTGGATGCTCTTTTTATACTTATATCTTGATTACCTCACCTGTCACCAGTTAAACTGCTAATTATGGAACCTTCCAGACCTTTTAAGTCTTATTTTGCTTAAGACTGTCTCAACTTTTTTTGAGTCTGTTGCAGGCATCAATTTTTACATTTGTTTATGTTTAACAAACAGAATTAAGTTTGTCATTGAAAACCTTTTCTTTGTCCTTTTGTCTGGTAAATAAAGCTTCACGTGAATTAACAAATCACATATTTAATTGCATTTTAAGAAAGTGTCCCAATGTTTCTAGAAATGGCATTTGTAGCTCCTGAGCTTCAGGCCTCACTATCCGCATTACACTGCAGTTAAGATAAGGTTCGTTTTGTGCTTGTCATAGATCCTCTTGGTCTAAAATAGTTTGAGCATTACCCATATTCAACTGGTTGAGCAAAGAGCAGAAATTCCTTCCCTGAATTACAAGAAGTTAAGAAAGTTCAGCATTTCACAAGTTAACAAGTTGAAGTTGACTTTAAGGTAATCATTTATTTAAAAAAAGAAACTAGTCACTGAAATGCTTGTGCTGCTACACACCAACATAAACAGTAGGCAATATGTATGCTCTAAGGACACCCGTACATTTCATCATGTTATAATTATTCTTCATTTGATTGTCAGTCTTTTTGTTGTTTTTACCTCTGTGACCTTTAATAACAATTTGATTTTTTTAACATCCACCTCATTTATAATTCAGTTTTTGTTACTTTCACCTTAAATTTAGCCTTAACATCTGGCTCTAACAAACTGAGGCTGTAGCAGCTGCTTCTTCTTACCAGCATAAAATTAATCAATCAATCAGCATGCATGTTTAAAGAGCGGGAAAGCAGAAGTTGCTGATGGTCATGATATTGTTTGACTCCAAACAAACCTCAAATTCCCAGAACACACCACAGCCTACAAACATGGCCACTAGGGACTACATTCATCAGCAGAACACTGCTTTCCCAAATCATAGCCACACTATGTATACACAGGCTCAGTGTGCATTTACCAGATGAAGCCTTGCTATAGTGTTTGTTATTCTGGCTTTGATCTTGCCTCATTCTTCTTCTTGGTGTTGGCCTTGGTAAACCTGTCTGTAGATTGCTTGACTTTCTGCCTGTCCCTGATTAAGTATTTTGCCTCATGCTTTTGGATTTGTTCACCTATGCCTTTTGTAACAAAGCAAATCTGCATTTGTATCCATCTCCAACAGTTTCCTGACAAGGACATAAAAGTACTCTCTTTGTTTTTGATGAAAGCCACCTTTGGTCATGAGAACCAAACATCACTGATCGTAGCAGCTTTACATGTGCATGTTGGTAGGATTAGGTTTCCATAGAAACACACAGTTGTAGTCCTGATTGCATAAGTTCTTTTCCCCTGTGTGAAATAAATTGATGGGGTTTTAACTCTCCTCAATACCTTTTACTCACAGGCCCATTACAGACATAGGATGTGAGTGCTTGCCTTATTACATTTTAATTACAAGCTTGAAGGGTGAAAGAGGGAGAAAGACAATTTGTTTTTGATTTGTTCTAATTCGCTGCTGGAACTCTAGTTTTGTTCTATTCAAGTTCATGATGCATCATGAATAATAAATATAATCAAGCTGTTCTCATTGCCGTGGTAGAAAATGCATTCTGTTTTGTAAGGCAGTGGATATTAAAGTGATATAACAGGCTTCCTAATTTGTTGTATTCATGCTTGATATCGACTGCACCCTTGCGTGCGCCTTTTCCTTGTTTTTACTCTTTGTTGCTGTCGTCTCATCCTCCCCCGCTGAGCTGAGTAATGCCCTTTTTCCTAGATGACAGGTGTTGCATATCAGAGGCAAAAGACCAATTGCCTCTGATGTGTCATATTCGCAGGCATTGCAAGAAAGTAATCCCTAATAATCCTTGCCTTCTCCAATAACAGGCAACCCAACAGTGCAAATCGAATGGGGTTCTGCATCCCAGTGTTTAGGCCCAGTTGGCATTTTCACCTGCAGCTACAATCAACATGCTGCTTTAGTCATTCTGGAATATTTCTGTGTGCCTTGCTATGGACCCTGGAGAAATGAGGCAGAAACAATGAACACACCCAAACAGAGTCGTGCGTTCACCCTTACACATCTGTGGCTTTGTGCAAACTGTGTTAGCCATATACTCAACCTTATAAATACAGCCACAGATTTATAGTTTTACAGGTGCTCTGTGGTGCTTATTATTTTATGAAAGATGTTACTGTTCACTTATTGCAGAGATGATTACAGCTCCAGGAGCTTTTATAAGAGTATTTGGCATTTGCATTCATCGGACATTTACCACAGTCTTTTATAATAGAATAAAGCCTGCAGCTATATGACTGCAGGCATATTAGAGGTTATACACTCAATAAAAGACAATAAATTGGATGGATGTGAGAAGTAGCATGGTGAATACAATGCTGTTGTGTTTGGGAGCACTTCTCTTAGCATCACGTTATGGCTTATTATATAGTTTGTTTAAATGAACAAATGAACAAAATGTCTTATCTGAGTGTCCCTCTCTCTCTCTCTCTCTCTTTCTCTCTCTCTCTCTGTGTGAAATATAGCACAGTACATAGAGTAGAGGGAAAAGCCATGATAGCAAAATGGATTTTTGATGAGTATAGCTCTGCCCTCTCGGAAAGTAATTTTGTACTTTATGAAAGTGGCAGTGTTATAACACCATAGCTGTAAAACGTCTCTAGGAATAAAGAAGCCTGTACTGTGCTGATAGTACATGGCCTTTGCAAGTCTTCATATGAGGAAATGATTTATGTGATCCCTTCATATTACTTTTTCTATTTATAGCCTTTTCCCGTTTGTCCCCCTCGCCTTGTGTGTTTTTACATTGAGGTTGGAAGTGAAACCCGAATGTAGGTTTGTGAATGAAAAAAAAAGAAACCTAACATTTGTCATGCAAGGATTGTGTTTGATTAGTGTGTTACTGAATATTTGCAAGATCCTGAAAGATTATCATTGTGCCAGTCGTACATACTGTACGTTCAGGCTCATCTCTGGAATATGACTGATGATGTGCTGTTTTGATTGACCTAATCTCATGAGGCCAGTCCCCCAAGCCCTGGCCTCTCGTCAGGTCTGTTGGCGTAAATCCGCTTACAGTAATTTGATTATCTTAACCTTCCGTTTGTTCTTAACTGGCAGTGCCACAACGGAGCATAGATGGTTGTTTAAGAGGAAGATTAAGAGGCAAAGATTAAGATTAAGCCAGTGTTGCTGCTGACTCCGTTTGCATTCAGAGGTTGTTTTGACCTGAGCAATTATGAGTGAGAGTTTCAAGTAATTGAATTTGTCCTTTGCTGAGAGAATGTTTGCAGGGACACTTAGTGTAGACGGTGTGGTTTTGCGTCAAAATGCAAGAAAAAAATATTTAAGCAATATCACTTTATTAACCGGGCGGCACGGCGGCACAGTCGCCTCACAGCAAGAAGGACCCAGGTTCGATCCCCGGGTGGGGCGACCTGGGAAATTTCTGTGTGGAGTTTGCAT
>JAOVVG010000050.1:13859232-13873441 GCA_028566375.1 Leptodoras nelsoni | reverse complement strand
CCACCAGGCTGGTCCAATTTAGCCATGAAACCTCCCACACTAAAATGACAGGTGTTTCAGTTTCATTGTCTAACAGTTTAATATGCAGATCACCCATGCTATAAGCACTGCTGCTCCACCATGCCATCACAGATTGCAGGTTTTTGTAATTTTTCTAGGTAACAGTCTGGATGGTACCACCTGGGGGCTCAGTGGTCACACACATTCAGCAGCAGTTTCAGGGATATTTTCCCTGATTCCCTGAACCCTTTCATGATATTTTGAACTTTAGACCTGTGAAAGACCTAAATTCATTGGAATCTTGCACTAAGAAACATTGTATTTGAGCTGACTGATAATTCTCTCATGATGTTTGGCACAAAGTGGTGATCCGCGATCCATCCTTGCTTGC
Source organism: Leptodoras nelsoni (assembly GCA_028566375.1). Lineage (NCBI taxonomy): Eukaryota > Metazoa > Chordata > Actinopteri > Siluriformes > Doradidae > Leptodoras > Leptodoras nelsoni. The sequence goes on along the minus strand of JAOVVG010000050.1, from coordinate 13,873,050 downwards.
AAAGACTAAGCATTCGGTGAATGCTCCTTTTATACTCAGTCTTGATGGCCTCACCTGATACCAGTTGAACTGCTAACTGTGAAACCTTCCAGTGTTACTTGTATAACTTATTGCCTCTGTCCCAACTTTTTCTGAGTGTGTTGTATGCATCAAGTTTTACATTTTTTGTATATTTAACAAACAGAATGAACTTCATCATTGAAAACACACAAAAATCATTGCCATTTGTTTAGTCTGTTAAATAAAGCCTCAAGTGAGTTAACAAATGATAGATTTCGGTTATTATTTGCATTTTAAGTCCCTTTTAATTTGAACTTTTCTGAAAATGGGGTTTGTATATATGTGTATACATCTATATACATTTGTTGCAGTAGTGGATCCCTTGGCCACTTATACAAATAATGAGGAAATTCCTCTGCCAGCTTTCAGCTCAGACATACTGAGCCTGACATTATGGCTTATTGACAGGCTCAGTTTGACGTCTAGTTCACTCACACACTCAAGCTGTTTGCTTCTTGTTTGCTGATAATGTATGTGGTAGCAGAGAGGATTAGCCACCCCCATATGGCTCAGCATACTGCAGTTATACTGCAAGCCAATACACTTCGAAAGCTATCCCATAGGGATCCAGAGGAATGATGCAGCATCTTGCAGAAAGTTCCTATAGTGAATAGGGTTGTTTTTGGTGCATTCCATAAAAAAACAGACGGACTAAGGTCCTTTTTTTGTTGCAGAGAGATTTCCATTTCAAACATTCTTCTCTGCTCTGTTATGTAATATGGGAGTCAGTAGGATGTTTCAGATTAACATAATTTATTCATTAATTTCAGAGCACATCATCATCATCAATCTGTTCGATTAAATGGGGTGAAATGAAAAGACATTAAATATTAAAAAGATTGAAGTCCTGCCAGAAACGACAGCCCTTCTTTAAAAAAAATAGAATGGCATAACTGGCCACTAGTATAGACATGCAGATTGACAAACTATCACCATAATGAAGCACAAAGCAGCCTACAATTAATTGGTTCTTTTAGCACAGAATACATAACCTTTTCATGTTTCATGTATACGGAGTATGTGGTAGACAGGTTTGTCTCATGGAAAAAAAACCACAGAGACAAAACAAGGAATGCCCTCTTGGGATAGCAGGTGGGGGAGATAAAGAGGGTAGATGTGGCTCAGAGGTCCTTTTGGACAGCCTTGTGTTTCTGTTGTTCCCATGCCAACGTGCTATATTGGAGCATGCTCAGTGAAGAGCTCTCTGCTGTAACAATAGCAGAGGGACCTGAGAGTGTTCACATGCTGGTCTCACATCAGAGTGGAACACACCTCACTGTGCTCTCACTCTCCCAAACGGTGCATGTAGGGGGCTTTTCTTCTTTCAATACTTTAGCTTTTTAGTGTCCTGTTGGCTTTTTCTGCATGTTGCATAGGAAGATGGGGTGAGAGAACAATTCTGGATATCACTTGATGAATTCTGTGAACTTCAGTAACAGGTATTTTTATTCACATATTTTATTTCATTTAGATCTTATGATTATGGATGGTTTTAAGAAATAAGGTGGAATTATTGTTTTTAATATTATGAATGTTATTATTGATGAGAAAATGTTTATTGTAGTGTTTTTGTTTAATGTGTAACGTTCACGTAATGAGTTCCAGGATCACCTGATCTGAAAATATTTAGCATTTTGTTAAGTGGTCTAGGATGATAGGAAAGAAAAATAAGATTTTATTACACTCAGAATAGAGGAAAATTATACAGCTGGACAGAGAGCTAGCTAGGACTGGAAAAGAAACAGAAAGTGAGGCAGAGATGATGGAGCCGATATGAGTATGTTCATTCAGCATTGTCACACGATGCCTCTGCTATAAGAAGTTGTGCAGTCGTGCTTCACTTACTCCCCCCTCTCTGTTGACATGACGATGGGGGGGGGTGTTAAGGGGTCAGTCTGTTCCCCCGTATTTAGACTAGTGTTCTAGTTTTAGCAAGCTAAAAAGGTCTTTTGCAGCCCATTCACACATTACACCGGATACAGCTTTAATGGACAGCCTCCATTTGCTTTAATGAAACATCTCATTGATTTATGTGTGTTTGCATGCAAGTGTGCAGTGATAATCTAGTCCTGGATCTCTGAATGATGGCTGGACTGCTCCAACTCCAGTGCGGTCGGGGGAGTGTTAGGCAAACATTAGCAAGAAAAAAAGATGACCTGGAAAGATCTGAGTATTTAATCCTGTGAGGTAAAGAGAGAGAGTGAGAGGGCTGGAAATAGATCATTTGCCTACATACAGGATGCTGCATGCTGTAGTATCAGGTTGGCATTTGCTATAACATTAGCCATGAGAAATGTATTATGCTGAGGAGTGTTTCAGAGGTATAGAGGCAGCTAGTCCTAACACATTTCCATAAACCATTTGGCCGTTCCATAAACATCATGGGATGCCGTTCGTTCACAGCGTAGAAGTGGATTAGAAGTGGTATTCTTTAAAGGGGGGAGTTCAATATTTTTCCACATTTGAGCAGTTCTAAATATTTAGAATCTCCCAAATCTATTATATGAATATGTGCAATCTTACATTTTCACTTTTTTCTCCACTAATGGTTGTTTTGCAAAACAAATTATAATCAGATGAAGTTGTGACAAAAATGTGCTTACTGAGTTGTTGACATCAATTTCATAAAACCTACTTTTCATCGAGAGCGCTAATCAGTGATGTGGCGCAACAACACTGTTTAAAGGGTCTCGTATCAGAAGCTTCTTCCCATTTATACTCTTAAGCAGACATATTTGTGTGACTATCAGTCACTTAGCAACTTAGTGCGTAGCAACGCAGACAGGAGCACACGTCCGGGAAGTCCCCCCTAACAAACTGGATGAATAGATTTATATGAGTCGAGCATGCAGGACTGGGAGTGAGTGGGGGAATGGATTTATTTTCATTTTCACATGCAGTATTGTCTGCTCCTTAGCATTTCTTACTATATTTCATAAAAATTGCATTGTCTTTGCTAGAATAGAATGTACTGAGATGATGTTACTGACAAAAGTTTTGGGGGTGAGGGGGTGCTGGGGAGTATTGTAAAGGATGTGATGCATTGTCAAATCCTGTTACTGTTAATGCAGAATGGATGGTGAGTCAAGCATTATCATTTTAAAATAATCTCGGTAGAAGAAGTAGTGTTAGTCACATATGCATTATAGTACAGTGAAATTATTTTCTTTGCATATCTCAGCTTGGAGGGAGGTTGGGGTCAGAGCACAGTATCAGCCATGGTACATCAGAGATGCTTAAGGGCCTTGATCAAGGGTGCTAGGGCTCACGCCCACCTATCTCCTGATTCGGACCACAGGACCATAACCACTGAGCCACCACTATCCCTATTGCCATTGTAGCAAGCATTTGTGCTTCAAGCTATCTTAAATTCAACAGGAACTCTTTTCTAATTTTGAACTTATATTAAAGTAAATTTCTAGTAATTTTATTGTTTTGAGTCATGCTAGGACAGTGACAGTGTATACAAATGTAAAGGCTAGGCTTTGTTTCCTTTGGTGAAAAGAACAGTAGTCTGAAACACATTGAGAAGACATCTGATCAGTTGTTGTCCCTCCCTCTGTTCATTCCTTTCCCTCCCTCTCTCATCTCCTGCTGTCTCCTCCACACCTTCATATGAAAGCCCAATTACCGGTAAACTGCGTCCCAGAAAGATGAGGACACCTTCACGTGATGCCCCCTGCTTTGATCCCATCTCTAGTCTCTAATAACAACAAAGGACTGCTGTGTAGGTGTGTGTGTGTGCATGCATGCGTGTGTGTGTGTTTAGGTGGTGCACATAGGGCAATAGGACAGGATAGAGTTGTCTTCTGGCCTTCTCTCTAGACATTTATTAGTGTTGACATGGCACAGTTCAAATGTGCCTGCTATAGACATGGCCTTGAGCATCCTAAAATCTTGCTTAAGCAAGGACGAGAGGGAAGGGAATTCACAACTATCTGCTGAAGAATTTCAAGTACATAGGCTCAAACTGCATATGTCAAATTCAGAGATTTCAAACTATCCTTGTTCGTCAAGCTGATGTGGCTAATGATGTGTATATTTTGACTGCTGTGTAAAATAACAGCTTTTCTGGTTAGGAATTGTTACTGATGGATATTGAAGTGCTTCAGTAGTGCTCCTAGGGTGTGAATCGATCAGAGTTTGTATCAGAGTGTATACTTTTTGAGGCTATATTTATGAATCTTACCTCTTCCCCTCTACCCTTAAGGTAAGGGTAGTGTATAGTCTTGTCGTCTCTCTCTCTCTCTCTCACTCACTCTCTCTCAGATGCAGGTCTCTCAGTCTCATTTACCAGTGATGAATGAGTCATCTAGCCATCTGCTCCTTAGTGTAATCCAGCCTTATTACCAGCCCTTTGTTTATCAACAGAGCTCGTCTTCTGAGATTACCTATTCTCATCTCGTTTTTCCGTTAGTTCAACTATTGTACTCATGTTTTTGCTCCTCTTTGTACCTCTCAGCCCACTCCCACTCTTAATCAATCCCCACTCTCTCTCTGACCTATCATTCATTTTCCTGCTTCCTGTGCTGTTTTTCTTAGCCCTTTGTGCATTTCTATAGTACAGACTGTTTCACCTTCCATCTCACTGTTTTTTTCTTTTTTGTTTCTTTTTGACAAGGCTGCAAATGGGTGAGACGTTCAAAGAAAAACTGCTGACTGTTGGGACTTTTTGATACCCTTTAGAGGGAAACATCGCTGCATATGAATAGAAAACATTTCTGACTGCTCATTAATCCTATGAAGAAACATTTCTCTCCTGATGGGACTGATCTATTACAGGGTACCAGTACCCCATCCAAAGAACATGGAATGGTTTGCTGTTGATGAAAACTCTGTAATTATTTCTTGGGAGAACGGTGCTCAGCCCTTCAGTACAGGTCTTACAATACAGTCTTGTAGAAGCTGTTTGCTGTGTCCCAACATTTCACTACAACAATTTATGTCTTTTTTTCTGTAACCAGACTGGTCAGCACTGAGAGTGTGTCTTGTTTGCATTGACCCTCTTTATCTTTCGCAGTATAGATATCGAGTTCAGCAGGAAAAACCTTCTCGATAGCAGCAGCCCAGTGACTCATTAGGCTAAAAGTCAATTATCTGACCAGTTCATTTTCTTCTGCATCTCAGTGCAGAAATCAGGTCACTAAAAGCATATATCTCGGAAAGGGCTCCGATGCTATTCCTTCAGAAAAATGCTGCATGGTATGTTGAGTTAAATAATGTTCTGTCACATTATTTTGAAAGATTTTCCTATATGCTGGATTGCATGCTATTTTTAGTCCACCATTCAATATCTTCTGTCTAAAGGAGACATAATTCCTATTATAGTCAATAGTTGAAGCCTGGATTAGAGCTGCACGATATATCGTTTCAGCATTGCCATCACGATGTGTGCAAATGCAATAGTCACATTGCCAGTGTTATACTATATGAAAACGATTACAAACGACAGAGAGAAATCACTGAAGAATAGAACTTTTCACCTCACGAAAGACATGGTTAACCCAGTTACCACAGAGGGATTTAAAAGCATGATCCGGGGGCTTGATACTGGGACAGGGGTGGCTCAGTGGTTAAGGTGTTGGGTTACAGAATAGAAGGTTGTGGGTTCAAGCCCCAGCACCACCAATCTGCCACTGTTGGGCCCCTGAGCAGGGCCCTTAACCCTCAACTGCTCAGTTGTATAAATGAGATAAATGTAAGTCACTCTGGATCAGGGTGTCTGCCAAATGTAAATGTAAATAAGCTGTATGTAATACTATCACACACATTTTGCAAAGCAAAAGTTGAAACTGAGCTGTCACAAGTTTAGTAGTATGTAGCTACAACAGATTTGTGATCCAGCCAGACAGCGGACCCCTACATAAGTCTGACTGTACGCTTTAAGGAGGATTTTCAGCTAAAAAGTCACTGTTTACAAACAGCATTTTTCCCAGAGGATCGTACAAGTGAGAACATCACAGCAGTGATGAGAGAAGCTGTGGCTTCGTGGGATGTGGCCTTGGGGTCTGTATACCAACAGACAATGCAGTGAACATGGTGAAGGCCACAGACAGGCTTCATTTTTCAGTGCTCTGTTTTAACCATGAGTAATCTCCTATAATTAAAAAAATTGCACTATATATATAGTCACAGAAAATATTGCAGTGTCTTTTTTTTTTCCAATATTGCGCAGTCCTACTCAGGATCACTACACAGTTAAAGCTTAAAGCTGGAGCCTATCCACTTGGCTATTTATATCACACTCTACTTTTGTTGGTGAAATCATGTGATAACTGTCAGATTGTGGCAGTAGTGTCATTAATTAAACACTGCCACCAATAAACAGGCAGACAGGTCCAATATATCCAAACAAATATGTTCCTCTTACATTGCCTGCTATAGTACCTTAGGGCTTCTGTAATGTTTTTATAGCAAAGTATACTCACAGCCTTTATATAAACTTTTGACAGCACTTAATACACTTACTAACTTCTATTCACTTTTACACTTGAATATAAAGCACGTTGTACACATCGTGTATATTTTTTGTGCAAACCCACGAAAGATAATGAATGTTTTTTTTAAAACTCGTGTTTCTATGTTACTCTATATTAGTAAAACCAAAGTGACATGAAACATTCACCATACACATTTGAGTTGAAGAATACTCCCATCCATCACCCATCCTGATTATATGAACCTTTTGAGGACCTAAAAAACAGCTAGCTGTACATAGACGACTGAAAATTTAAGCTTTCAGTACTTTTACCAGATAGATGTCCCAGTTGTTTTTATGTACTTGCCATAAACCACTGAATAATGCAATCTGCATTTGTGCTCTGTGTTTTTTGGTGTGGTGAATGCTGATGAACCCAGAGTTGGGCCAAAGAGAACAGATTTTGCTCCTCCTGTGAATTTCCTGTTTGTATATGTTGAGGCTCTCTGCAAGCTTTTTCTGCAGGGTCAGAACTGTTGGTATTCTCCTGCATTACACTAACTGGCAACTGAGTGGATGTTCATGGTATTTGGTACATTGTACTATTCCTACAAATTGCTGCAGGACAAAATGTTTTTTACTGGGCTGAAAAGAACAACAGTGTTTCCCATACAGATTAATCTAGGATATTCTGGCTTTAAAGAGGAGCTTTTCAGATATATCCAGGTAGGCTACTGCAGTAGAGGGATCATCTCAACATACAAAACATAAACAAAACATTCTCCCTATACACTGAAGTACCAGAAAAACTGGTATACCAGTTAATACTTGGCCAGCATTGAATTATGATGAAATACTTGAGGCAGTGTTGCACGCCTATCACACAAAAAAATTCTTGCCAGCCGACATTGGTCACGTTCACGAGTCCGAAGTTTTGCATCTACCTCCAGAATGCTATGGCCCATCTCATGAGCGCCAACTATTAAAATCGGGATTACTTGCCATTCTCACTGCGGAAACAGCTCTAGAAGCTTCCATAGATGTCCATCGCTTTATATATGCACTGGCAGACGCAACCAATGACGTGCACAGGTGGCGTTGCTATGCATTTTGCATTGTACTAGTTTTTCTGGTACTTCAGTGTACATGCACTGTCAAAATAAGGAACATGCACCAAAAGGTTTTTTTTTTTTTTTTTTTGGCACCAAATAGTAATCTTGCTGGACAACTTTCAGGTGCTGAAATGGGAGAACATTCTCAAGGCTTAAAATAACAGCACATTTTTATCTAAAGCAAAGCATTTGTAGTACAGTAAATTCCTTTCATGCACAAGAAAAACTCATTGCCAGAAGCAATGCCAGAAGTTCTTGTTTAGCATAGGAAGGGCAGACACCTAACAGCATTTAGTAAAAACCTAAAATGACTTGAAGTGACTAAAAGGAAATGAAGGCAGCCAAAAAGCCAAATGAACAGAACTATAGAACAATAACAAAAAGAAATGTATGGGATGTTTGGATGAATGAGAATTTACATTTACGTTTATGGCATTTAGCAGATGCTCTTATTCACAGCGACTTACAAGAGTGCTTAGTCATTAACTTGTTGTCCTCAGGTAATTGAATATCTCAGATCCATTCAGAATAGATGTGAATGTTCTGTGAGCTGTTATTTCAAAGAGAGAATTAGACATGATGCACTAGATTTGCCCTTGAAATTGGAAAATGTAAAAAAAAATTTTATCACTGAAATGTGCAGAGGTTTAACAGCGTAGCTGGAATGCGCTTAATGAAAGATATCCTTGTTTAACTGTCTGTTCTAAAAATTATATTCTAAGAAATGTCCAAAACTTCAGATTTTGGAAAAAATGTAGACTCGCGTTTAGCTTTGACTTTATATACTTGTACAGTATATGTGCATATTTTAACTACACAAACATACAATAAAAATGTTTGAATGTGTCCTGGAACTGTCTTGACTTTTATGTGATTATCTGGTTTTATCCTGTAGGACCTCAGGATTAAAACTTGATTTTAATTCAATTGCAGAACTAATGAGGATACAGTGACTGTTTAAGATATATAGTTTAGTCCACTGATGTCAAGACACTGATTTCCACAGGGCACGAGGGCTCACTGAATGGTTTGATGAGTATGAAAATGAAACAGCTCGCTATCTCTCTGGCCAACATACCTCTACTACCCTCCGCAACAGCTCGCTACCTCAGTGTGACCATTGACAACAAACTGTCTTTCACTGCCCACATCAAAACCCTGACTCGCTCCTGCTGATACCTCCTTTACGACATTAGGAGGATCCGACCATTTCTCACAACTCAAGCTACACAAATACTTGGTCATTTCCAAACTGGACTACTGCAACTCAGAACTCCATTCCACCACTACAGTTCATCCAGAACGCAGCCCCACGTCTTGTCTTCAGCCTCCCCAAATATTCACACACTACCCCCTTACTCCGCTCCCACTGGCTTCCAATAGCCACCCCTCATTCAGTTCAAAACCCTGACTCTTGCCTACAAAGCAAAAACTGGATCTGCACCCACATACCTCAAAGCACTCATAACCCCTTGCACTGCACCTCGCTCCCTTCAGTCCTCCAGCACTACACTGTTCCACCATCTACCAAGGGCAAACACTCCTCACGACTCGTCTCCTTTTGAATCTCTGTCCATCTTCAAAAGACATCTTAAAACTTTTCTTTTCCACAGATTCCTAAACTACGTATCCTTTTCATTAAAAAATAAACTTTTTCATACCTGATTGTACTCTTAATAGACATCTGAGCTAGTATCAGAATATATTGTTGATGGTGACCTCAAAGCACATTTTGTAAGTCACTCTGGATAAGAGTGTCTGCTAAATGTAAATGTAAAATGATGTGAATCAGACGCTATAGTCTTCATAGACGACAGATCTCGGCCTGGTTGAGCACCTATTGGAGATATGATTGCATGCAGTGTGTCTTTTCTGGAAACTCAATAGAACGAGTATAATGTTCACACATGGGAGTTCCTTAAAGAAACTGGTAGAGGTGTTATGAACTGCTATATCATTACCACATCATTATAGCCTAATGTGGGAAGTGCTCAGTATGTGTGTTTTTATTACCTGTCTTTCTCTGTTTCTATCTTACTGCCTGTCTCTGTTGCAGTCTCTTGCAAGGCATGACCACACATAGGCTGTGATATCAATATCTACATTTACATACGATATATATTCAAAAAAGTTTTTGCTAGCAGACATATTGTACATAAAATAAGACTTTTAGGAACCTTTAATTTATATGATGTGAACAGCCTAATAGTCAGTGACCAAATAACATCAGTAGACTCTCAGTATACACACATGAAAAACTTATATATAGAAAATATGTATAGAAATATAATGTGCTTATATAATGTCTGACCTTGTGTAGTATAGACCACAATGTTATGGAGCAGGTAGGATCAGAGATCACTTTATTGTTGCCCAGAATAGCTAACTGTTAAGGTCCTTAAGAGTCCTGTCACCTAAATCTGTATCATGAAGGGACATGACTATTTATTGCAAGAATACAATGAACAACTATAGCGTATTACTAATAAATAGACTATGTATATGAGCTTATGTTAATGAGAAAATTATATATATTGTAAGAAGTAGAGCTGTTAGGTTAATCTTGTCTTTAACACACATTTTGATTTGTGTTGTACATGCAGGGAGGCATCTTAGGGCCATTGAAAATGTTGTTGCCGTTTATCACTGGTCTTTTTTAAGAGAAACGACTGTAGAATGTTGCCTCATTATTCACTTAACTTTATTTGCTAAAAGTGAAATATTAAAGATGATCGATGTCTTTTTTTTTTTTATTTAATGGGAACTGCACAGTGTGTAGGGAGCTAAAAAACACGGGTATATCACTTCACCGGAAAGGTCTGTTGTACTGCTGTTCTGTGATTGGCTGATTTGATTTTACCTCAGAGATCCGCCCCTGAAATGTGAAGCAGGTTACATACTTTTTTTCTAATTAATAGATGAATAAGTAATTATCAGTGACAGAGTAACAGTATAACAGTGGTTTACAATGAGAATTCAAAAGTTCAAGTAAAGGAAATATAATAATAATAATTTTTATATAATAAAAATGTAAAAAGGACTTACGAGTTTGTGTATGTTATGTGGATCTGTCGCCTTTGTCATTTCCGTCTCTCATTAAACTGATGTAACATGCAAAATTATAGCAACCCAAAAAGCTACAACTTCCTTGTTCTCGGATGTTCCTTTCAACTTCAGCAAGGAGCTAGGAGATCCTAACACTGAACACGAGAGCTCAGAGCACTGTGCAGGAGAAACGACAACCAAAAGATGCATTAAACAGTTAAAAAATACATCACCCACTGTTCATAGACGTTTCATCAGATTTATTTCAAAAGTGCCTACAGCATACAAAATTAGTCTGAACAGTGTTGTTTGATTTATCATGCTAATACAGTCGAGAGCTGTAATCAATATGCGCTGTTGATGAAATTGCAGCACGTCTCAAATACAGCTGTTTTAGTGATCAAGTTCCCAATGAAGTGCCCTTGGGATTCTGTACCCTGTGCAGTGTGTAGGGAGCAGGGATACAGCTTGCAATCGGAATGCAGCCATTTCGGGATGTTTGTGTTGGCGCTGTGGGTTTGTGTAATTTAACTAATTTTTAATCTGTGTTAAAAAAAAATTATTTAACATGTTAGCACATTGGTTAAAAAAGCCTGCTGTTCTGTGACTGAGGTTAGCAACTGTCATCCTGCAAGAATGAGAAAAATCCCTATAATGTGTTCAGAGGAATTTCAGAAACTGATCCGTAGATAATATGTTGAAGAACAAATATGAGATAAAAGTCATGGAATCCAAATGGAATTATTTTTTAGGGCCATAGTGAGGTGTGGTGTCTTGTTTTACTAATGTTTGAACTGTTGCCAGTTTGTAATACGACAGCCCTTACAGAGATTTATATTTGAGTGATCATTATGAGTTTGTTTCTTACCCAGGCCACCAAGACTCGTTAATTGTAATGGTTTGTTTGGCAGACTGTATCTAGGTACATTGTGACTTCCGGTGCTAAAGTCTTCATTTACATGCTGTTTCAAAATACAGTTGTTGGATAATTTTGTAGACTCCTGTATTGATGGGCTTGTCTTCTTTTTCACAGAAATTTCAGCTGCCTTGAATTGGGTAAGATGTTTTTACCTTAAAGAAAAAAGCAGAGGAGGCAAAATTAACAGAGGAGGATCCAGAGCTGAGCCTGGAGCGAACATCACAGAGACTTGCTTACAATGGGGTATGTGGGATATATATATAAATAACAGTCCACAGAGTCTACCATACTGGTACATCTGCTCGTACTAGACAACATCAAAGCTAGTTCAGAGATTTGTTATAGTAGGCTTGAAAATATACCAAGAATTTTCCAAGTGCTCCAGAGAAAGGCTGACTCACCAAAATAAAGACGTTGTCATTATAATCAGTGTGATGCTTAGAACAAATTAGACCATTGCTAAATGAGTAGCTGGTGAGCTTCAGTACCTGGTAAAGCTGTGATGTGTTCTCAGAAAAGTGTGAATAGTAAGGGGAGATGGTGATGACAGAGGCAATAGTGTTGACATGAGCCTGGAAGGCAACAATATTTTTTATATTATTATTGCATGCCATATTAATTCCTTAAATCTGTCATAAAGCTGTCATTAAAGGTGAAACATTCAACAAAGACAGAATTTAAGCAAACCCAAAAAACAAAAATTCTCTTGTACACTATTGCTAACATTTTTTTTCCATGTTAATGTTAAGCATTTTCCTCAGAGTCATGCTATCAGGGTCATTTGATATCTCGTTTCTTTGGTTGCTGTAATTAGGAATGCTCTGGCAGTTGTTTTTTTTGTAAAAGCCCATTATACCACAGTGAGTGGCTTCTTCTAGGTCCTACTGTGTGTCTACAGCAATTTAGTTAAAAATGGAAAATGAGCATCTGCCTGCCATAAGCAGAGACAGCAGGGTGTGTTCTGTGTGAAGTGAGCTATGCTCTTCATGTTCAGGAACCAATATCCTTATGCTAATCAGGTATGCTCATTCACACATCAGCAGATTTTGAACACAGCCAGAGACAACATTGGCACCATTAGAGATGATGTATTGCACTGAGGCTATATTAATATACCCTTACACTGATGTGAATTTCGATTTCTTATTAAAAGATATAATCTTCAAAAGATAGTATAATATAAATTGAAGTTTCCACTTCTTATCATTCTGTATAAACTAAAAGAGCCTTGATTTAGCCAAAAGGCCGCAAGCGGTTCCAGTTTAATTAAACTGGCTCCAAATTTTAATTGAACATCTGAACATGTCAGGCTTCCCTGCCTCCCTCAGTTTAAATGCCTTCATGTCTTTCTTCAACTGTACACGATTGTTTATCTCTGACAAGCCTTACAGTGTAGATTATTGTACTGTTGTATTTCATGCTTTGAAATGCCTTTCATGTGCTTAATATTATCAGAGAATATTAAGCAGGTCCAGGCAATTTGTTCTAATTACAGAAAAAAATGAGTAAGCAGTGATTTTCTAGCTAATCCGTGCCTTTGCATCTTAATGAAATGACTGCTAGGGACAAGTGAAAAGTGTCTGTCTTTATGGGAACTTTTCATCCCCTCATTGTCAGTTGGAACAGATAAAATAATATTCCTTGCAGCCTATTTGTTCAGGTCGCCTAGTGGTGTAGACTCCACCATCTGGTCTGACTATTATGCAAAAATATCTTTCATATAAAGAAAATAAATACAAAGCAGCATGTCATCTTTGAAAGTAATAAATTGTTTTTCCACATATAAAATTTGCACTTTCTCTGTCAAGTTGTTGTGGAGCAGTGCATAACTGAACAGACGTGTCACCTCGGGACATGTTTACATCCTGCCGGAACTCCCGATGTAACATGGCCAAGTATTTTGGGACAACACAAACCAAATACCAACAAAATAATCATTTACCATCCAGGCAACAATGAAACAGCTGATGGGGAGAAACAAGAGATATATTGTAGTTTATTAGTAAAAGTTTTTAAATTATGATCTGTTTGGTTACTTCTGTCCTTGTAATTGAGTAGTTATTGGTATGCAGTGCTTAAAGCTTGGGATAGTAAGACTAGAATTTTTCCCCATTTTGCCCTATGAAAAAAGGGATTAAACATTCATTCATTTATTTTCTTAACCGCTTATTTCTTTTCAGGGTCACAGGAGAGCCGGTGCCTAGCCGACCACATAGGGCGCAAGGCAGGAACAACCCTAGACAGGGCGCCAATCCATCGTAGGG
>JAOVVG010000050.1:13825248-13838560 GCA_028566375.1 Leptodoras nelsoni | reverse complement strand
GTTTAAATTGTGGGCCCTGAATCTATAATCTATGAAAGTTTAACTTTTTGAATGGAATTATGGAAATTAATCAATTATTTTATTTCTATATGGAAATTTATCAAGATATTTTACGTTTTTTGGAATGGGTCTGTATACATACACTCACCGGGCACTTTTTAAAAATACATTAGCTACACATTACTAGTACTGAGCTGGACCCCCTTTTGCCTTCTGGACTGCCTTAACTCTTTGTGGAATAGTTTCAACAAGGTTCTGGAAACATTTCTCAGAGAATTTGGTCCATATTGACATGATAGCATCATGTTGTTGCTGCAAATTGCTGCACATCCATGATACAAATCTCCCATTCCACCACATCTCAAGGGTGCTCTATTGGACTGAGATCATGTTCAAGTAACCAGTTTGGGATGATATGAGCTTTGTGACATGACACGTTATCATGCTGGAAGTAGCCTTCAGAAGGTAGGCTGTGGCGTTTAAACGATGCTCAGGTGGTATTAAGGGGCCCAAAATGTGCCTAGAAAATCTCCCCCACGCCATTATACCACCACCTCCAGCCTGAACCATTGATACAAGGCATGCTTTCATGTTGTTTACGACAAAATTTGAACCTACCATCCAAATATCACAGCAGATATCAAGACTCCTCAGACCAGGCAATGTTTTTTGACCTTCCGATTGTCCAACTTTGTTGAGCCTGTGTGAATTGTAGTCTCAGTTGCCTGTTCTTAGCTGACAGCAGTGGCACTCGGTGTGGTCTTCTGCTGATGTAGCCCATCTGCTTCAAGGTTTGATGCATTTTGCATTCATAGATGCAGTTCTGCATACCTTAGTTGTAACGAGGGATTATTTGAGTTACTGTTGCATTTCTATCAGCTCAAACCAGTCTGGCCATTCTGCTCTGACCTCCAGCATCAATAAGGCATTTTCACCCAGAGAACTGCCGCTCACTGGATACTTTCTCTTTTAGACCATTCTCTGTAAACCCTAGTGAGGTTTGTGCATGAAAATCCTAGTGCCAACAACTAGGCCGTGTTCAAAGTCACCTTTCTTCCTCATTCTGATTCTCGGTGTGAAGTTCAGCAGCTCGTCCTGATCAGGTCTACTTGCCTAAATGTATAGACTTCCTGTCATGTGATTGACTGATTAGATATTTGAGTTATAGAGCAGTTGATCAGGTGTACCTAATGAAGTGTCTGGTGAGTGTGTGTGTGTGTGTGTGTGTGTGTGTGTGCACATGCGTGCGTGCGCACGTGTATACACCAATCAGCCGTAACATTAAACCCACCTCCTTGTATCTACACTCTTTGTCCATTTTATCAGCTCCACTAACCGTACAGGTGCACTATGTAGTTTTACAGATACAAACTGTTGTCCATCTGTTTCTCTGCAGACTTTGTTAGCCCCTTTTACCCTGTTCTTCAGTGGTCAGGACCCCCACAGGAGCACCACAGAGCAGGTACTATTTGGGTGGTTGGTGATTGTCAGCACTGCAGTGACCCTGATGTGGTGGTGGTGTGTTAGTGTGTGTTGTACTGGTACGATTGGATCAAACACTGCAGTGCTGCTGAAGTTTCTAAACACTGTGTCCACAGACTGTCCACTCTAGTAGACACACCTACCTAGTTGCTCCACCTTGTAGATGTAAAGTCAGAGACAGTAGCTCATCTGTTGCTGCACAGTTTGTATTAATCATCCTCTAATCCTTCATCAGTGCTCACAGGATGCTAACCACAGAACACTGCTGGCTGGATATTTTTGCTTGGTGGATTATTCTCAGTCCAGCAGTAGCACTGAGGGGTTTGAAAAGTGTCTGATCCAATCGTACCAGTACAACACACACTAACACACCACCACCACATCAGGATCACTGCAGTGCTGACAATCATCCACCGCCCAGATAATACCTGCTCGATAATAAACCCACATTAAACTCAGGTTCACACATTGGTGGTACCTTATTACATGCTTTAACTTTTCAATTTGATATTTTTATATACCACATGTCAAATGGATATTTATCTTGCAGTCTTGCATTACTGACTGATTTTCGCTCCCCTAGATTTTTTTATACAAGTCGCCACTATTATAATTCATATTATTATTGTTGTTGATCTGTTTAATATCACATACTCATGCCAGTAAATCACTTTGAATTGATGTGTATGAAATATTTCTGCATATAAATATTCATATAAATCTAAAGCACACGGAGAAATTCCGGCTCCGGGCTGAGGGGAGCTGCGCGTGCTGTAGCTGAGGGCAGGGCCACCCCGGAGCGGCTCTCGCGCTCCTCATTCAGCTGTTGCGGCGGAAGCGAGCAGCCGCAGCGACTCACCTGCTCCCAGCTGCGCGGACTGACTGGCGCTTTTCTAACCAGTAACCCTCCGAGCCTGGCTATGACATTAGGCAATTTACGCAGCATTTCGAAAGCAGCGGCGCTATGTTCACTTCTCACTTCAGCTTCACCTTTTATACACCGCCTGCATTTAGCTAAACCTCCGCCTGGCACCGAGTGCTAGCCTGCTGCTTCTGCTTTCGACTGGACTGCGCGAGCGGCTCGCACAGCGGCTACACTTTAACCTGTTAGTGTTGACAAAGTCATCTAGCAGACATGGGGATCATTTTTACAAAGTTATGGAGGCTTTTTAACCACCAAGGTGAGTCATGTCTCTACATTTAAGAAGACTTTGGTTATTTAGCAACGATAGCCTAGCTGACATTAGCTTTAGGAAGTTCCGATAAGGGTATGAGATAATGTTGTGATATAACATAACCTTATGTAAAAAAAAACAACAACAACAACAACAACTGAGGCTTGGTAATGTCTTAGTAACGTTAACAAACGTATCCGTAGATTTTTAGCCGGTTGTATTTTTAATTAGCTACCTGTTTGACACTTGCTAATGTGTTTTCCGATGCTAGCAGCTCGTAGCTGGCGGAATGCACTGGGCCTGGCGGGGTCTGTTTACTCGCCTAGTGCACAGCAGAGGGACTGAAATCTGAAAAGCTCACAGGTTTAAAGCTGTTCGTTCTGCTCGTTATTGAGTAACCTAATGGCTGAACCTCTTTCTTAACTGCAGTCTGGCTGACTGATGAGTAGCTGCTGATGAGTGTTTGGCGCAGGCCTGTGTAACTGCAACATCTGTACCACAGAACACATCTCCATTTATAATGAACTGCCCAGAAAGTCATAAAGCATCAACAATCATTCATATCAATGCCTGAGTCTGAATAATGAAGCCAGGGTTTTGTCATGTTTTTGCTTTGGTGTGAAGCTGAAGAGTTGCTGAGCCTTGAAGGAATTTCAGCTTCACTGATGAAGTTATTTATTTACTATATTGTAGGTTACTCTGTTCTACAGTTTGCTGAATCGGATGTAAACAAAGAAAACTCAACAAGCTCTTCAGATGAAGATTGATTTATGTCATTCGTTAATACTATCCCAATCCTGCCTTTTATACAAATGGAAAATATCATCTTGAATATATAATGCCACGTAATGACACACAAGACCTGAACCAGCGCCGATGGAGAAGGACGGCGGTGTGATAGCCTGCAGTATCCATGGCTTCTCATTCATTATAGATGAGGTGACCTAGTATTGGCTTAAACCCTGGAGTTGCTTGGCACAATTGCTCAGATTCCACTTGAAAGTCATCAGCGAAATACATCAGCGTTTGTCTGTTTACAACACAACACTCGTTTCTCAGAGCTTTCAAACCTTCTTAAACTCTTCCGTACGTTAGAGCAGCTGGACAAGCTGCTGAGTTACATTACAGACAACACAGCCTCCGGATATCATTCGTGTTTGAACATTAAATGTTACAAATGTCACAGAATTGAAGTGCTCCAGTTTTGACCGGACCTTCATGGAGTGTGACTTTAGTAAACAGAAGTATTCACCGCACAGCTGTAGTTCATGTTTAGTTAAGACCATTCTCCATTAGAGATGAATAGTTATGTGAGTATTTAAAAACAAAAAAAAGGTTAACAAGAAGATATTGGCTGACCAGTGGATAGATGGAATAATTGTAAGTGGAATGCTTCAAGACAAACATGCTCTGGTCCAACTACTACATGGATTAAAATAGCCTTAGGGATAGTTTAACAATGGCATCTGTCTAGACAGTATCTGTCTTTTCAATCATAAAAGGGAAGTGGGATTTCCTTATTTCCTCCAGTTTCTTTTTTACCCACACAGGTTGTTATGGGATTCGTCTAACACACAATTATGTCATTTTTTTCCCTTGTGCAAATTAGTTGCATTAGTATGCAATGGAAGCTGCTGCACCCTTTCTGAATTGCAAAGCAATCACCCAATGCAACTCGCTAGTCCTGCTGAGATGCCCGACATGACTGTTTTAAGTGAAACCCTGCAACTGGGTTAGTTATCTTCACAGTGAATACAAGGAGAGGTCCTCCGTTCTGTCTTCGATTCTGTAAAGCATTTTGTTTAAGATAGCCTTCATTTATGTGAATTTCTGAGGTCATAGGGTTTTGGCATTGGCTCCTATTAAATGTCCTGTCAGAAGTGAGAGAAACAACCATGGGGAGATCAGTGATCACTTGCCATGAATAAGAAAGCGCATCCTTGCTTGAGTGTTCCAAGTCTTAGACCCAAAATAAAATATGTGATAAAATAACTCTTGTATCTGGTAAAAATTCTTTTCCTGTAAAATGCTGTCGAATGTAAACCGCTTTTTCAAATATGAAATTAACGTTAAACATCAGCAGTGTTTTTTTGCAACTGTTGATCAGTTTATCAAATGAAAAAAAAGGCACAATGTGGAGTTTACCACATCTATCTAATGAAATGACCCAAATTCAGAAAAAACATTGAGAACCGGTCTATCAGGAAAGATGAGATGTAAGAAGACATGCCATGGAAACAGGTTTGCTGAATAAGAGACAAAAAGTCACTTTTTGTAAGTCGCTCTGGATAAGGGCATCTGCTAAATGCCGTAATGTAATGTAATGTAAGTGATGGTGAAGATATTAAACACACGTTAGTGTTATGTCTAGACCTATTTAAAAATCACCACTGACCCAAAGACTGCTCAGATGCCAGATGTATCCACTACACTGTTGTTCTTACCAGGCACATGTGAAAAATAGCTGTGCCCTTTGGGTATTGTATATTTTCATCTCTGATTGCTTTTACATCATCTTCAGGATTTTGTGCATGATCATAACTTATTTTCTGTGGGTGTTTTTAGACATTTGTTCTAAAATTGTGAAAAAGGAAAGCTAGTTTTGATGGTTCAGTACCTGGTCCACTCTGGTACCTTGTTAATAGTTTAAACCCCGAGTTTACGGTTACCTTTCTCTGCCTAATTGTAGACATAAGTAAAGTTGGACATAGCATACAGTATATAGTAAATAAATCAATACATTTAGACACAAAGAGAACAATAGTAACAATTGTATAGCATGATACATTATATGCCCAAAGGTTTGTGGGTTGAGGTCAGGGCTCTGTGCAGGGCGCTTGATTTCTTCCACTTGGCACATTTCCATTCATAGCAAGCTATTTCTTTATGGAGCTTCCCTTGTGTATAGGCATATTGTGATGCTGGAAAGGGTGTGGTCCCCTTTTGTAAATTGTAATGCTTCATCATGCAAGACATTCCTGACAATTGTGTATTTTAAAATTTGTGGTAACAGTTTGGGAAAGAACCACATATGAATGTGATCAACTGTCCACGTACTTTTGGCCAAGTATTGCACTTCATGTTAAGTTGCCTCACTGAGCCGCATGCCCTACAGCCATGTCCGCAGCCGCTGTCTTCCTGTCTTCACAAATGCTTCTTATGGTGGAGGTTGAAGTGCACGGATTTGTATTGACTACTGACGGTAGTCACCTATGCTCTATTGCTCTTATGTGCACTTTTTGGAACCTTTGCCTTTTTAAAGCGACTTTCATTCTTAAAAAGTTAGTCATGGCCTTGTATCAGAGCATATCAGTCTTGCTTTTTCTACTCTGTCAGGCAGAATGCCTCATTCTCTCATTCTTATGCTTTGTTAGCATAGCTAAGGTATTCCTGCTGTATTTCTAAGTCTTTATTTAACCCATGTGTGCAGCTGAGAACAAAACTTGCATTCAAAGGGACTTGGTGTACTTGTGTGTTAAGTCAGTGGGTGTAGCACTGTGTTGTTATTTTCCATTGTGATGCACAGCATATTTTACGTCATCATTCCGCTTTCAAATCCTGTTAAGTACAACACCCCTAATTAAGCTCTACCCTCTGGGTTAACTGTGATTTCACTAATTAACCGGTAGATTTACAAGGCCACTTTTGTTGCACAGTTGGGGATGGGGTGGCTCAATGGTTAAGGTGTTGGGTTACTGAATAGAAGGTTGGGGGTTCAAGCCCCAGCACCACTGAGCTGCCACTGTTGGGCCCTTGAGCAAGGCCCTTAACCCTCAACTGCTCAGTTGTATAAATGAGATAAATGCAAGTCACTCTGGATAAGAGTGTCTGCCAAATGCCATAAATGTAGTTGTCAAAATTTGACTTTGTCACTAGCACTTTACTTTGTTGCTCTGCCTGACAGTTGGGTCAGGACTGTTGTATGCACACGGCTTAGATCTGTTAGCAGAGCAGGTTGACATTTTGACTGTTTAACCAAGAAGCGTGGTTTGGTTTTGTTCCATATACACAGCTGTGTAACAAATGAAAGGGTGAATGTATGCTTGAGAAAGAGCGATCGTTTAGACTTAGTGTCTGCTGAATTTCTCACAGCTACAGTTGTAGAGTCTTTAGATGTGTGCAGTAAAATCCATTAACATTGTTCTGCCGAACAATGAGAACTTTCACAACACAACCTAGATGACTAATGAGATACTGAGAATCGGACTGCCTTTAGCTTTCTATCTTCTCACAGAAGCATTTGTGATTACTTTGTATTATTTTGTAGTTAACTATATGAAACTGACATGGTAGCATGCAAGCAGTCTGTTTAAATAAAACATTAGTGTATTTGGTTATATTCAGCTTTCATTTTATTTTGTCTTGTGCATGTTCTATATTACCATTTCAACAGTTTTGGGTGATTTGATTTTGTAGCTAGTGCTGTTTGTGTTGCATGTAAAACCAGCAGCCCAAGCACTCAGGACGTGTCATGTTCAGCTTATTTGCTCTATACAGCAGCAGCCAACAACAGAAAAGATAAATCAGCCTTTACTTTTTTTGGTGGCCCAGTTAGCTAATCTCTGATTCATCCACCGCTCATCTTTTCCGTACTTAATGTCAACTCGGTGAAGACTGATTCTGTTAAACAATACACTTATGTTTCTTGACCTCACAGTTGTACAGTAACTTGGTAATTAATACTGGCGTGAGCATTATTCAGTCTTGAACTATGTTTTTTGTGGTGTGAATCAGCTATAATAATTTTAGGTTTTTTAATAGGGTGAAAAATAACTGAATGTTTTTTAGTGTTCCTTACCATGTGGGTCACTCCATGAAAACTGCAGCCATTGCATTTCATGCAGGGTGCAGGGATGTCAAACTGTTAATATATATACACTGAAGTACCAGAAAAACTGGTATAGCAGTTAAAATGTGGTACATCCTCCACAGTATCTTGGAGGGAACGTTGCACAGTCCTCACACTGATGTTTGTCTAGGCCTCAGCATTGAATTGCGATATTACTTAAGGCAGTGTTGCATGACTGTGTTTGAGTGATGATGCTCTCTTTTGACCCGTATGCCATTTTGTCTGCTGGTAATATCGGTGTAAGCGTGGGAGTCTTGTTCATAATTAATTTTTCTGGAATTTTATCTATATGTCAAAGTTTGGCTGCAGTTTTCATGAAGTGATACGTATTTTATTTTGCCATTTAGAACATAAAGTCATCATTGTTGGACTGGACAATGCAGGAAAGACAACAATCCTTTATCAATTGTAAGTACTGAGTTTATCATGAAACTTGTATCCAGATGTTGAAAATGAAACAGTTAATATCAATCATAGTGATTTATTTATTTATTTATTTTTATTTATTTATTTCAGTATTTTAGGTTGTTAAGAATAAAAATGGATAATTCCTGGATATTGGAAGTATTGTAAAAAAAATCCCTTTAAAGTGAAATTGTATTTATTTTGTTCATGTTTTCTGGAATCCCAGAGCCTGTTAATTACTGCAGTCATACTAGGGAATACTTCCCTGTAACTCATTCTGCTGAATTTAATACAGCTTTCACTTTAATTTTCACTTCCTCAGTCTCAGGAAATCCTGAGTGGCTAAAGGTTTTTGTAGTGTGTGAAACCTTTGAGCACATTCTAGTAGCAAAGATGTTATCCTTAAAACCATTTTCTGAATGTAGTTTAGTGTTCCTCATGTAACACCATTGGGGGGAAAAGTGGTGTGGCATTCATGTCACACCACACCGCAGCTCACAAAGACTCTATGCCAATACATTAGTGTCAGCTGTCTGTATGAGATACTGAGCACATTTACTATGGTATATAGCTGTTTTTTTTTCTTAGTTAAACCAAACTCTTGCTCATTTGACTTTTTAAAATAATCGGTTTACCAAAATACATAGTGATATAATTATTAACGATGTTTTTTGATGTGTGTTTGGCCCTCAGTTCTATGAATGAAGTAGTTCATACCTCACCCACAATAGGCAGCAATGTAGAGGAGATTGTGGTGAACAACACCCATTTCCTCATGTGGGATATAGGAGGCCAGGAATCTCTGCGCTCTTCATGGAATACCTACTACACTAACACAGAGGTACGATATTCAGGGTTCTTATAATCTTCTGCAAATTCAGTGTGCTTGTGATTTACTCCTGTCGATTGTACTGTATACTGATGTTATAGTAGGCAGAGATATTTCATTTATATTTATATTTTCATTCAGTTTGTAATAGTTGTGGTGGACAGTACAGACAGAGAGAGGATCTCTGTGACCAAAGAAGAGCTCTACAGAATGCTAGCTCATGAGGTGAGTCCTGCTTTCGCATAATGCAGACCACCACCACAACCACCACCATCACCACCAATCCCACCACCACTTCAGGTTTTTCTAAGGTTTCTATGCAAATTAAACAGGAGTTGCTGATGTCATGTCCTCCTTCTATAGTGCATGCACATGTAAGCCTTATCAAAACAGGAGTGCTGATACAGCAGACAAATTATTAAAATGTGTCAAATGACCCAATAAATTTAGTCAACAGAACTGATTGAATTAATCAGCTATTATTACTTCACTCATGTTAGAATGATCAGAGATCAGTCAAGTGAAGAGATGATGAGGCTTGTGTTTAAATGCTGTCTAACTTTTACTTCAGGCAATGAGACAGAGACTGATGATGGCAATAATCTAACTGAAAACTCATCTCTCATCAAAGATTTGGCAGTAATGTTGTTTTTCCATAAGTAGAACAGGTTACCCATGTAGAGGAAAGCAGTCTGTCAGTAGAGTCGGAATAAACTCTTTAGAAGAAGATGTCTTTCTTTTCACTTTTGGGCACAAAATGTTAATGTCAAGATGGTACAAGTTTACTTCTAGTTGAGATTCATGTAAAAGAAGACTCTCATACAGATGATCTAATGAGTGCTCAATTCTCATCATTTGTGATGAGTTTTAAAAATGTGTTAAGGAAATCTTTTTAAACCCCCTTTTTAAATCTTTGTTCATCTTTCAGTTGTTTGCTTTCACTGTTTTCCAGGACCTTAGAAAAGCTGGTTTGTTGGTGTTTGCAAATAAGCAAGATGTGAAAGGTTGTATGACAGTGGCTGAAATCTCACAGAGCCTACAGCTTACTTCGGTTAAGGACCACCAGTGGCACATCCAGGCCTGCTGCGCTCTCACAGGGGAGGGGTGAGAATATATTTGCACTTTCTTTTTGAATCTGTCTACTTTTGAAATTTGAGGCAAGTCAATCTCTCTCATAGCCACGGGGCAATTACGAGGAGTAGATGATTTCCTGTTTACTTACATGATTAAAAAAATATTTTCATTATAATACTTAAAGTTTTGTTTGACTTGAGAAATAACCATATGGTTGTGTGTGTGGGTGTGTGTGTGTTGGGGTTATTTGTAATATTACTTGGGACCCACTGATAATTTGACTTCCAGAAATTAGCCAAAATAAAAACTTTGGTGTTTAGTATTTGTCAGGAATTTATTTTGTACAATATTCAACATTGGTTTTTTTTTTTAAGATTAAATACAATAATATGTCAGAAACACATTGCTGTGTTTTTTCAAATGTGCACCAAAAAGCATTTTCTTATTTGATCTGCAACCCCTGCCTGATTTGTAAGTTTTCCATGTGTGTACCCTGTCTCACATTTTTCTGTAACATATACACTTTTTTAATATCAGAATTTGGAAACAGTCTTGAATGCTATATGTATGTATATACTACATTTAGCCTTAATCTCATTCCTTAGTGTGTAAATTGCTTATAATAAGTGCTTTCCATTAAATTATTCCTTATTACATTTATTTTATAATTCTTACCACATGGTGTGTTGTAGTGAATAGGCAGGGGGTTTATATACACAGAACTGAACACTGAGAATGGAGATTTAACATTTAAACTCCTTCTTAATGCTTTTAGTGTAGGACTAGAGGAAGCGCAATATGTTAGAAAGATTAGTGCCAAACAAAGTGACTGCAAAGCTGTTTGAGTTTGTGTACAGTACTGTGCAGGGGTGGGGTGGGGTGGCTCAGTGGTTAAAGTATTGGATTACTGAATAGAAGGTTGGGGGTTCAAGCCCCAGTACCACCAAGCTGCCCCTGTTGGGCCCCTGAGCAAGGCCCTTAACCCTCAACTGCTCAGTTGTATAAATGAGATAAATGTAAGTCACTCTGGATAAGGGTGTCTGCCAAATGCCATGAATGTAAATGTAAATGAATGTGCAAGAGTTCTGCACTATTGAGTCAGTACAAAAAGATTTTATATTTCCAAATACTTTTCCAACCAAAAAATTAAATGTTGTATGTCAGTAACAACAGAAACACATTACATAACAGACCACTTTTCAGACAAAACACATAATGAAGCCTGTTGGGTTTTGTATGCAAAAAAAGAAATAAGTGTGACAGTCAAAGTCCCCAGAAGACCTGTGGCAGATTCTCCAAGATGATCAGTAAAACTTAACAGTTCATAAAAGTGAATGACTGTACAGTACGATGGAGAAATCTTAGTCAAATGCAAAGATTTGCTGTGAAACAAAGATGCCTTCAAAAATAATGAATATGTTTCGACATAACAGAAAACACTATAAATTGCAGTAAACGGTAATAAACTAAAGGAAGTCGATATTTAGTGTGCGTTTTTCTTAAACTGTTCCCAGGTACAGTGTGTGCAGTTTTATAAGGAAATTAGCTTTTAAGTTTTACTGAGTGTCTCAGAGAATCTGCCACAGCTCTTCTGGAGACTTTGACTGTCACATATTAAAAATGTGACATATTATATTAAACAGTTCATCTGCAACTATGATGTCTTATATCCTAATGCAATGTAATGATTGAAGTGAAACCTGTTCTTTATACAGACTGTGTCAGGGGCTGGAGTGGATGATGTCTAGACTGCGAGTGAGATGACTTCGTACCGTAGCAACCGGTGCACGCGTTTTCTCCTCCACGCCCGGAGGCCAACTGTCGTTCACTGTGAAGGTGGCCTGGAGACGTCACCCGGACTCGTGTGATTAATTTATTACAGCTCTTGGAGAACTGCGAAAAGAAATCTTCAACTAACTATTCAAACAGTTCAGGATGTGCAAAACCACATAAACTCAGTGTTTTTCTGCACAGTTGCTCTGTATAGAGTCTAACAGGAAAGATGCAGAGGAGCATGTGGACTGAGCGCATGTGTAACTGAGTGAGGCTCTGCATGGAGTGTCTTTGCAGTATTGTCCGACTGCCTGACCTAGTATTGCCCAGTGTGTTCAGTCCAGTATTTATCTTGACCTTGAGCCTGTGTCTGAATCACTCAGAGCCCAGGGCATCAAAATAGAGACTACAACACCATGCAAGGGAAGACTTCACTTTATGTTAAAAATAAAAAAGTTAAATAAAGTGTTTTTACCCACTAAGGCTTCAGCTTTTTTGTCACTTGCCTTTTGGTGGTGCTGTGACACATTTATTGATTGATGAGTAAAGATTTTTGTCATTCTCTGCCCTTTTGGTACAGAAAACAAAGACTGCAATGGGAAGGCTGCTTATTATGTTATTATGTTATTATATTATTATGTTGTTCATTTTAGTGTTTGGCTTCTAATGGTCAGTTTAATTTCATAATTTCTAATAGTAGGAAGTAATATTGGCTCTTTTATTGAATAGTAGCTTCTTCCATTATTTTACTGGTCACTTTTACTTGGAATGCCTTGCAGAAGTATTAACATTCCCTTAAACCTTTCTACATTTTGTAGGATTACAACATGGTATTAAAATGGACTGAATTGAATTTTGACACAAGCAGAAATGTGTTGGTTGCATAAGAATTTAGCCACTGGGCTAATTTTTGATAGAGCCACTTTTGGCTGCAAGCCTAATGGCTATGTCTCTATCAAATTTGCACATCTAATATTTTCAATCTTATTGATAAAATGACTTGGGTTCTGTGAGACAGGATGGAGACATTGAGTGTACAGCAGTATATGGGGGCTGTTTTACCCAATGCATGCTGTCAGATGTCTTTAATTGAGCTTTAAATGTGCTTAGGACTGTTGTCTTATTGGAAGGTTAATCTTTACCCAGTATCAAATGTCTTCAGACTTGAACCAGTTTTCTTCTAGGAATATCTTATATTTTACTCTATTCATCTTGCTCTCAACCGTGGCCAGTTTTCCATCCATGCTGATGACACGAATGTCCACAACATGTTGCTACCACCACCATGCTTTACTGTGGGGATGGTGTTCTCAGGGTGAGGAGCAGTGTTGGGATTCTGCTAAAGCTAGTGTCATGTGTCAAGGCTGAAACTGAACTGCTGAATCCTTTGGCATTCTTCTCATCACACTTACATGAAGCTACAGGGGTTGGACAATAAAACACCTGTCATTTTAGTGTGGGAGGTTTCATGGCTAAACTGGACCATCCTGGTGGCCAATCTTCATTAATTGCACATTGCACCAGTAAGAGCAGTGTGTGAAGGTTCAATTAGCAGGCTAAGAGCACAGTTTTGCTCTTATTGCAATAAATATTGCAATGCACACATTATAGGTGACATACCAGAGTTCAAAAGAGGATAAATTGTTGATGCACGTCTTGCTGGCGCATCTGTGACCAAGACAGCAAGTCTTTGTGATGTATCAAGAGCCACGGCATCCAGGGTAA
>JAOVVG010000050.1:13797636-13811083 GCA_028566375.1 Leptodoras nelsoni | reverse complement strand
TCTCTCAGTGAGCTTCAAGAGGTAGTCACCTGAAATGGTTTTGCTTTATCAATGGGGTTGGGACCATCAGTTGTGTTATGCAGAAGTCAGGTTAATACACAGCCGACAGCCCTATTGGACAACTGTTAAAAATCATATTATGACTATTTTATAATATGAATTATATTATGAATGAAATAGTTTTGATGCCTTCAGTGAGAATCTACAATGTAAAAAATGCATTGAATGAGAAGGTGTTTCCAAACTTTTGGCCTGTACTGTAGGTTTACAGCTTAAAATTCACGTCTGTTACAAAATGATGACTGGAGACTCTTTTAGAAGAAGAAAAACTTCATCTTTTCAGCAATTATACCTTTGGTAATCCACCATGCAGGTCCCCACGAATAACATATTAGAAAGAGCACATTAACATACGTGAATATGTGATTTGTCCTGCAGTCAGAACTATGAAAGCTGTGCTAAAGCTATTAATGAAAAAAAATATCAGCACCTTCTGACCAGTCACAATTGAAAATTCAGCATCACTGTGGTAAAATGAAAATGAGCAAACCCTTAGTATACCATAGGACCACACTATATCTTCAGTATGTGCAGTTGTTGACCCTGGGTCTATCTGTTTTTCAGCTCAACTACAAGGAGAAGTAT
Source organism: Leptodoras nelsoni (assembly GCA_028566375.1). Lineage (NCBI taxonomy): Eukaryota > Metazoa > Chordata > Actinopteri > Siluriformes > Doradidae > Leptodoras > Leptodoras nelsoni. The sequence goes on along the minus strand of JAOVVG010000050.1, from coordinate 13,810,438 downwards.
GAACAAGAGAAGTTTAAGTGTCAGCTGCCTCCTGATTACCCCTTTTTCATTCAATCTAGAGTTAACGCTTATAACCTTAGTGATGTAAGTATTACCCGTTATGACACCACATTACTGTATCATTTAGATATGAAAGTTAATAAGAGCTCTTTTATATTTGAATATGACACAATTCTGTGCTTTTAGACTTGTTACAAATTTGACTGGGAAAAGACAAAAGCAAAAAAATATGAGGTGAGGGGTGATGCTATTCCCATCCTCGCAGCTCGTGCCCACACCAACATAGTCAGTGATGTAAGTAAACAAAGCTCTAATGTTCGTAGACACAAATTTAGCATTTAGTAGAATATTACAATAGAGTATGTTGATTGCTGCTGGGATCAGTGTATTGTGTTGGCTCTTTTAATAGGCGAAATACAAGAAGGATTATGAGAAGACCAAAGGACACATGGTTGGTGCTCTTAGCATTAACGACGATCCAAAGATCATGCACTCAGTTCATGTTGCTAAGATCCAAAGTGAGGTAATTATTACGTCTTTACGTAACACCTAGAAAGACTTTCTGAAATCTGGTTTGTTTTATTATAGTTGAATATTTTGATAAGATCATTCATACATGTGAAATGCCTCTTTAACAGCGTGAATATAAAAAGGATTATGAGAAGATGAAGACAAAGTATCATACCCCGCTGGACATGATGCTTGTGACTCTAGCAAAGAAGTCCCAGGCTATCGCCAGCATGACAGGCTACAAAAATATCATCAATCGCTACTTCCTGCCATATGACAGCATCGCGCTGGACCTGGCAAAGAAAGCCAATGTCCTTCAGAGTGATGTAAGCATTCACACTGTAGCCTGACACGGTAAAGCTAATCTGAGAAATACCTGTTGAAAAGCTATTTAGATGAAGACTAATGGCGGACACATTCAGTGCTTTAAGAAATTACTCCTGCTTTAGTGTTTAGTTTCTGTACAGTAAACATTTTTTACTTGCTGGCTTTCTTAATGAATTTGCTGATTTGTTCCCCATTACAGAATGAATACAAGTCAGAGTACAACAACTACACTAAAGGGTCTCCTTGGATACCTTATGGATCACTGGATGTCGAGAAGGCAAAGAAAGCAGGAGAGATCCTGAGTGAGGTATAACTGTCAAGTCATTGATTCATTTCAGAGGTTAGAATTCCAGGCTGTACATTAACATTCAAATTTCACAAATCTTTATTTGGCTGCAGAACATATTGAGTCAGTCACGTGTAAAAAGAGACGTTAATGGCTCTTAATGGGTGTTTTCAGACTGACTGACAGAAAAAAAGATGCACTAGTGGGAGTTTTGAAATTCATACAGGCGCTCAGATATGATGTTTCTGGGGCAAAAATGATTTTTTTCCAGTGTTTCCAGGGACATAGTGGCAGGGTTTATAATTAATAATAAAGAAACAAACTGGTTTAAACACTGCCCAAAATTTGCTTTAATACAGATATGAATATTTAGAGGACTAAACAAATACAGGTGGACCTAATGTTATTGCATTGTATCCCTACATGTACACTGTGCTGTTTTGACAATTTCATACATACTCTGCTTAAAAACATGTTAGATTGATATTGTACATTGTACTGGGCAAGACATGATTCACTGATTGTTTTTACTGTTTTGCTTATTATAATATTGCCCTTAGTCACTTGTTATTTTGTTATTATCTCAACCCAGAAAAAGTACAGACAGCGGCCAGATACAGTGCCGTTTACTGCTATTGATGACCACCCCATCATGCTGCAATCTAAAGTCAATCAACAGCTCAGGAGTGATGTAAGTACACGATCTCAGAATATGAATATGTCTTGTGCTCCAAACAGTCAACAAAAAAATAAAGCACATACCAATCCTACAATGTTTATTGTACTGTAATGCTTAATTTATGCTATTGTAATTTAAGCAGACTGCTTTGTGCATTGCCTCTGACTTGTATTCTTTATTGTAGCTTCATTACAAGAAAGGGCTTGAGGAAATCCATCAGAAATACTCGCTGCCTTCCGATGTACCGCAGTTTATCCAGGCCAAGTGTAACGCCTACAATATCAGCAATGTATGTAAATATTTCTAATAAGCAATCCATGGAGTCATGACAGTGTTGATAACCATGTCTTACACTTTGTTGTCAATTTCCAGAAATACTACAAGCTTGACTTCGAGGACCTTATTTCAAAGGGTTATGACTTGAAGGCCGATGCTATCCCTGTTCGTGCAGCCAAGGCAGCAAGGCATGCAGCCAGTGATGTATGTGGCCTTCTTTTTCATTCCCACATAGCATGGCATAACATGCACGACACGGCATAAAACGCAATTAAACACTGACTTGTTATGCCTTTAGGTCCAGTACAAGAAAGAGTACATCAAGAACAGGGGCCACTGTGTCGGCTTCCGTAATCTTCAGGATGACCCGCTGCTGGTGCACTACATGCAAGTGGCTAAGTTACAGAGTGACAAGAACTACAAGAAAGACTACCACAAGGCCAAGCTGAAGTACCATTCCCCTGTGGATATGTGGAGTGTTGCCCAGGCTAAACAATCATCTGCAGTTCAGACATATATAGGCTACAAACAGCCCATCCATCAGTACACACTTCTACCTGACGCCGTGAACCTGGAGCTGGCGCGCAACATGAACATCCTCTCTAGTGATGTAAGACAATTCTCCATATATGGACTCAGCTAAACTGTGTCTAAATAAAGTAATTAAGAATGCAGGGCATGTATGCTCACAAAAAAAGTTTCTTTTCAAATTTCTCTTTATTAGAACAACTATAAAGCAGACTATGAAGCCTCCGTGAAAGGTATTGGCTGGATCCCAATTGGCTCACTGGATGTAGAGAAAGCTAAGGCTGCAGGCAAAGCTCTCAATGAAAAGAAGTACAGGCAGCATCCAGACACCATCAAGTTCACCAGCGTCACCGACAATCCCATTATGGAGCAAGCGAAGCTGAATGCACAGCAGCTAAGTGATGTGCGTAACCATGCATATGCCACTATGACTATAGAAAGTCGAGGTATATTTGAAACAAAAATGGAAATTTATATTATGTGGTTTCCTTGTTTTGCAGAGGCTGTACAAAGCCAGTGGAGAGAAGTACATGCACACATACCATCTCCCTCCTGATTCACCTGGGTTTCTGCAAGCTAAATACAATGCTGTCAATATCAGCAATGTAATGAAATAGGATTTTTTTATCTGTCTAAAAAATGTTCATTAAAAATGTTAAATGTTAAATATACATTGATATAGTAATTAACTGAGTTTATTTTTTGCAGACATACTACACATATGCACACAAGCAAGATATTCTGAAAGGACACCAGATGAAGCAAGATGCTATTCCCGTTGTTGCTGCCAAGTCCTCTAGAGATATCGCCAGTGATGTTAGTAACAACACTTTTCCTTTCATAAGTACCTTTAAAATATGGCATAGAATTGCAACATTAACAGTTATATGTTGTTCTTTTTTACAGTTCAAGTATAAGCTTGCATACCAGAAAGCCAGAGGTCACCACGTTGGCTTACGTAATCTTCAAGATGACCCACTACTGGTGCACTACATGCAAGTGGCTAAAATGCAGAGTGACAGGAACTACAAGAAAGACTATCACAAAACTAAAGTGAAGTTCCACTCTCCTGTGGATATGCTGAGTGTAGCACAAGCTAAACATTCATCTACAGTTCAGACATACATAGGCTACAAACAGCCCATTCATCACTACACACTTCTACCTGATGCCATGCATCTTGACCTTGCTAGGAACATGATGGAAATTCAGAGTGATGTAAGTCCACAGTTAAGCACCATTTCTTCTAATATACTAACACAACTACACACCTACGAGCTAGTTTAATGCATTTTTATCTTATCCTAACAGAACCTCTACAAGTCAGAGTACAACAACATCTACAAGGGATCGGGATGGGTTCCGATTGGTTCTCTTGATGTGGAGAAAGCTAAAACAGCCAAAGCTGCTCTGGATGAAAAGAACTACAGAGTTCATCCAAGCAGCTTGAAGTTCACCAGCCTGACTGACCAAATGAATATGGTTTTAGCCATGAATAACACTAAGCAGATGCATCCTGTATGTATTGCACTTCTTATGCACTGCTGTAATATAATCACTGTGTAAAAGATATACTTTTCTCATAATATGTTCTGTGATATTATAGTCTGCTTATAAGGCTTCTGGAGAGAAGTACATGCACACCTACAACCTTCCAGCAGACAGCCCACAGTTTCTTCAGGCCAAGTTTAATGCCCAGACTGTTAGCGAGGTAAATCATGTGTTGAAAGAGGCTCAGAATTTCTTGTAACTGAAATTTTGCATGCATTTTGGAAGTATAATATATTGCTGTAAAAAAACACTTGTTCATTTAAGTTAGACTACATGTGGAAAATTGTTTTATTTGTTTTAATAGTGCTTTTGCACCTTGCCATAACATTATTATTTCTTTACAGTCACAATATAAATCTCAGTGGCTTGTAGACATTGCCAAAGGATATGACATGAAGAGTGATGCTATTCCTATAGTTGCTGCTAAACAAGGAAGGCATATTGCTAGCAATGTGAGTAAATATAAATGTTTCTTTTCTTCTAATGTAGATTATAGTAAGGAGCTTGCCCATCACTTGTCCTGTCATTTATGAAATAATTCTGTTCACAGTTCCAGTACAAGAAAGACTTTGAAAAGTCAAGAGGTCATCACATTGGCGTCCGTAATATTAAGGATGACCCGTTATTGGTGCATTACATGCAAGTGGCTAAGATGCAGAGTGACAGGAACTACACGAAAGACTACCACAAAGCCAAGCTGAAGTACCATTCCCCTGTGGATATGTGGAGTGTTGCCCAGGCTAAACAATCATCTGCAGTTCAGACAAAAATAGGCTACAAACAGGCCCTTCATCAATACACACTTCTCCCAGATGCCATGCAACTGGAGCTGGCTCGCTCTATGAACACCATTTCTAGTGATGTGAGTCAGATCTATTTCTTTTACAAAGCTATACCTGACAAAGCAACTGTCACAGTGAAACCAGAGTAACAATGATAGCAAAATATCAAATAAATCCATTTCTCTTATAATTCACTTATAACCTCTTATAATTAACCTCCTTTTAATTTGCACTTCTCATCATTTTTTACTTTGCAGGTGGAGTACAAGAGTGATTACAACAGCTCTTTGAAAGGTCTGGGATGGGTTCCTATAGGCTCCTTAGCAGTTGAAACTGCAAAGGTTGGTGGACAAATACAGAGTGAAAAGAATTACCGTACTCATCCCTCTAAATACTCCTTCCACAAGCACATGGATTCCATGGACCTGGCTTTAGCTGCTGCCAACAATCAGATAATGAACAAGGCAAGTTTTCATTTCATGGCTTCACTGTCTAATTGTAAGGATTGATTCTTTATTAATGTCTAGTAATCATTTTTTTCATCTGTTTTAATGTAGCAAGCATATACTGCTGCATGGGATAAAGATAAAACCAAAACCCATGTAATGCCTGACAGCCCTGAATTTATCCTTGCCAAGGCCAATGCTATTAATGCCAGCCAGGTAAGGTAAAAAAAATTATTCTAGTGTGAAGCAAGCTTGTTGTGTTGCATTTGTCTCATCTTTTTCTCTGTACATTTTCAGAAAATCTACAAAGCTGGTCTTGAGGAAATGAATAAGAAGGGTTATGACCTAAAAGCAGATGCCATTTCAATAGTGGCTGCCAAATCTGGCAGGAACATAGCCAGCAATGTATGTTTATTGGCTGTTCTTCTAGTTTAAGATATAATATTATGCTTTATATTTGTTCATGTGTATGTCCTTGCTATTAATACAACTATCCTTTTATTACAGTACAAGTACAAATTAGCATATGAGAAGGCTAGGGGCCACCACGTTGGCTTCCGTAGTCTTCAAGATGACCCACTGCTGGTGCACTACATGGAAGTGGCTAAAATACAGAGTGAAAGGAACTACAAGAAGGATTATCACAAGGCTAAGCTGAAGTACCATTCCCCTGTGGATATGTGGAGTGTGGTGCAAGCCAAACAGGCTTCTAAAGCTCAAACATTCATAGGCTACAAGCAGCATTTCCATCAGTACACATTGCTTCCTGATGCCATGAACCTGGAGTTAGCTCGCTCCATGAATTCCAGTTCCAGTGATGTAAGTCAAATATGTATTTTTTTATTATCAGTGTAGAAATATGAATTTGTGTTAGTGTAGTAATGGTTGTTCCTCTCATAAATAATATTTCTGCTAATATTTGCAGGTTGAGTACAAGAATGAATACAACTCATACATTAAAGGAATTGGATGGGTGCCTATTGGCTCATTAGGAGTGGAGACTGCGAAAGTCGGAGGACGGATACTCAGTGAAAAGAAGTACCGAACTCATCCATCTAAATACACCTTCCAAAAGCACATGGATTCCATGGATCTGGTGTTAGCTGCTGCCAACAACCAGATCATGAACAAGGTGGATTATCTCCTGAAGAAAATATTATTTTATACATTTGTTAATGTAGTGGGTTATTTATATGGTAATTGACTATATTGTATGTCTTTAACTGCAGCAAGCATACACATCTGCTTGGGATAAGGACAAGCTTAAGATTCACGTCATGCCTGACAGCCCAGAGATTCTTCTGGCAAAGGCCAATGCAATAACTATGAGTCAGGTACATCTAAATTATATGTTACAGTGCTGGTTCTCAATTTCAGCTCTGGATATTTACTTTGTTTGCCATTCTAATCATTATATCCATGACATTTCATTTCAGAAAGCCTACAAAGCTGGAATGGAAGCTGCAAAGAAGAAGGGTTATGATCTTCGAGTGGACGCTATACCCTTGGTTGCAGCCAAAGCTTCAACACGCATTGCCAGTGATGTGAGTACCTGCTTAAACGACTTCATTATCATTATCGGGTTATCTTTTCACAGCCAATGTCTGTCTTTGGCTGACTTTATATTTGACTTTATATTTGACTTTTAATAGTACAAGTATAAACTGGAATATCAGAAGGCCAGGGGCCACCATGTTGGCTTCCGTAGTCTTCGGGATGACCCATTGCTGGTGCACTACATGGAGGTGGCTAAAATACAGAGTGAGAAGAATTACAAGAAGGACTACCACATGGCTAAGCTAAAGTTCCACTCCCCTGTGGACATGTGGAGTGTTGCACAGGCTAAGCAGGCATCCGCTGTGCAAACCTACGCTGGATACAAACAGCACTTTCCTCGCTACACAGTCCTACCTGATGCCATGAACCTGGAGTTGGCTCGTAACATGCAGGCGATTGCTAGTGATGTGAGTGACGATTGATGTGATGTTAGTCTAGCTGATTTCATGAATAAAAATGCAATCCTTGATATTAAATTTGCATTTCAGAAGATTTATGCACCACTACTTTCTATAATTGAAATTAATAAAGTTTTAAATCTATAATTTACACAACAGCATTTCCAATAATACATACAAGTCCCCATTAGCTTGTGTATTGTAGTAGCCAAATGGTGCTGAATAACTTTACATCATATTTTATAATTATATATCTTTAATTTAAACTAATTGATTATAAAATTGTAATATCTTGAACTGAAATATTGTCAATGCTTTGTCTTTTCACAGAACATTTATAAGAGTGAATACAACAACTACATTAAAGGAATGGGATGGGTTCCCATTGGCTCACTGGACGTGGAGAAAGCCAAGACTGCTGGTCGCATAGGCTGTGAAACTCTCTATCGTACACACCCCAGCAAATACAAGTTCACCAAAGATATGTCCTCCATGGACCTGACTCTAGCTGCAACCAACAATCAGATCATGAACAAGGTAATTTAGATTACTTTCAGTGTTCTTGTTTTTATTATTTTATTATTTATTAGGTCATGCCACCAAATGGGGTTGATAAATAACTTGATAAATAATAATATAAATATAATCTATGATCATTGTATTAAATGCTTATGAACATGTCTTCCATAGAAAAGCTATATTGAGGCCTGGGAAAATGACAAAACTTCAATCCATATTATGCCAGATGCAATGGATATCACTCTTGCACGTCAGAATAAAGCCAACTACAGTCAGGTTAGTAATCCCTAATGCATATCCTTCACGTAATGTATTTGTGATTCAAAAATATTACTAACATTTTATCTTCCATTTTTTAGAAACTGTACAAACTTGCTAATGAGCTGGCAAAGAAGAAGGGCTATGATATGCGCAATGATGCGATTTCAATTCAAGCAGCCAAGGCTTGCACAACCATTGCTAGTGATGTATGTTTTTCTTTAATTAAGACAAAATAAATATTATCCATCCATGGCTGATTACAGTATGTGCAAAAAATTAACATCTTTTCTTTTTGAACAGTATAAGTACAAAACTGGATATCGTAAACAAGTTGGCCACCACATTGGAGCCCTGAGCATCCAGGACGACCCACTGCTTATGCTGGCTTTGAACTCTGCTAAGATTGCTAGTGATGCCTTGTATAAGAAGGACTTCAACAAGTCTAAGACTAAATTCCACCTTCCTGTGGACATGCTGGCATTTGAACTGGCCAAAAAGAATCAGATCCAGGTCAATGATGCCAACTACAGAACTTACCTGCACAACTGGACCTGCCTGCCAGACTCCAATGATGTTGTCCAGGCCAGACAAGTCTATGACATCCAGAGTGATGTAAGTGATTTCATTTGGGAAAGGAGCTTTAGTGATTTCTTACTCATCTGATTTTAAACCAGATAATTTTCTATTACCTCCAATCTACAGAATGTATATAAGGCAGATCTGAAATGGCTAAAAGGCCTGGGATGGATCCCTATTGGTTCACTTGATGTTGAGAAAGTGAAGAAAGCTGGAGAGGCTTTGAGTGAAAGAAAGTATCGTCAGCCCCCAAGCAACTTCAAATTCACAAGCACAACTGAAGACATGCCAATGCTGTTGGCCAAAGCCAATAATGATATCATGAACAAGGTAGAATTAGTTTTAATTGCTTATGTAATTACTTATTGTGCAGATAAATGTAAGTGTTTTAATGTCTATTCTTTTCTTACAGCAAACTTATGTCCAAGCCTGGGAGAATGATAAGACCAAGATCCACGTCATGCCAGATGCAATGGATATAGTTCTTGCAAAACAAAATAAAGTGAATTACAGTGAGGTGAGTATGTCTATTGTGTGCTTGAAGCTGCTGCCCTTAACATAAACTTTATTTAAATCAAATAAAACTTTAGGCTGCTATTCTTTTATTGATTGCTTACACCTAACACAAGACAATGATTTGTTTACATTAGAAATTACAGAAAACACTTTCTAAAATGTCTGTATACAAAAAATGGTAATTTGATTGTACTTCTTCCCCAGAAACAATACAAAGTTGCCAATGAACTGGCCAAGAAAAAAGGCTATGACATGCGCAACGATGCTATTTCTGTTATTGCTGCTAGAACTTCCCGGGATATTGCCAGTGATGTAAGTTTCAGCAGCTACATGGACATTGCTTATCATTTTTAAGATGTTTTTTATTACATTGAACTGGTTTTCATTGTTTATAGTACAAGTACAAAACTGGATATCGTAAACAAGTTGGCCACCACATTGGAGCCCTGAGCGTCCAGGACGACCCACTGCTCATGCTGGCTTTGAACTCAGCTAAGATTGCTAGTGATGCCTTGTACAAGAAGGACTTCAACAAGTCTAAGACTAAATTCCACCTTCCTGTGGACATGCTGGCATTTGAACTGGCCAAGAAGAATCAGATCCAGGTCAATGATGCCAACTACAGAACTTACCTGCACAACTGGACCTGCCTGCCAGACTCCAATGATGTTGTACAGGCCAGACAAGTCTATGACATCCAGAGTGATGTAAGTGATTTCATTTGGGAAAGGAGATTTAGTGATTTCTTACTCATCTGATTTTAAACCAGTTAATTGTCTATTACCTCCAATCTACAGAATGTATATAAGGCAGATCTGAAATGGCTAAAAGGCCTGGGATGGATCCCTATTGGTTCACTTGATGTTGAGAAAGTGAAGAAAGCTGGAGAGGCTTTGAGTGAAAGAAAGTATCGTCAGCCCCCAAGCAACTTCAAATTCACAAGCACAACTGAAGACATGCCAATGGTGTTGGCCAAAGCCAATAATACTGTCATGAACAAGGTAGAATTTACACTGACATTCAACATGCTAGTGAAATTATTTTGTAAATAGAATAATTTATGTTTAACTGTTTTCCATTGAATGGATTCTGTTAGCGGTCATATATCGAAGCTTGGGAGAATGATAAGACCAAGATCCATGTCATGCCAGATGCAATGGAGGTGCTCCATGCAAAACAGAACAAAATCAACTACAGTGAGGTTAGTCTCTAAGAAATTTCCATTATGAGTAGCTGATTTCATATATTTTTGTAATTCCTAAATAATTTTATCTAAAAAGTAATGTTTCTCACAAATTACATCTCAGAAACTGTACAAACTTGCCAATGAAGAGGCTAAGAAGAAGGGCTATGATTTGCGAAATGATGCTATTTCTATCAAAGCAGCAAAGGCCTCCAGAGATATCATCAGTGATGTAAGTGTTTCCGTATCAATTACTGAAAGACATGAATACTGTATGTGTGCATTTGTATTCCTATACGATGTAATCTTTTTGTGAAAAAGAAAGATTTTGTTAAACCACAGTTTGATTGTTCTGTTTCATTCTGCTATTATTCAACCTTTTGTATGGCAGTACAAGTACAAAACTGGATATCGTAAACAAGTTGGCCACCACATTGGAGCTCTGAGCGTCCAGGACGACCCACTGCTCATGCTGGCTTTGAACTCAGCTAAGATTGCTAGTGATGCACTGTACAAGAAGGACTTCAACAAGTCTAAGACTAAATTCCACCTTCCTGTGGACATGCTGGCATTTGAACTGGCCAAGAAGAATCAGATCCAAGTCAATGATGCCAACTACAGAACTTACCTGCACAACTGGACCTGCCTGCCAGACTCCAATGATGTTGTACAGGCGAGACAGGCCTATGACCTCCAGAGTGATGTAAGTTTTTCATCTGAAATAAATTGTTCATGGGTTTCTTATATGTTTAAACGGAAAATTGAATTTCCTGTTGCTTTCACTTTACAGGCTGTGTATAAGGCAGATCTGAAATGGCTAAAAGGCCTGGGATGGATCCCTATTGGTTCACTTGATGTTGAGAAAGTGAAGAAAGCTGGAGAGGCTTTGAATGAAAGACAGTATCGTCAGCCCCCAAGCAATTTCAGGCACACAAGCACAACTGAAGACATGCCAATGCTGTTGGCTAAAGCCAATAATGATATCATGAACAAGGTGGTGTTTCAAGAAAGAGTCCTGCAGATTTGTTCATCTTTTAATTACATACCCTGTTTCAATTTATATTCTGATGTTTATAAATACTTGATAAATACTTATATTTATACAATAGAGAAATTACATCGCAGCTTGGGAGCAAGATAAGACCAAGATTCACATCATGCCAGATACCATGGAGGTGCTCCTTGCAAAACAGAATAAATTGAACTACAGCCTGGTAAGATTCAAAGACACTTGAAAAGGATTATTATCGCTATTGTTTTTCCATCACAACCTTCTAATTTTCTACTTGCTTTTCTAGAAACAATACAAACTTGCCAATGAAGAGTCAAAGAAGAAGGGCTATGACATGCGTGGTGATGCTATTTCAATCAAGGCTGCTAAGGCATCCAGAGATATCATCAGTGATGTAAGATGTCCGTTATAATAAACACATACTTGTGCATTATACATTGATGTAAATTATGTAATTGATGTAAAACTTGCCCTGATTATCTTTCCTGTGTAGTACAAGTACAAAACTGGATATCGTAAACAAGTTGGCCACCACATTGGAGCTCTGAGCGTCCAGGACGACCCACTGCTCATGCTGGCTTTGAACTCAGCTAAGATTGCTAGTGATGCACTGTACAAGAAGGACTTCAACAAGTCTAAGACTAAATTCCACCTTCCTGTGGACATGCTGGCATTTGAACTGGCCAAGAAGAATCAGATCCAGGTCAATGATGCCAACTACAGAACTTACCTGCACAACTGGACCTGCCTGCCAGACTCCAATGATGTTGTACAGGCCAGACAGGTCTATGACATCCAGAGTGATGTAAGTAGACTGTTTTGGGATTCAATCTTTGAACTGATATTTTTTGGTCAGCAATTTAAAACTTTGAGCAACACAATCAACTAGCAATGTACAGTACCAGTCAAAAGTCACCCAGACTATGAAGGAACAGATAAGAAATCATGTAGTACACTTAAAAGTGTTAAACAAACCAAAATATGTTTCATATTTAATAATAATAATGATAATAATAATAATAATAATAATAATAATACATTTTATTTATAATGCACTTTACATTTGTAAAATCTCAAAGTGCGAACAATAAAAGCATCTCTATAAAATTAAGAACTAAGATGCTAATAATAATAAAAATAAAGCAGCCATTTTATTCTATATAAAAGTCAATTATTGTATGTTCTGCTGAACAGAAAGGTTTTAAGTCTTTTTAAGGCACCTTTTGCTTTGATTACAGCTTTGCACACTCTTGGCATTCTCTCAGTCAGCTTCATGAGATTATCACCTGAAATGGTTTTCCAACAGTCTTGAAGGAGATCCCAGAGGTGCTGAGCACTTGTTGGCTGCTTTGCCTTCACTCTGCGCTCCAACTCATCCCAAACCATCTCAACTGA
>JAOVVG010000050.1:13776808-13797536 GCA_028566375.1 Leptodoras nelsoni | reverse complement strand
TCTCAACTGACTGACCTTCATTTCTTAAAGTAATGATGGACTGTCGTTTTTCTTTACTTAGTTGAGTTGTTCTTGCCCTAATATGGATTAGAACATTACTCAGATAGGGTTATTCACTGTACACCAACTCTACCTCTTCACAACACAACTGATTCAACTGCCTCAAACACATTAAGAGGGCGAGAAATTCAAGAAATGAACTCTTGACAAAGCACCGCTGTTAACTGAAAGCCATTCCAGGTGACGACCTCATAAAGTTGACTGAGAAAATGCCAAGATGTACAAAGCTGTCAACTAAGCAAGAGGTGCCGACTTTGAAGAATTATAAAACATATTCTGGTTTGTTTAACACATTTGTATAACTCATATGTATTTCTTCATAGTTTGGGTGACTTTAGTATTAATCTGCAATGCAGAAATTTTTAAAATAATGAAAAACCACTGAATTTGAGGTGTGTCCTAACACTTTGTCCTCAAAGTCAACTTTTGACTGGTACTATAGATATTATAAGTTTTGTATTATTTTACTGATTAATGTGATTTTTTTTTCTTTAATCCCTGCTACTCAGATTGTGTATAAAGCAGACCTAAAATGGCTACAAGGCATTGGCTGGATCCCTATTGGTTCACTTGATGTTGAGAAAGTGAAGAAAGCTGGAGAAGCTTTAAGTGAAAGAAAGTATCGTCAACACCCAAGCAACTTCAAATTCACAAGCACAACTGAAGACATCCCAATGGTGTTGGCCAAAGCCAATGCTACTGTTGCCAATAAGGTTCAGAAATTATTCACATTACAACCAGATATTTTTCCTCAAATTAGAGAAAATACATTTAAATCTTTCAAAAACCTGACAAGTCTTAACATTTTTTGTTATTTTATTTGCTTACTATAGAAGCTTTACACTGAGGTCTGGGAAAAGGAAAAGACCAAGATTCATATTATGCCTGATGCCATGGATGTTTTGCTGGCAAAACAAAACAATCTCAATTACAGTGAGGTATGACTTTTTCTCTTGTAATATCCTGGATATTGAGGGCATACGATATAGGTATGATTCTCTGTTTATTCTTTGTTATTGTGTTATTTGAAGCTCAAAGGCAGTTAATATTGCAATAATAATTTCAGTTTTTCTATTAACAGAAAAGGTACAAACTTGCCAACGAAGAATCCAAGAAGGAGGGTTATGACCTGCGTAGTGATGCTATTGCTATCAAAGCTGCCAAATCATCAAGAGACATAATCAGTGATGTATGTCTTTTTAGCTTACAGTGTTTTGTGCAGAAGTGTAAATGTTTGCTGTTGTGTAAACTTACACTTTTACGCTCTTCTATTCCCGGCTTTGTTTATGGCAGTACAAGTACAAAACTGGATATCGCAAGCAAGTTGGCCACCATATTGGAGCTCGCTGTGTCCAGGATGACCCACTGATCATGCTGGCCATAAACTCTGCTAAGATTGCTAGCGATGCCCTGTACAAGAAAGATTTTAACAAGTCCAAGACCAAGTTCCACCTCCCAGTGGACATGTTGTCTCTCGAGCTTGCCAAGAAATGCCAGATCCAGGTCAATGATTTTAACTACAGAACTTTCCTGCACAACTGGACCTGCCTGCCCGACTCCAACGATGTTGTCCAGGCCAGGAAGGTCTATGATCTGCGCAGTGATGTAAGTGATGTTCTAAAAACTGTTACCTCAAATGAGTCTGAAGGTTTCTTGTTCAAAGGTTTTGTTTCATTATGTTGATTGTAGCATTACAGCTGACCTTTTCTTTCTTCAGGCTGTGTACAAAGTAGACCTTGAAGAGCTAAAGGGTATTGGATGGATCCCTATTGGTTCACTGGATGTTATCAAAGCAAAGAAAGCAGGAGAGATTCTCTCTGATCGCCTCTACAAGCAGAAACCAGACACACTAAAGTATACACAAGACATGCAATCCATGCCCCTGGTTTTGGCAAAGACAAATGCTGACATTATGAACCAGGTAAATAAAATGGCTTGATTTTTGCCCAAAGAATTGAAAACACATAAAAGGGTAACATTAGGGTAACGTCAGGTTACATTTCAAGGTAGCAATCTGACACAAATTGCAAGAAGCAAGATTACATTTAAATTTTAGAATTGTGGATGAAATGATTAAAAGCATTTAATGAGTGAATGGCATTTTTGTTTCATTTTCAGTGTTTTTAATTGGTCCTAATAAGTTTATTACCTCTGACAAAGTAATGCTGAATTTTTCTTCTTGTTTTTTATCAGCGTCAGTACATTTCAGCCTGGGAGGCTGATAAGGTCAAGATCCATATTAACTCAGATACCCCAGAAATTCTGCTCTCAAAGGCCAATGCTATTATCAACAGCAGGGTAGGTATCAGCTGTTAATAATTGTTTTGAATTTTAATGAAGTATATTCTCTTACTTTTCATAACTGTTTATAGTTCATAAATTTTATATTGTTAAATATTAATACTATTCACTTGGAAAAAAATATAGAAACTTTACAGGCAAGGAGTTGAGGACAGCTTCAGGAAAGGCTATGACCTTAAATCTGATGCAGTCGCCATCAAAGCTGCCAAAGCATCCAGAGACATCGTTAGTGATGTAAGTATACCAGTCCTATTTATGCTGCCATTTATGATATTTCTACAAGTGTTCGATATGAGCACATAAAAAGGTAAATGTGTATCTTAATTCTTTAATGTTTGTTTAGTAAAATACAAAATGGATATCATAAGCAAGTTGGCTACCATATTGGAGCTTGCTGTGCTCCACTGCTTATGTGGGCCATAAACTCAAACAGAAACATGGAATTGCATTTTGCTGAAGTGTATAGCAAACTAACTTTACATTTTTTAAATCTTGTACAGTACAAGTACAAAACTGGATATCGTAGGCAAGTGGGCCACCATATTGGAGCCCGCTGTGTCCAAGATGACCCGCTGATCATGCTGGCCATAAACTCTGGTAAGATCGCTAGTGATGCCTTGTACAAGAAGGACTTCAACAAGTCCAAGACCAAGTTCCACCTCCCAGTGGACATGTTGTCTCTCGAGCATGCCAAGAAATGCCAGATCCAGGTCAATGACTTTAACTACAGAACTTTCCTGCACAACTGGACCTGCCTGCCCGACTCCAATGATGTTGTCCAGGCCAGGAAAGTCTATGATCTGCGCAGTGATGTGAGTTTTCTGTTTGTTTGTTTGTTTTTTTGTTTTTTGTAATGACTCAAGGCTGCTTTGTGCATATGTCTGTTCTTCCTTGAAGCCACATTAAAATGGTCACTGTTGTTCCATGTCTTCCATGTTTGCTTGTATGTAAATCCAGGCTGTTTACAAAGCTGATATGGAATGGATTAAGGGCACAGGCTGGATTCCTATGGGGTCTCTTGATGTAGAAAAGGTCAAAAAAGCTGGAGAAATCTTGAGTGAGAGGAAATACCGTCAACATCCAAGCAACTTCAAATATACCAGCACAACAGACTCTATACCAATGGTTCTTGCCCAAGCCAATGCTAAGGTTATGAATCAGGTATGTTTTTTCCTCATTCTGTGTGGGAAAAAGAAACCCAAGAAATATGATCTCAATTTTACAAACAAATGCATATATCATTACTTACTAAAGTGTAAAGATATTATGAAGCATATTTTTTATTAACCTTTTTTTTTCTTTGCAGAGAGCTTATGTTGAAACCTGGAATAAAGAAAAGCTCAACATACACATCATGCCAGACACTCCAGAGATCATTCTCAGCAGGCAGAACAAACTCAATAACAGCACTGTATGTGCAGCTTCTTAGAAATGGATATGACTTTAATGGAAATATCAATATCAGTTGTAACATAACTTTTGATTAATTAATGTTAGCTTTTTTCCCCCAGAAATACTATCGTCAACATTATGTTGACAGTCTACTGAAAGGGTATTTCCTGCCAAAAGATGCTGTTGCAGTCAAAGCTGCCAAGGCCTCCAGGGACATCATCAGTGATGTAAGTGGCCATAGTTAAGCAGACACACATATTTTACATATGAAAGAATGGATGTTCATTAATATTGCAATATTCTAAATGCAGTACAAGTACAAAACTGGCTACAGACAGCAGCAAGGACATCACATTGGAGCTCGCTGTGTCCAGGATGACCCACTGATCATGCTGGCCATAAACTCTGCTAAGATTGCTAGTGATGCCTTGTATAAGAAGGACTTCAACAAGTCCAAGACAAAGTTCCACCTCCCAGTGGACATGTTGTCTCTTGAGCATGCTAAGAAATGCCAGATCCAGGTCAATGATTTTAACTACAGAACTTTCCTGCACAACTGGACTTGCCTGCCCGACTCCAATGATGTTGTCCAGGCCAGGAAGGTCTATGATCTACGCAGTGATGTGAGTATATTTATCTCTGAGGCAGTCATAAGTGCTGTCTACAGTTATTTGTTAGACCTTTGGTACTGTATAAGTTCACAGCTGACCGAGTTTTAAACTTCTTCCCAGGCTGTATACAAGTCTGACCTAGAGTGGCTTCGTGGATGCGGATGGTTGCCACAAGGTTCTCTTGATGTTATTAAAGTACAGAAGGCCCAGCAAATTCTCAACGATAAACTATACAAACAGCATCCAAGTACCATTCCATTCACCAGCCCAGTGGACTTGCCTTCGATTGTCCTGGCCAAACAAAATGCTGATATCCTCAGTGATGTAAGCTTGTCTTACTTGTATATATATATATACTAAAAATGTAAGCAGTAAACAACTGTTGCTCAAATCAGTGCCTAATTCTGGTGAAATATGTTTTCTGTGCAATCACAGAGGAAATATAGAGAGGCATGGGACAAAGACAAAGCCACAATCCACATTCAGCCAGACACACCAGCAATTATACTATCTAAGGCCAATGCTATTGCAGTTAGCAATGTAAGTGAACTATACAATTTCAACATTCTTTTTTATTCTTTCTATACATTCTGTCTTGTTATATGGCTTTCATTGTGTTTGACTCATTGCGTTGACTCATTGTTAACAGAGATTGTACACCAAGGAGTGGGATTCACAAAAGGCAAAAGCATACCAGATCAAAGAGGATGCTGTTGCTGTATTGAAGGCCAGAGCTTCTAGAGACATTGCTAGTGATGTAAGTCAAAACAGAAACATGCAGATTTTATTGCTCAAGTGAATAACAAACTAACTATGCCTTTTTAAAATCTTGGACAGTACAAGTACAAAGCTGGATATCGTAGGCAAGTGGGCCACCATATTGGAGCTCGCTGTGTCCAGGATGACCCACTGCTCGTGTTGGCCATAAACTCTGCTAAGATCGCTAGCGATGCCTTGTACAAGAAGGACTTCAACAAGTCCAAGACCAAGTTCCACCTCCCAGTGGACATGTTGTCTCTCGAGCATGCTAAGAAATGCCAGATCCAGGTCAATGATTTTAACTACAGAACTTCCCTGCACAACTGGACCTGCCTGCCCGACTCCAATGATGTTGCACAGGCCAGGAAAGTCTACGATCTACGCAGTGATGTGAGTATATACCTTCTGGAAAGCTCCAAATGCTATTTATAGGTCACTAGTACTTGAATATGTAGTTAGTAGCAGGTTGTAATTACACAGCTGACCTGGTAAATATCTTCCTAGGTGGTATATAAGTCTGACCTAGAGTGGTTGAAAGGATGTGGCTGGAACCCCCATGAATCTGTGGATGTCATCAAGGTGAAGAATGCCCAAAAGGCCCTGGCTGAAGTAAGTCCTTAAAAACTTACTTACTTTTTAAGCTGACATTTAACCAATGTTGAATTTGCTTTCATTTTAATTTCATATAGTGGGTATTATTAACAAGGAAATAACAGATTGATGGGTTTTTTTGTATTCTTATTTGTAGAGAGGCTACCGTGTGAAGCTGGATGATCAGAAGTACACTACTCCTGTTGACAGAGTTGACTTAGTTTGTGCCAAGAATGCAGCAAATGTGCTCAATGAGGTCAGAATGCCATTTTTAAACTTCTAATATATTCAGATATTTTGGCATTGATTGTTTAATGCAGACATTTTGCTATAAGAATAATATAGTTGTATGTCTTTCATAACATTTGGTTTTGTACATTCCTGTAAAAGAATTTACTTTATCTCTATTTATCTTCCAGGCAAGCTATCGTGAGGCCTGGCACAATGATAAGGTCAAATACACACTGGTGGACAGTCCACTTCTGGCCACAGCCAGGGAGGTGTCCAAGAATGTACATCCAGTAAGAGAGATACCCTTGTAGCTCTTTTAACTTCAAATGGAATACTTTATCATATTTTTTTAGCTAAGCATGCACTTTATTTTCATATTTATTTCACTTGTCATTTACAGCATCTCTACACAAAGGACTGGGAGAAGATAAAAGCTAAATCATATTTCATGCCTGGAGATGCTGTTCCCATTAAGCAATGCATAAGCACCACCAAAGTACAGAGTCTTGTAAGTGAAGAAGGCCTGCAGGATTTAAATCATATTATATCTCAATAAATGTTATGTTAAACACTGATCAGTTTAATTCCTGCTATACATCCTACCTTCTTTTCATTGTGCAGTACAAATATAAGGAGGGATATCGTAGGCAAGTTGGCCACCATATTGGAGCCCGCTGTGTCCAGGATGACCCATTGATCATGCTGGCAATAAACTCTGCTAGGATCGCTAGTGATGCCTTGTACAAGAAGGACTTCAACAAGTCCAAGACCAAATTTAACCTTCCTGTAGATATGCTGGCCTTTGAATTAGCCAAGAAGTGTCAGATCCAGGTCAATGACGACAACTACAGAACTTACCTGCACAACTGGACCTGCCTGCCCGATCAAAATGATGTCATTCAGGCCAGGAAAGCCTATGATCTTGCCAGTGATGTAAGTGTTATGCTCTACCAAAACCTGTTTTGACTACTACTAATAACACAAAAAATATGTGTGTAAATATGTGACTACCTTCCTTTCAGAATATCTACAAGGCAGATCTGGAATGGATCCGTGGCTGTGGATGGATTGCAGCTGACTCTGTTGATCATGTCAAAGTCAGAAAAGCCCAGGAGATCCTTAATGATGTAAGTCATAAGGGATTTTGAAATAGGCAATAGTGCTGTATACAGTGAGATAAACTTATTAAGCACTGCCTTCTTTTATTCTGCCCAAACAGAGACATTACACTAAAGATGCCAAGGATAACTTTGCCAGGTTCACAAATATTGTGGATCGACCTGAAGTTCTCTTGGCCAAGGTTAATGCCCTCAACCTCAGTGATGTAAGTGTTTCCTTTTAATTAGAGATAATCTATCATTATGGACGGTTATTGATCAATCTTTATGTGATTTGTGAGATAAAGTTCAATTCTCAGATTAATTGAAATTGAATGTAGATTTAAAGATCTGCTTATGTGAGTGAACTGCTCATTAAAATGCAAATAATTTCTCTGTTATTATGGAATTAATTGCTTTTTGTTTTTCACTGTTGCCCATGTGTCTTAATTTGATACTATTTTACTGATTCTGTAAATGTTTTTTCATGTTTATTTTCTAGCTGGATATGCAGCTTTTGAGATTTTGTCATTCCTCAAACAGATAAAGCAGTCAAACTTTGAGATTAATGTACACTTACCATGTAGAGAAATTGCAGTGTACACATCACAGCCTCTTATAAATCCCTGCTGTCATCAGGCATTTTTATTAAATGTACTCATTTACTTTTTTTTTTTAATCTACGTGCCATTGTTATGTAGCTGAAATACAAAGAATCCTTCAACTTGGAGAAGGGCCACTACATTGGAGCTGAAGATACACCACAACTGGCACATTCCAGGGAGGTTTCAAAGATAATCAGTGAGGTAATTAACACTTTGCAGCTCATGCTCATAACTGAGGATTGCTATGTGCTCATACGTTCCTGTTGGAATAACCTATCTGCGATAATTGTTGCTTAATACAGAAACTGTACAAACTTGGCTGGGATGAAGCTAAAGCCACTGGATATCAGCTGAACCATGAGTATCTGCCACTTGTAGCAGCTAAGAACAACAGAAACATTGTCAGTGATGTGAGTGTCCCTTCAGTTTATGTGGTTTATGCATAATTATGTTTAATAAAGCAGTAATAAAGTCAATTGGATGCATTAGCTAAATAACTAGCCATGTATTCAAACTTTGCAGTTTAAGTACCATGATGCCCATGAGAAAGCCAAGGGTCATTACATGGCCAACACTCTGGTTGACTTCCCTGAGGTGGTCCATTCTGGGAAAATGGAAAAGATGAAGAATATGGTAAGTTCTTCATCAGCCTAGGATCAATAGTGCAAGTTCTAACCTGACACATGATCTTGGATGCCATGCATAATAACATGATCCTCTTTTATTGCTTTTCAACAGAGAACCTATAGGAAGGATTACCATATAAGCAAGACTAAGCTCCACATTCCACATGACATGATCAGTCATGTGGTAGCCAAGAAATGCCAAGATATCTTAAGCGATGTGCTCTACCGCACCTACCTGCACCAGTGGACGTGCCATCCAGAACAGAACGATGCTATCCGTGCCCGCAAGGCTAATGAGATCCTGAGTGATGTAGGTTATCTGTAAATGTCAGAAACAAATCAGACATGGATTACACTGTTTCTGTTTCAGTAACTTTTGTTTCTGCAGGTGTTCTATAAAGATGACTTGAACTGGATGAAGGGTGTTGGCTGCTATGCCTGGGACACACCAGAAATCGTGCGTGCCAAGAAATCTTATGAGCTTCAGAGTGATGTGAGTAGCATTTATTTCTGCTTTAATGTTTTTTTGTTTAACATTTATATTTACTTGTTCTGACTTTTTACATTTGTTTTAAACAGATCAAATACAAGGCAGAGGGCAAGAAAGAGTTCAATAACTACTCTATTGTGACAGACACTCCTGTGTACGTGACTGCTATCCTGGGCCATACCTGGGCCAGCGAGGTACAACTTCATTAAATTATTTATTTGTTTTCTTTAACGAGCTTTGTGTATAGTTTCTGCTTTGTTGTACATTTAAATGTTAATATGCTTTGTTATTTGTACTTCACAGCTAAACTATAGAGAGGCCTACCACAAAGAGAAGCACTTGTACACTACTATTTTGGATACTTACGATTATGCAAGATGCCACAACTTGAAGCAACTTTACAGCACTGTAAGTATGAAGAAAACAGTACGATACTGAAACGCTTTTGCTTTCATTTGTGCTGTAGGACTGAGAGTCGGAAACATTGTCTTTTCTCCCACAGAAAGCCTATTCTGCTCTTTGGGATAGAATCAAGGCCAAGAGCTATAGCATTCCTCATGACTCGAATGCACTGGTCCATGCTAAACAGCAGAAGGTCCTTCTGAGCAAAGTGAGTACATTTTTTTTACACAGATTCACCAGTTAACATTCAAAATGCTACGAATTCACATGAACATATTTATTGAATATACTGTGATTTCTTACAGGTGAAATACAGAGAAGATTATGAGAAGTTTAAGTCCCTGTACAGCCTGCCTAAGTGTCTGGAGGACGACCCATCCACCGTCAGATGCATCAAAGCTGGAAAACTCAACTTGGATGTATGTGATATTTTCAGATACGTATGTTCCTGTGATTTTATATTACAGCGATTATAATTCTTTTGTAACTCTTACTTTTGTATGTTCTTCCACAGCGCTTGTACAGGGAGAATTGGGAAAAGACAAAAGCCAAAATCCACGTGCCTCCTGATATGCTGGATGTAGTGGCTGCCCGCAAGACCCAGAAAATGATCAGTGAAGTGGACTATCGTAAATATCTGCACCAGTGGATCTGCCTGCCTGACATGCAGGTCTATGTACATGCCCGCAAAGTCAATGAGCAGCTAAGTGACGTGAGTAAATGTGCTGCTTTTACATGTTATACACAGTATCTTTGCTTTTTTCTATAGTAACTGAGCTTTAGAGTCAGTAAAATTTCTGTAAAAGCTATTATATCTTGACATTGATTGTTTTCTTGTTTCCAGATCTTTTACAAAGATGATATGAACTGGCTGAAGGGTGTTGGATGTTATGCATGGGATACTCCTGAAATTCTGAGGTGCAAGCAGGCAATGACGTTGCAGAGCGAGGTAAGTATGCGCTCCATTACTCTGTAGTATGACTCACGTGCCTCTTTCTACTTCTATCTGAACCTTTTTTCTTTTCCTCTTTCAGAATCTATACAGAGCTAAAGGAATTGAGCATTTCAAGAACTTCTCTGTGGTAACTGAGACCCCACTGTATGAGACATGCAAGCAGAGTGCCCAGAACCTTAGTGATGTAAGGTTTTTTTTTTTTTTTAAATGCTACCAGAATATTACTAGTAAATATCCTGTTGACCTTAACTATACATACACCTTGGTTGACTAGGTGTTTTAATGTTTAATGTAGAGACCCCTAACTCCTGTCTTTTGCTTTCTCAGCTGAACTATCATAACGATTATGTCACCAATGTGAAAGGTAAAAACACTGCTCCTGCTGTGACTGTGGACACTGAAAGGGCTCGTTTGGCCAACTACATCCAGAGTGATGTAAGATTTCTATTCTAACCAACTGTACCACTTCACTTGTAGTTTATAATCATGGATGCATATATATATGTTGTGGAAAATATATAGATTTTCCCTGTTTTTCTATTTAGCACATCTACAAAGAGGCAAACAAGAGTTTTATGCCCACTGGCTACACTCTTCCCTTTGACACACCACTTGCCCTGAAAGCCAAAGACAACAACATAATTACCAGCAACGTAAGAAAGCAGCACGGAAGCACACTTCATGGTTAAAACATTTGCAGCTGATATTGACAATATGCTTCATAAATGTGCCCTCTGTTTTCATCCTATAGGTGAAGTACAAGGAAGCGTTTGAACACACTAAAGCCAAGAGCTACAAACTGGACCCCAATGGTGTCAATTTTGTCACCATAAGAAAAGTCAACAAAATCATCAATGATGTAAGACAAACTTCCAGCATCTACACAGAGTCACTACATGTGAAGAACGAACACTGTATTCTAATGAATTTGTATTTAAATTTTGTATTGTAGCGACTATACCGTGCCCAGTATGAAAAGGAAAAGGACAGAGTTCACTCTGTGTATGACACCCCTGAGATCAAACAGGTTAAGGCCACCCAGGAGGCCATCAGTGATGTGAGTAAAGCATGCTTGATTTGTTTATTTAGCATGTTTAGGCAGTTCCTTCCATGAATTAACCTTTAGGCCTGTTATAGAAACTACAAGCAATACCTGAATGCCACAAGTGAAAGTTACCTATTTCACATTCTCATGCTATTTCTCAACAGGTTTGCTATAAAGAAAAGTACTACAACAGCAGAGGGACCCTACTGCCAATGCCAATCACGCCGCAGTTGTTGCACTGCGCTCACGTCAATGAGATCAACAGTGATGTACGTACTTTTTTATCCTCTTCAGACCTTCATGACATTGTGTTCATCTGGATTCATATATAGTATTTTATTTACTGGCATCTGATACATATGGAAATTAATTACTGTCATCAAACAGGAAGTAGTTTGGAAAACAATGTGATGTCCTCATATCAGGACATTATTCAGCTACATATTTATTGCATTAATAAATTAGTGCTGATAAGCCCTTTGGTTGTTGGTTCTTTGATGTCTCAAGTGGTCTTCTGTAGCGCATAAGTAGCACTTTTTTGTGTTAACTGTGTTGGCTTGTACTTCCTATAGCTGAAATACAAAGAGGATCTGCACTGGCTGAGAGGCATCGGTTGCTTCATGTTTGATTCTCCCGAGATGGTCCGCATCCGTGCAATCAACAAATTCAGGGTAGCTATCAATTTAGAAATATAATCATCTTTGTCATCTGTCTTGCATGCCCATGACAATGGTTCCTCCTGATATTTTGTGCTTTTATTCTAATTCAAATTTTTCACTTTCTCCCTCAAGACTTCCTACGATATTGATGCCAAGAAGAACTTTGCCAACTTCTCTGTGGTCCTAGACACACCAGAGTACAAGCGCGTGTCCGAGTTAAAGACTCACATAAGTGATGTGAGTTTGAGTTCATAGAATTTCAGATCCAGTTAATATATCTTCAGACAAATGAACGTTCACAGCAATGCTTCTCCTTATGTCTTTAGCTGGTGTACAAAGCTGCTGGAAATGTGCAGAAGACTCAGTGCAGCACTACTGGTGATGCTATCGAATTCAAGAGAGCCAAGTGGGCCCAGACACTTACCAATAATGTAAAGCACTTTTACAATATTTTATGAAGAATTCTTGGGGGCATTTATGGGGGCTATTATGAACATTCAGTTTATTTGCTCTTGTGAGTAATTGCATCATCGAAGAAGAGTTTTGTGTGATATGTCTTTCTATTTTATAGTGGGTGTACACTAATTTGGCTTCCAAAGAAAGAGCCTTCTACACTCCAGAGCTTCATACCCCTATCCTGAATCATGCCAGATCTATGAAAGTGATGTACAGTGAGGTAGGTCTGATTCTTGATGAGAGATAAAATGTTTTATCCACCATACACCATACACATATTATATATATTTACATGCACATTCTATACCTCTAGACCAAGTACAAAGAACAGTATGAGAAGATGAAGCACAAGTACACTGCGATCCATGACACACCCATCCTAATCCGTGCCAAAAAGGCTTACCTTAATTCCAGCGATGTAAGTATACATCACTTTTGATTAAAATTTCATAGTCTGTACATTTAGACTATAGATCTGATGCCTGCTTCTCCTTATAGCTTCGCTACAAAGAGACCTTTGAGTTAGCTAAAGGACACTACCACACCGCTAAGGATGCCCTGGACATTGTTTGTGCTAAGCGGGTCAGAGATGACATAAGCGAGGTCAGTAGTAAATATTTCTCTATTTGAAATGCCTTTGAAATTTGCTTATGGGAGGAGATCTTTCAGTGTCTTTCACTTCCTACAACAGGTTAAATATAGGGAGAAATACATCAACTCACTGGGCACATGGAAGTCCATCCCAGATCGTCCTGAGTTCTTCCACAGCAAGATTGTGCGAGACTGCGTCAGTGATGTGAGTGCAACTTATATATCATATACAATAGCAGCAGGCTAATTCCTTTGAAAGGACCTTTGAACATGCTGTTTTCTCACTTTCCTATATGACAGGTCAAATACAAGGAGGATCTGGACTGGATCAAAGGCATCGGTTGCTATGCATGGGACACACCTTTGTTGAAGCAGGCTGAGCAGAATAAAGCACTGTACAGTGAGGTAAAACACTTCAGTCCTGGATTCAAGTCAAGTTTATTTGTCATTTCTACAATATATCAAGACATAGCATGTACTCTGAAATGCTTATGGAGAAGCTCAGTTAAATGGTTTACATGTAACATGTCACACAAAACACAACTATCAATCTAATTGAAGCAAATATCATTAAATTAAGTATAATAAGAACACAAGAGATAAAATACAGTAAATTATACAGTAGTAAGTGGAGAACAGTATAAGTAGTGTCTAATTCAATTCAAGGAAACAATGTTTAAAGTATATTGTATTAAAGTACATAGGAAATGAATAAGCTAACACAGTACTATTAATATTAATTTATCTCATGTTTTTTATTTTTACAGAGACTGTACAAGGCATTATATGAAAAGAACAAAAGCAACTTTAAGTATACCTGTGACACACCATTCTTTGCAGCTGTTAAAAACGCGTCTGCCCTCGCCAACGATGTGAGTCAAAAAATCTCTTTTTTTTAATTAAGTAATTTAATTAAATGATAGCTAGAAGCAACTGTTTATTAGTATTTAGAATAGACGATTATTGTGTATTGTATTGTATTTAAAAGCTTAACATGGTTTCTTTTTCTGCATCTAAAGTGGAAACAGGTGTAAAGGTAAATTTCAGTATGTTTATACAGGTGATGCTTTTTACTTTGAAACAGTGTATTATCATAGTTACGTGCTATTGTGAATTCTTCTTTCCCATGGATGAATGTAAAGCATCTATCTCCTGGTTGATCATTGACCTGGAGGCAGGGGTCTTTAATTCTCCCTTTAATGTTCTGAGCAGAGATCCTACCGTGCAGACTATGAGAAGACTAAGGATAAGTACAGCATAGTTGTAGATGATCCTAGAAACCTCTTGGCTAAAGAGGTCAACAATATGAGCCAGGTAAAGCCCTCCAGCTCCCGATTACCCGAGCACACGTCCCGAGCATGAGGTCGTCTCAGATCTGTTGGGTGATGCCCATAGGTTTCTTCCACTGTGCCACACAAATTCCCCTCAATGGGTTCTTTGAGTGTGCCCAATGTCAAACTGTACACTCCAGATAGTACATTTGCTGAACAGTTGTCCAAAACTACTACAAATAGTAAGAGAAATAGTACTATTGGCTCAGAAAGTTATTTGATCTATGATTAATCGCATTGGTGACCCCTATCTGGACTTGGCAGGTTGATATAAGAGCAAACCGCTCTCTGGACTGTGAGATCCCCTTGTGCATTCTCCTCTCACCCTGTAGCATGACTTGTGTGTGTGTGTGTATGTGTGTATTTCTCCTCTGTGAACAGGTCAGGTATAAAATCAAGGCCAAAGAGCTGCTCAAGAGCGGCTGCAATGAGTTGCTTCGTCCTGACTTTTTGAACGCCATTTACAACACTAGCATGTGGAGTAAGGTAACCATTTGCCTGCAGGCATTGCCACAGGCCCTTGGAAACCTAATGCCTCCATTGTCCATCCATCCTAACTTTATTTTTGGTGAAATTTCCATCATCAATTTTTGATAATGCTTTATCATCAACCAAAGCTTAAATAACACACCCACTGCATAATTAGTATTAATCTGTTTTTTATTACTTAAGCGCTTCTGCTGACCCTAAGAATCCTGATAATTACATGCTATATGTAATTAATAATGGTGATGGTGATGTACAGTATTACAGTATTAAATATACTTTTCGGTATTAAATTATACTAATTAACCCCATAATAGCAGATTAAGTCTTTTTAAAGCGGAAACTGGTAACAAATACATGACCTCACTAAATACATGATCTTTATTCATGTTCATTTTGTGCATACATATATTCCTTAATAATGGAAAGCAGCTGCATGCTTTGTGTTGTGTTTTAATCAAGCAAACACTGTTTTACTTTCCAAGTCACAGTTTGTGTCAGGTATCATCAAAGACTTGGCTATAGTGAAGCATTATTGCAATAACACTTCTCACTTCCTCTAATATGCAACGCAACCGCATCATTCCATTATGCTAAACAACTAATTAAACTAAAAAAATTCATTTTGAGCATATTGTTTATTGGTATGACTGTTTCCAGACTCTGACTTGTGTGAATTTCCTCCTTTCTCAGTGGAAGTACAGGTCACAATATGAGCGTCTCAAGTCAAAGTACACGTCAGTGCTGGAGACCCCTGAGCACCAGGTCCACAAGCGTAGAAAGCAGATCAGCGATGTAAGGCCTTTTTCCTTTTTCCTCGACTCTCGACATCAATATTTCTGTATTCTGTATCTATAAAGCCTGTTAGAATCTGCTACTTTCTCAAACAATGATATTGTGATCATTTTCGTTTCCAGATCATCTACAAGATGGAGTATAATAAGAATAAGGCTAAAGGCTACACACTTGGCCATGACACTCCTCTGAATCTGCACATGAAGAAGGTCAAAGAAATCACCAGCAATGTAAGTCTTGCAATTTTGGTGAAGAAAATATCAATCCAAATAATCAGTTGTTCATTTTCATGATACTCATACTCATGTTTCTTTCACAGCTAAAATATAAGGAAGTGTATGAGAAAAACAAAGCTCAGATCAACATAGCTCCTGATGCTTTTGACATCCGGGCTGCCAAGGAGGCCTACAAGAACATCAGCAATGTAAGTATACACTCTCAGCAAATAGCTGGGCTTATCTCTCTTTTCTTAAAGAGTATATTTAAACCACATATCTGCTTTTCTGCTGCAGCTTGATTACAAAAAGAAGTATGAGGCCACCAAGAATAAGTGGATTTGGACCGTGGATAGACCCGACTTTGTCCATGCTGCCAAGATCAACTACCAGCAGAGTGATGTAAGTGCTTACTGCCTTTCATTGCTCTTTTACATCCTTGGTTCCCATCAAATACAGAGACTAAATAAAATATTCACTTTTACAGGTTGAGTACAAGTACGACAAGGAGATGCTGAAAGGTTGCGTGATGCCTGTTACTGACGATAAGTACACACTTCTAGCCAAGGAGAACACTGTGCTCTACAGTGATGTATGTGCCAGATCATTCACATTGAAACTTGTCAATGTAACTGATTTGCTTTTATGTACTATAGAAATTCTTTGGTCTTTTTCACCAGCTCAAGTACAAGCAAAAGTATGAAGAGGCCAAAGGACACTACCATGCTGTTCATGATACCCCTCAGATCCTCCATGCTAAATCAGTGTCTGGTCTGGTTTCTGAGGTAGTAAAAGGACCTTACTGTAGATGCGTATAGCGTATATATATATATTTACATTCTTTTTTTAATTGATTTACCCACAGGAGAAAGAACACTGTGACCTCATTTAAACTTTCCTTTGCAGAGCAAATATAAGCTGGCCAGTAAGAAGGACCGCCAATCCGGTGGTTTCACCACCCTACCCCAGACCCGTGACACAGCCCACAGCAAAGTGGTGTCCAAAATAACAAGTTCTGTAAGTGTTAGCCATCAGTATTTTCATATTTCTAGCACCTAATATGGATTGTAAGAACTTTACAGTTAATGTAATCTTTCCACAGAACTTGTACAAAGAGAAGTTTGAGAAGGCGAAAGGAAAGTCTGAGTACAACAATATGACTGTACCCCCAGATGTGCAGCATGCCATGGATGTGGCCAAGAACCAGAGCAATGTGAGCCTGTTTGACTTGAAAAGATAAAAGCATAAGCCTTCCTACCACACAGTGAGCTGTAAAGCTTACAGAGTTTAATCTGACACCATAAAGCTTTCTTCAGTTTTAGTGTCTTGCTGAACCAATTATGTTTTAACAAAACCCAAGTAACAGTGGGCTTCCTTTCAGAAGAGGTTCCTATAGTAAGCCATTATTCATCCAAACAACCCTTGAGGAGCCATTTTCTTTGAAAATGTAATGTTTAGTGCCTGGTTGTTAGTAAATTATTAGTATGCAGTAGATTTATCTCTGTGTTCTCAACTTTGGTAGATCAACTATAAACAGGAAGCTAAGGCCAAGCTGCATTATACACCTGTTGCTGATCGGCCAGACATCCTAAAGGCTACTCAAGCTGCCAAGCTCATCAGTGAGGTAAATAACACCCTGCATTTTGGAACTTCTTTAGCAACCATGCAGAAAAAAAACAATTCTGAAGACATTCAGTTATCTAGGCCATTTTTGGTTGTGGTCATAATAGAAAAAGAATGCCATCTTTCCTACCCAGAAAGCACAGTCAGTTTTGCTCTGGCATCATCAAGATACAAGAACAATCTCCCACCCATGGTTATTCCTTTTTCTGTTGGGCCACTTGGGAGCCATCCCAGTTACACTTAATCACATGAAATATTTTGCTGTGCTTATAGATTGGTTACCGTGACAAGGCTCGTCAGGAGGCCAGCCGTGGAGGATCGCTGGTCAACCGTCCTGATATCAACTTAGCCACTGAAGTGTCCAAGCTTACCAGCCTGGTAATCTTTCTTGCCACTACTTTTAGCTAATCTTTTATGATTGTGCTACTTCTCCTTATGCTGTATCATAACAACTGCCACATTCCAAATCATGCAAAATAAATTGTATTGCTCTTGTAATAACTTTACTGGTAGTGTTAAATGCTCCATTATCGCTTTGTATACCATCCAGCATCAATAGCTATGTCTAATACTGTCCATGTGTGCATTGACTGTCCTGTGACCATGGATCTATATATGTTTAGATACATTTAGCTTGTTAACTCTGTCACCATATTCACACCAGTCTCATATTCATGTTTTCATCCTCATTATTCTGTTTGTGCATATCCCTTCTGTTTACTGTCCATTTTTGTCCTGTCATTCTCATTGCTATCACCCTGCCATCTCACTGCGCTTGTAGGTGGAGGCCAAGCCTTCTCTCCATGGAGCTGCCTGTTATGATACTCCCCAGATGCGGCATATTAAGAAAATGAGTGCTCTGACTAGTGATGTAAGGATGGACCCTGAACCGCAGGGCCACTGACCTTTGTGACATGTCTCTTTCTGTCCTCTCCCTTTGGCTGAATCTGTGGTGGCACTCACTGTTATCTTTAAGGAAGTGAACCCTAAAAAAACTCCTTTCCAACAACACTCATTCCCACAATTTTGCTTTGTCCTGTTTTCATCTCCCACTCACTCTCGTGCCTCTTTTCTGTTTGTCGTGCAAGCTTTTGCCTTGTTGCCAAGCATCGTTGAGTAGTTATCGTGTTATTATTTTCCACTGAAGTGTAGAATGAATTATTACATCGTTATCAGAATTGCTTTGTTCTCACATCCCACTGAGGACTGTGCAGATCCATTTGGCCTTGCTGAGATGCTAGGAGCACTAGATGACATTATTAATCCACTGTTTCTGCAAGAAGACACATTCACAAAACATTAAACTTACAAATGAAACTTATAATGGGTTTATTGGATCTACACAGTCCTCACGGGTTTCTCTTTTCATCTGATGTTTGTTCTCAGAGGTAACGTTTCTTCGGATCTGGAGGTCTTTCGAAATGTTGGAGAAAAGAAATTCAAATATATATGTGTATATAATGTAATATAATATATAATATATATGTATATATATTTGAGGGGTAAAGCTACCAACATCGGGCATTGGGTCTTTGTAACACATTTATGCTTGAGGATTTATTTTAAAAATTTATTTTTATTTTTTTAGGTTTTGATGTAGTGTGACCTGACATTTAATAAAAGAGATCATTCGCAGCAGATGGTTCAAGATTGGGACTATAAATCTTTCATACACAAAAGATTTATAGTCTTTTTTTTGTTTGTTTGTTTGTTTGTTTGTTTGATTAGGGTTTTTTTTTTTGCAGCACATTCAATTCAGGAAATTCTAGTTACAGGCTCTTCCATTTAATAGATACAATAATCATTTTATAGATACATATTTAATTTTATAGATGCAATATATAATAAAAAAAAAATAAAAAAAAATAATTACACATCCCAAAAGCTACAATGTCTCAAAGCTTCATGGAGGTAAAGACTAACTAAAAACATACACGACAGTCATTCCAAATGGCAGATACTTCATTCTGAAACATTCAATCAAGAATGGTGGTCGATCATTGATGGAAAAAGATTTAGTGTTATCTAAAATAAGCTGTTCATAAATCCTTTAGCATTGCTAGTCAAAAGTATGAACTGCTCATGAATGTGTTGTGAAGACCCAATGTTAATGTCCTTCTGTCCAGACCTGGGTGCTGTGCTTGATATCTGGAGGTTATATTTGGAGTTATTCATCTGATAGAGAATGCCATATTATTACTGAAAGGCATATGTTTCTCTAAATCAGTCTCCACCAGCATCCTCATGATTCTTGACTGCCTGACTGTATCAACAAGTGCATGTAGCTAATGAGGGAATATATCTCTTATTCTGGGGCTAAAATGATAGCTTACTCTACCTGCGTTATTTTCATTATTTACTAATTCTACTTTTGCCCAAAAAGGTGAAATACAAAGAGAAGTTTGACAAGGAGATGAAAGGAAAGAGACCACAATATGACCTGAAGAACAGTAAGATTTATCAGACTTTGAAGGATGCCAATACACTTGCAAGTGAGGTGTGTACTTTGGATTATATTAATATCTTTATATCAACAAGAAAATTATTATCAATCCGACAAGAAAATGTTGTGTTTCTGCCACTTTAAAAGCATGTGTATAGATAATTGCTATGTAGACAGATCATTGCTACATAGTCATTTCTGCTATGTCTCTCTTGCAGGTGAAATACAAGGGTGACCTGAAGAAGATCCATAAGCCTGTGACTGACATGTCTGAGTCTCTGTCCATGCAGCACGGCCTAAGTACCAGCAAACTGGCCAGTAGTGTAAGATTTTCACCAACCCAATATTTTCCTCTTTCTTCTGTCACTAACTCCATCATTTTAACAGCATCGCTATAAACATCCATTATTCTCAAGGATTTAGCTCACCTGAAAGTCTTACCTGTTTGTGAAGGACATCATCTGGTAGTGACCCTTACCTGCCTCATCTCTGACTCCAAAATGCTTCCCTAACTAGCAGTTAGCTTTAACCTTTCACCACTATGCTTCCTCCACCCACATGTGACCACAAGACCAAACTAAAGGCATCCTAAATTTCCTAAAGTATAATTCTGTATAACAAAATCCTGAACACCTTGGATAACCCTGAACCCTCCTTCCATTTATCCCATTTATCCCATTTATCTTATCTATCTATCTATCTATCTATCTATCTATCTATCTATCTATCTATCTATCTATCTATCTATATATTTTTTTTACTTTCTGGGATAAAACATTAGAAAGTGTTTTCCTTTTTTTTCCCCCTAAGAAATAACATTTTATAGAAATGTTTAGATTTCCACAAAAAGTTATTATATAAGTTATCCACATTATATGTTTTTGTTCTTTATTTTATTTTATTTTATTTTATTTTATTTTATTTTATTTTATTTTATTTTATTTTATTTTAACCAAATGGGTTA
>JAOVVG010000050.1:13670144-13683122 GCA_028566375.1 Leptodoras nelsoni | reverse complement strand
TTGGTGTGGAAGAACTTGACTGGCCTGCACAGAGTCCTGACCTCAACCTGACAGAACACCTTTGGGATGAATTAGAGTGAAGACCCTCTCATTTGAAGATATGTCCCTCCCGTTTGGAGTTTCTTCAGTGTGCAGTAATGTCCTTCATTAAAGCTCATTGTGTTTTCAGACTACCTCCAACAATAGATGTTAATGAGCAACCAGGAGCTAAATGACCCATATACAGGACAAAATTTCCTACTGAATTGAATGTTCAGCTTGATCGGGTAGAGAAGTAAAATGGGGAACACAGTGCATTTTGTAAAGGGTGTAAGTGTAATATGACTGTCATGGTGTTAAGTACGTTCAATAGTAAAATCAAGAATAAGGAAAATGTATGAGACACAACTGTACAATTCAGAACCCAGTATTCAAGAGGAATTCACACAAACACAAACAAACACACCTACATGCATGCACACACACACACACATTTCTGTCTGTTTGCAGAAGTAATTTTTGGCACTATTTTATGATGCTGATGTGTAATTGGACCCCAAATTAATCAAAACCTATGAATAAATATTTATTTATATATATTTATTAATGTTTGAACTGCAGTATGAGTATTACTTAAAAGCTTATCCAGTCTGTAATTGGATTCCAATTGTAATTGGAAATGTATCTTGAGTTAAACCATTAAAAATGCATTTTTATTTGTATTGCAATAAGCAACTGATTATTAGAGAAAATATGCACAAGCTACAAGACGATCA
Source organism: Leptodoras nelsoni (assembly GCA_028566375.1). Classification (NCBI taxonomy): domain Eukaryota; kingdom Metazoa; phylum Chordata; class Actinopteri; order Siluriformes; family Doradidae; genus Leptodoras; species Leptodoras nelsoni. The sequence goes on along the minus strand of JAOVVG010000050.1, from coordinate 13,682,367 downwards.
ACTCTTCAAGTCTTTACAAAACAGAGTACACTATATGGCCAAAAAATATATGGACACCTGATACCCATATGTGCCCATTCAAATAGCATGGGCATTGATTGGCACATAGTTGGTCCTCCCTTTACTGATATAATAACCTCCACTCATCTTTACATTCTGGAATGTGACTGTGGGGATTTGTGTCCAATCAGCCATAAGAGAATTAGTGAGATCAGGCACTGATGTCAAGTAGAGAAGGTTTGGTGCACAGTCAGCCTTCCAGTTCATCCCAAGGGTACTCAGTAGATTGAGGTCAGGGCTTTGTGCAGACCACTCAAGTTCTTCCACATTAAACTTGGCAAACCATGACCTTGCTTTGTGCACATGGGTATTGTCCTGCTGGAACAGGTGTGAGCCCTTTAGTTCCAGTGAAGGGAAATCTTAATGCTACAGCATACAAAGACATTTAGTATGTGCAAAAAGCTTTGTGGCAGCAGTTTGCATACACATATGGGTGTGATATTCAGGTGTCCCCATACTATTGGCCATATAGTGTATGACCAATGTTTAAAGACCGATTTACGATTATCAGTGGTGGTCTCGTGGGCAATTTTATATACACACATGTATACTTTATAGACATAATGTATATGTTTAAAATATTTTGTATATATATAATTACAAACTGTAGCCAATGTGTGTGCAATGTACATAAATGCTTCATATACACCCCTCAGAATTTTGTAGGAAAAAAAAATTATTCTTTTATTTGGGTAAAAAAATTACACAACGTTCATTTGTAAAGGAAGAAATTAAAAATCTATCCTTGGGTTTGTCTCACTCTGCTGGCTGAAAATCAGCCACTAAAAAGAGCCAGGGGTTAAAGCAGGATTTGGGGTAGCTCTACTACCTGCTGATAATATGGAAACGGTACCCTTTCCTTTCAATGTCCTTTTGGGGGAAAGACCTTTCAGAAAGACCTTGATACAAAGAAACTATAGTTTTGGTTTAACTCTTTTCTTAGTTGCTATGTACCCTTCCAGAAATGTGTACAAAAGACGAGTACAAAAAGACACACTCTTAATTCAAAATAAAGTGAAATAAATGGCAACAAGACATTTGGGGTATTAATTGGAAAAAAAGGTCAAATAATGTAGTTAAGATATTAATAGTGAATAGGTGAAAAGTTATCATTTCCTAAGTGCAGTGTAAATATTCCCTAGCAATTTTATGCCTGTTTTTTATGCCTATTCAAATACTGCATTTATACTCAATAATCTAAATGGAAATGCCAGAATAATTGTCATAGCTTGGACAAACTATTACTTCATCCCATCTGGCCAGGTATAACAAGTGTATATTCCTGGTAAGTATTTTCCTGGTAACTCCTACACATCAATGCTTGCTTTATAGTCATCAGATGGTGCAGTTTCCAGGAATGACTATTCTAGCAGTCCACCCATATTAAGGCTCCATCCCAGGCAAGGAACATTTAAATTACAATTCACTTCCATTTAGCACCTCTGCCTTCTTCCTATAAATAAACATAACCTGCATTACGTTGCACTTTTCTCTTCCTATTCTTTTGCTTTGTCTTGTTTCTCCCTACCCTTGCTCACAGTCTTCAACCCTTGCACACTAAAATGCCAAAAGGGAAACTGCTTTGTGAACTTCTGCTAAACGTGTCTGTCTACTAAACGGGATTAATGTTGCAAAACACATTTAAAGCAATATACATTTCAGTGCTGCACAACTGTACAGCGGGTACAATCCCATTATCCCATCTGGGCTTAGTTTCATACATGTGGGTTTCCTCCAAAACCCTCCTACCTATTGTAAATTTCCTAAATGCCCTGTGATGGACTGGCATCCCATCCAGGATGCATTCCCACATCAGGTCTAGTGTTCCCAGCAGAGGCAACAATGGGCCCTTGAGCAAGGCCCTTATCTGCTCAGATCTGTAAATGAGTTAAAAAATAAGTCTCTTTAGATAAGGGCATCTGCCAAATGCCATTAAAACTAGTGCAATGCAAAAAAATCATGCAGCTACGGGCTAGCACCTTTGGCTAATATTCACAATCATACTGATCTCACTGATTTTGACCATGGTACGATTGCTGGTGCCAGACAGGCTGGTTTGAGTGATTCTATTACTGCTAATCTCCTGGGATTTTCACACTCAACTCTAGAGTTTACTCTGAATGGTGTAATCCACCGTGGACAGAAACATCCTGTTGTCGATTCTCACCAACAGACAATGGCCAGATTGGTTTGAGCCAACAGGAAGGCTACAGTAACTCGGATAGCCACTCTATACACTTGTGGTGACCAGAAGAGCATCTCAGAATGCATAAGGACCGAAACAGTTCAGAAATAAACATACTTCAGACATTAGTATCAACATATCAGGCACAAAATGTGTTTACTGATAATGAAACATAAGGAAACTGGTTTTGCTTATGAAAAAGCAACAGTTGTCATACGAGTTACCTTTCAGGCCAACTATATACATAGTAGTGAAAACGGGACACAGTGGGCTGCAAGTACACATACCTCATATACTATATATGCATACTTTGATTACTTTTTTGTAGGTACACCTGCAAGATAACCAAATTTCTTTGTATAATTACACAGTGTAGTTAATCAGATTTTATTTATATATTTTGTCATTTGATCCTGCCAGTGACTTACAATGGATGACAAACTGAACAGATTTGGGTCAGTAGACTTGTATGCTACTATTCATCAGGTGTACCTGATGAAATGGCCAAATAGTACAAGTGCAAGCTAGGCGTTCCAAAAAAACTGATACTCCACTGTGTAATCAACTGTTCTGAACAGACCATTTTCTACCTTTGTGTTCTAACTGGGCAAACCCACTATAAAAAGTAACAAGCATTTTTTCTCAAAATAGAAACTACCACATAACTATCTGAAAATGCAGAACTTAAACCCACAGTCAGAATCATAATAGGTCTATTAAATGCCTAAAAGAACCAACACAAATAACACACTAATAAAGACCAAACCAACACATAACACACTAATAAACAAGGTGCCTCTTGTCTAGCTTAGTCTGTGGTTGACCGAGTGAGAAGTTCAGAGGTCATATCCACTATCTCTCTGAGGGGCAGGCCACTGAGGACACCATGATGCTTTGACCGCAGCTCCAGCAAAGCACTGATGATCCACTGTCTCCTCATTTTTGGGTGGCGCTCTGATAACTGGGCCATGATCGTGTCAAAACTGCCCATGGTGCCGTAGTGCTGTGGCACACAGGTACCAGATGCAGTGGGTGTAGTGCATATGGTGGTAAGCTTATCCAGACTGCAACGGAGTGGCTTAGAAATAAATAAAATAAAAAAACAGAATTAATTTCTCCACATTTAAATAGTTTAAAGGCAACTGGTAGAGACAAATAGTAAACTTGGAAATGCATGCACTGTGATAATATAGAGCCTTGCATTCTCTCATTTTAGAAAGCGTCTGCTGGGTTATACTCACTCTGGAGGTAAGCCCTTCTTCTGCAGCTCCTGCTTTATGGGCAGCTGGGGAAAGTTGAATGCAGGACTCTTTGAGGGTGGACTGACCATCTGCAGGAGACTGATGGATGTGCTCCACATGAAGAGTGTGGCCTTGAATGGAATGGCCATTCATTTCTCTTACAGCAGCCTCTGCATCTTTGGGGTTTCTCACATTCACTATTGCAACCCTACAGAAGCACAACCATGGAAGACGTGTAAATCTGACCAAGATTAAATGTCCAACAAAAAAATGCTAGGCATGTCTTGCATTTTTCTAATGAATAGTCCCTTATATGCAATATTTGAATATAATCACTACTGTGCTTATGTTGATACAATTATGAAATAAAATAAAAACATTACATTTGGTAAAGCCTTACTTTGTGCTACTAAAGCTGGAAAGGGACACTTGATTGATATGGTACTTCTCAAACCAGACCAGCAGCTCACACTGCAATCAGTATATAATTTAGTGGGTTATGCTGCCATCTAGAGATCATACTGATGACTTAAGGACACACTGTGTCAAACAACATGGCCAATTTAATTCATTTAAGCATTCATCCTTACCTCAGTAACACTGTTTGGCAAGTTTGAGACACAAAGCAAGAAACATTGATCGATCTTTCTGTTTGCATCCACTACAACAAAACGCAAATGTAGTATTAGATTTGCTATCAAAATTAAGGAAAAAAACAAAACAATGAAAGTTTCATATCATAAGCAACTACAACCTTTTTGTTCCTTCTTCAAGTCCCTTTGGTCTTTCTGCTCCATTTGTTTTTCCTCTTTACAATTCCGACTGTCATACCCAAGTTCTTCCTTTGCGTCAAACCAGGCTTCACTGTTGGGGTCTTTAGGAGCATCTTAAGAAGTGTATATTTGTATAGAAATGACTAAAATCTGCACTGGTACCAGAGGATTTTAAACACCATTCCACAAAGCTGAAACTTGTAGCTATAGTAGAATCTACAGTCACTGAGCACTTTATTAGAGACACTACACTAATAGTGGGTAGGGCCTCCCTTTGGTCTCAAAACAGAATGAAGTCTTGGAATTTGTGCTTGGAAACATTTCTTTGTTGACATGATTGCATCATGCATTTCCTATGGATTTTTCAGGGGCACTTCCATGCTATAAATCTCCTGTTCTACCATATCCTAAAGATGGATTCAGATCCGGTGACTGGGAAGGCCAATGAAGAACACCGAACTCATTGTCATGTTTGTGAAACCAGTTTGAGAGGATTTGTTTGTGACATTATTGTGCAATTTCATGATGAAAGTAGCCATCAGAAGATTTATGACCATGAGGTGATGCACATAGTCAGCGACAATACTCAAATAGTCTGTGGCATTCAAGTGATGATTGATTTAAACACACCCAAAGTGTGCCACGAAAACATTTCCCACACCTTTAAAATACCTCCACCAGCCTGGACTGTGGACACAAGGCAGGTTGGGTACATGGATTCATGCTTTTGGCACTAAATTCTGACCCTACCATCCATGTGCCTCAGCAGAAATCCTTGGACCAGGCTACATTTTACAGGTTTTGAAGTGAAAGTCAGACATTTTTGTCACTTGTGCTTGCACACAGTGAAATTGGTTTTGGTGAGCCTGTGTCCACTCCAGTCTCAGCATTCTGTTCTTGGCTGACAGAAGTGGATCCCAAGCCTTTTGCTGTTGTAGCCCATCCACATCAAAGGTTTGTGTGCATTGAGATACTTTTCTGCTCGCCACAATTGTACAGTGGTTATCGGAGTTGCTGTAGGACAGCAGTTGCAGAAATACTCATACCAGCCATTCTGGCACCAACAATCATGCCAAAATCACAGAGATCACATTTTTTCCTAATTCTGATGGTTGATGTGAACATAACCCTAAGCTGCTGGCCCATATCCGCATAATTTTATGCATTGTGATGATGCCATGATTGGCTATGTAGCTAAAGCATAAATAAGTAGGTTTAAGGGTATTATTAATAAAAGTGCTCCGTGAGTGTATATACCAGCTTATACCATGTGTCCAGTGTGGCTTTTAATGCTTCTTACCAGGCTTGGCCTCACTAGAGACTCCTGATTGTTGGCTGGAACCCAGCATGCTTCTACTTCTCTTACTGCTGGCAGGTTTAGCTGATGTAGCAGAATCATGCTTCCAGTTTTGTCCATGAGAAGGTTAAGAAAAATCAGCATAAAAAATTACAATTTTCACAGATGTTTTCTCCCACGTTAGTCTACACTCGCAAATGAACTCACAAAGTAATCAAATCACAGTTCCCAGCAGATCTTACTGTTTTATCCCACACTGAGATTAAACATCTGTACTAACACTTTGCTTGGAAATGTGTGTTCGGTAAATCCTGACTAAACTTGAAAGCAAAAATGATTACAGTGGGGAAAATAAGTATTTGATACACTGCCGATTTTGCAAGTTTTCCTTCCTACAAAGAATGGAGAGGTCTGGAATTTTTTATCATAGGTACTCTTCAACTGAGACAGAATCTTAAATTTATTTGTATTTTTAATTCAGAAAATCACATTGTATGATTGCCACAATCCATCATAAATGCCCTTACTGAGAGGAGGTGGTTGTTGTCCAAAATGTCACGATACATTTCTTTGTTGACATGATTGCATCATGCATTTCCTATGGATTTTTCAGGGGCACTTCCATGCTATAAATCTCCTGTTCTACCATATCCTAAAGATGGATTCAGATCCGGTGACTGGGAAGGCCAATGAAGAACACCGAACTCATTGTCATGTTTGTGAAACCAGTTTGAGAGGATTTGTTTGTGACATTATTGTGCAATTTCATGATGAAAGTAGCCATCAGAAGATTTATGACCATGAGGTGATGCACATAGTCAGCGACAATACTCAAATAGTCTGTGGCATTCAAGTGATGATTGATTCAAATAAACACACCAAAGTGTGCCACGAAAATGGATGGACCCCATCCATCCTCCCTTCAATACGGTGCAGCTGTCCTGTCCCCTTTGCAGAAAAGCACCCCCAGAGTATGATGTTTCCACCCTCATGCTACACAGTTGGGACGGTGTTCTTGGGGTTGTACTCAACCTTCTTCTTCCTCCAAACATGGCGAGTAGAGTTTGCCAAAAAGCTCCATTTTGGTCTCATCTGACCACATGACCTTTTCCCATGCCTCCTCTGGATCATCCAGATGTTCATTGGTGAACTTCAAACGGGCCTGGACATGTGCTGGCTTGAAAAGGGGGACCTTGCGTGCCCTGCGGGACTTTAATCCATGACTGCGTCGTGTGTTACTAACAGTAATCTTTGAGACTGTGGTCCCAGATCTCTTCAGGCCATTGACCAGGTTCTTGCGTGTAGTTCTGTGCCGATTCCTGACCTTTTTCAGAATCATCCTTACCCCACAAGGCGATATCTTGCATGGAGCCCCAGACCGAGGAAGATTGACAGTTATCTTGTGTTTCTTCCATTTTCTAATAATTGCTCCAACAATTGTTTGCCTTCTCACCAAGCTGCATACCTATTTTGTCGTGTAGCCCATCCCAGCCTTGTGCAGGTCTACAATCTTGTCCCTGGTGTCCTTAGACAGCTCTTTGGTCTTGGCCATGGTGGAGAGGTTGGAATGTGATTGACAGGTATCTTTTATACAGGTAAAAAGTTTAAACAGGTGCAATTAATACAGGTAATGAGTGCAGAATTCTTGCTGGTTGGTAGGTGCTCAAATACTTATTTCATGCAACAAAATGCAAATTATTTAAAAATCATACAATCTTTTGATTTTATGATCTCTCACAGTTCAAGTGTACCTATGATGAAAGAATTACAGACCTCTCCATTCTTTGTAGCTGGGAAATTTTTTAAATTGACATCTCAAATACTTATTTTCCCCACAGATTATCTTACACATACACATGCTTCAATATATACCTGAGGAGCTGCTGTATTCTTACTGAATTGTCCTCCGTCTGTGGTGTTTATTTTCAACACCTCATCGGCTTGGTTAGTCTGGCCCTCATCAAGTCCACTGGGCCTTTTGACAATCAAAATCCAAAATATAATAATGCAATAATTCAAAATATATAAATGTAATAAACTTGACAGTCAATGACAAATTGTACAGGTAATTTAAATAACTGATTTAATCTCCACAATAAATTACACTAACCTGAATGAGAGCTCAGACAGACCATTACCTAAAAATGCCTCATAAACCTGGGGGGGAAAAAAATGAAATTGTGATGCTAAAGGTAAATGCATCAAAGGTGTTTCTTCTCTTTAATCAAGTGCAAACTGCATACCAAAGAAGGCCTGTAGTATGTTGCAGCTGTTAAACACTTGGTGTCCACAAACAAAGGCTTGAGATTATCCAGGGGAACCCCTTCCAGTATCTTCCTCTTCATCATGAGGTAACGGTTCTCCAGGCTCTTCAGGGTATGTGACATTGCATCAGACAGTGCTTGGGTTCTGCATGAGAATGGAAACATTTATTTATTTTTAAAAATGGGATCCTTTCCTATTTTTTTTTTTTTATCTGAATCTGTCCTTTTACCCCTGCAGTGAAGTTTCACCCTGTGGAGATGTGTAGAAGCGTCTCCAGCAATGTTGCTGGCACATGGCAAACTGCAGGGCCAGTAGACGCAGCTCTGCCCATCTAGCTCGTGGAACAGCACCACATCCACAGTGACTCTTCTGTTGTTCACTCCTGGGCCCTCCAGCACTGCAAGGATCAGATCTGGATTATGTATTTTAAAACATTTAGGCTGTGTGCAGACAAGCGTGTATTCTAATTTTACTTTAGTGAGTCAGCTTCCCACTACCGTCTAACAACAAACATGTAAACCTGATATTTTTAATTATGACTTGGACCACAATTACAGTTCAAATTTCAACAAACACTCATGCATGGTAGGAGACTAAACACAAATTCATTACAAAAAGGAAACATCAAATTAGAGCATTAAAGTCTTAGAGCTTTCCAGCCCAAGAGCTGGAAATGGTGAGTAATTGTGGCAAATTAATTAGTCTAGTGGTGGAGTCAGTTACCTTGCCATTTCGTCTTTTAAATGCATTTTAAACTCTTCTTCCATCATTCCGAATTTCCCAAATTCCTAAGCAAAGAAAAGATTTGTATTTGAAATTTCAGCCAGTAAGAAGTACATCTCTCAAAAACGCAAGCAAGATACAAAACCCATTTCCAGAAAAGTTGGGACACTTTAATTCACTTGAACCTTCATGTAACAGGCAAAAGATTTTTAGTGTTTCCAAAGATGAACTTGATTCTATTTGTTAAATATAAACACATTTAGAAAATGATGCCTGTAACACAAAGTTGGGACAGAGGCAAAATAAGACTGAAAAGGTTATACAAGTAACACTGGAAGGTTCCGCACTTAGCAGTTTAACTGGTAACAGGTGAGGTCAAGAGGTCATGAGTATAAAAGGAGCATCCACCAAAGGTTTAGTCTTTTCAAGCAAGGATGGCTCATGGTTCACCACTTTGTGCCAAACGTCATGAGAGACCTTTCAGTCAGTTCAAATACAATGTTTCTCAGCACAAGATTGCAAAGGATTTAGGTCTTTCACCAGCTACAGTTCATAACATGAAAAGATTTCAGGGAGTCAGGGGAAATCTTGGTGTGTAAAGGCCAAGGGCAGAAACCACTGCTGAATGTGTGAAGAAATCGACATCGGATTTTATGTGCCATAGATGAAAAAAGACCATCCAGACTGTCAACAATGAAAAGTGCAAAAAGAAGCATCTGTGATGGCATGGGGGAGCATCAGTGCCCACAGCAGGTACCACCGATGTGGAGGCTTATATTGGTATTTTGGAGAAACTGCAAAACTGCAACAATTATTATCTTCAATTCCCAAAAAGATTAAAACGTATAATGAAAAAAGGTGATGTGACCGAGTGGTAAACATGCCTATGTCCCAACTTTTTTTGAGTGTGTTGCAGCCATCAAATTCTAAATTTGTTTATATTTAACAAACAGAATTAGGTTCCTCATTGAAAACACTGAAAATCCTTTTTGTCCTTTTGTCTGTTAAATGAAGGTTCAAGTGAATTAACAAATTCCAGATTTCAGTTTTTGTTGCATTTTCTGGACATGATATTAGTACATTACCTCACAAACAGCATCCACGTCAGATATGCAGACTTCAGTAATGGTACATTTCTCAGATGTGGGTCTTTGAATTGTTTGCGTCTCTTGGTTAACAGGACATGAGTCACTGTCGGTGGAAACAGCTTGCTTCACAAAGAGGTCCTGAGTGATTTCTGTTGCCTGGGTGGCTGTAAAACAAGCTCTAAAGTCACTGCTGGCATCCACTGCCTGGCTCACACCAAGGGAAACAGGAGAGACGGCCCACGCTGTTGTGGTTTTGACATTTAGCTCGCTCAGGCTGGTAGAAGAAACGGACCCCTCCTGTGTTAACGCCTGCTCTTGAGTACGCTGGTCAGATGCTGAGCAGCTGGGATTAATGCATGGAATGCAGGCTGCTGAGCTTGAGGCTGCTTCTTCATTTACACTATGATACTCGTCTGTCTGTGTCTCACCTTCCAGGTCATCCTCATTACTGAGATTTGGGCAATCCTCTGTGAAGTCGGTCCACTCTGAGGAGTTGCTGAGGAAGGATACAGAATCAGGGAATGTACCATTCTCTGCGCTACAGGCCACAGGCTCATCAGTGGAAGATGACTCAGTGCTACCTTTAGTGGCCATCATGGAGGTATTAGTGGCATCACTCCACCGGGCAGATGTGTACTCCATTGTGGTGCTGTTAAAACTGTAATACTCTGGCAGAGTCTCCTCTTCTAGATTAGGAAACACTGAACTGGTGTCTGGTAGCACAGGTAACTGGTCATGATCACTAGTCATTACAGCCTGACTTTGACCCTCCATCTCAAGCTCCCTGTCGAGCAGAAGGCTTGCTTGTGCAGAGGGATCTTTAAACACTATGAAATCCTGCACTCCTTCCTCCCACATTTGACACGAAATCTGCTCATCACTAGAATCCTTGCTTGGCTGCTCTGGTTGCTGGAAAGTGTTTAAAAATTTGCTTTGAGAAGCAGAAAAACTATTTGATGTGCTCTGCTTGCAATCAACCTTCTGAGTACACCTCACTGACACATCCTCACGCCCATGCCCTTTGGTTTTTAAGAGCTTCAGTTCCTCTCGTATGTTGTCTGGTAGCAACTGAAGTGTCTTTTCGTCCTCTACACATGGACACAAGTTATCTAACAACAATCTGGGCTAAATATGAAACAGATATTATATTAAACATCTCTCTTACCACATATGCAAACATTTTCCTCTGGGTTTAGGATCAGCGTGCTACAGCATCTGCACTTTTTAGCACCAGATGGGCAACTCATGCCACAATTCACACACTGTGACGAGCCATAAAAAGTAGCCCGTCTTGATCTAAAGAAACATTATGGAAATGACACGCGAATGGATTTGCATAACTCATTGCAGCACAGTATGTACAATTTCATAAGCAATATGAAAAAATACCTATCGAGTTTTGAAGACATATCGGGTGCTGGAAGGGGAAGATTTCCTGTGTGTTCTAAAAGTGTATTAAAGGACATAAAAAAATTCTTTACTGAAAAACCTCATACAGAACTGACTAATTTGGTTCAGTATACTTACGCTTTAAATAAACTATATGTCTAGATACTTCAAGAGCAGGGTGTCTTTGCAGAAACTGAAGGAATCCTCCTTCTTCTGTAAATAATGAGGCACTGTACAATTAAGTTTACATCTCAAAGATAGAACCATGATTTATTTTTCACTTAATGTGCTTAATATAAAAGGCGAATAGAAACGTTATCCATACCTTGTATCAGTTTCCTGTCTTCTGCAGGTAAGGAGAGATACCAGCCAAGCAACTTTGGATCGGTCAACTCCAAGAACTGGCTCACTTTCACAAGATCGTACACAGATCTAGAAAAACAGCATTCGGTCCTGTAAGAACTGTAAAGCATACAAATGTACACTGAAGTACCAGAAAAACTGGTATACCAGTTAATACTTGGTATATTCCCCCATGGGATCTTGGCAGGAACGTTGCACAGTCCTCATGCTGATGTTTGTTGAGGCCCAATGTTACTTGAGGCATTGTTGCACGCCTATCATGTCAAATGATTCTTGCCAGCCGATGGTGGTCACGTTCAGCCAGAGTCTTTTTACATTTACATTTATGGCATTTAGCAGATGCTCTTGTGCAGAGCTACTTACAAGAATGCTTAGTCATTAACTTGGAATATCCAAAGCTAAGGCTAGTAGACCATTCAAGCTACTTTGAGCTATGATACTGCTAGGATTTAGTCATATACTACCTATTAAATATAACAAATCCCAAAACCCAAGAATTCCTAAACTACACAAAACCAGTGAAGAACAAGACCTTGGGAAAACAATAACTGCTTCTATCTCTGAAATAACGTGACCCATTATGAAGTCCAACTCTTAATCTGTGTTGAAAGTCACAAAATCATGATACCTTGCCATGGCAGAAACAACTTTAGAAGCTTCCATAGATGTCTATCGCTTTATACACAGGTCCTTCTAAAAAAATTTGCATATTGTGATAAAGTTAATTATTTTCTGTAATGTACTGATAAACATTAGACTTTCATATTTTAGATTCATTGCACACCAACTGAAATATTTCAGGTCTTTTATTGTTTTAATACTGATGATTTTGGCATACA
>JAOVVG010000050.1:13631227-13644060 GCA_028566375.1 Leptodoras nelsoni | reverse complement strand
TATGTGCACAAGGTTCTCAGAATATACAACTGTGTATTCATATACATGATGGTAGGCATCTTTAGTCTAATGCTGATATCATCTCATTGGCTATATAGGAAAAGTTAAAAAAGTTTACTTCACAGCATATATGGTGTCTAGCCATCAGAACATGAATCTTTTCTAAGCTTGGACATTGGCACAAACACAGTAACATTGATTTGTTTTCCTACATGGACGAGTTAGGTGTTTTAACACCCCTGTCAACAGACTTGAAATTATGAGCTGATGGTTTCATGGTGTATATAGGTATAGTGTTTCATGGGAAAGCTAGTGCCTGAAATAGGGTGATATATTTAGGGTTATGGTCAATCAGATCCCCATGCAGGACCTTCGGGCTGGTTTTAATCCAGTGTGGTCTACTTAATATTGTAGACATGGCCTGAGAGATTTCTGACACGTATTTACTCAACCTATAGTGCATACCCAGAGTGAAGAGAAATAGAGGACCACCCTCTTGATTTCTAAATTGCTAAAAAAAAAAAAAGACTAAAGACTTTTTGCTAAACTTTTTACCTTCCTAGACTATCATCTAAACAGTATCTCTGGTGTCTGCACTTACCAGTAAGCTGTGTATTATTTTACAAAATTGACACTGGCTACCTGTGAATATTATCAGCGGTCTGAAGGTGGACACTAGATAGGTCAGCAAATGATAGGGCCTTTCTCTTCTCATCAGCCCACAGCCTTTAAACTACACACTGCATGAAATATGAGCTCACTATTTTGTCTTTTTAAGTACTGGCATGTTGTGGAGCTTTAAAGAGGCGTCTGAGTGAACACTCTCTATGAACTGGTATATAATTCAGCAGACTCCCTCAGGTCAAATGTTTGCTCTGCCCCGCCCACTCTAACTTTCATAGCAGGGTGAACATGTCAAGTTGTCATCCCTGGCCTTGGCACTAGCTGTAGCACAAGATGTTCCTGAGCAACATAGTTTATTCTTCATATATTCCTTCTCTCTCTCTCTCTCTCTCTCTCTCTCTCTCTCTGCAAGTCAGTATATTCTGATGAACCCACTTACAGCAAGTGAGACAGCACAGTATGAAACAAAGTCAATGGTCTGGTGGTCCTGGATCTGGCAGGAATAATTAAAAATGTACAGCCTTTAAAGCCCATTGTAGGAATATCAGATATTCAAACACACAGGAATTGGTCAAGATGCTGGGTTGGCTTCTTCAGTCACTGAAGTGTCAAATGGTTCTTTGTCTATCCAAGATAACGGTACAAATTTTTGACCATCACCAAAGAACTGAACTTCTGTGCTAGTTTTCATTTCAGATGTCCATCTTCACCATCCCAGCAGTGGTGGTGGTAGTGAAGATATGTGTGTGTGTGTGTGTGTGTGTGTGTGTGTGTGTGTGTGTATGTGTATGTGTGTACGTATGTGTGCGTTAGAGGTGAGCTTGGTCCCGACTTCTGTTTCGCTTCTTGAAGAAGAAGAAGGGGGTTTTCTGTGGAGGGCCCATCAGCATAGGCACCTGGTTCTTGTGTGTAATTCGTATCTGTTGACAGAACCAAAAAAAAAACACTGGGTGTGACGATGGATGTGTAAACAATACCGGTGCCTTCATAAACCTTTTTTTAATCTAAGAACTTAATGTTCATGCATTCCTAATCCTTACATACTTTATGATTTCATTAAAATACAGTTAAAAAAGTGGAGAAAGTGGCAGTGTGTGATTTGAATGTATCTCTATGGGCTATATGCACATGTGAAAAAACTTTGCACAGTGTGAAAAACAGCAGTTTGAAGGGGGTTGTGCTTTGACAAGTGTGAGTCTGTCACCTCAAGAAATGAAACCTGGCTAAAATAAATGCCAACGGACAAGTGAGATGACTTAAGAAATGCTGTGTGCTGTGAACTGTCTATATATTTTACAATGCATGCATATATCGGTTAATGTACCTTGCACCATTAGCCCTCACACTGCATGAACTCATTGTATGTGTGTACAAGGGACACTCAAGGTACATTTGAAGGTAAATTTGTGAGTGCAATAGCCTAAACTAAAACAACACGGTTACTGTGCTAGGGCTTTATCTCTGCACAACTGAATAAAATGAGAGAAGAATAATAATGGGTTGTAGGGTTACAGCAGAGGACTTTGTGCTGTAGCTGCTATATGTGCAAACAGACTGCTCTGTGCACATTCCTCTCTCTCTTTAATAACATAATCAGTCAGTGGTGGGGTGTGACATGACAGTGTTTTAATTAACAGAGAGCTTGCTGAGATGCCTGCATGTGTCAAATAGAGGGATTGGGGTTGCTATGGGTATAAAAACACAGTTAACCAAATGGTCTGTCTTTCATTTTTGTATAAACCTTAAAATATTTATCATTTTGATATGTATGCTTATGACTTAATTAATACCTAGGTATATAAATAAATAAAAGAAAGGCATTTTGTCGGAAGAACAGAAATGGTGTAATGAGCTGCGGTTTGTAATAAGAAGTGGTGAGCTCAGATTTTGGCACAAAAGATTGAATAGAACCCAAAGTCACCTCACCGTGCATGGAGGCTGCATCCATGGCTCCCCATCAATCTGCATAGGCAGCAGTCTGGATGTCCTGACAAAGAGAGAGAGAGAGAGAGAAAGAGAAAGAATCAGAGAGACAGAGGCTGTCATGGGCCGGTTTGCAGGCAGTATATAGGCATGCGGTTCCTCTGTAACACCATTGCAGGACCAATTTGCACACTACTTTCTTTGTTCCCACGAGTCATTTCTCACAGTGGGCCCCAGTTTCACTAAACGTAACACACACACACACACACACGATTCAGCACCCCTTCCCCCATCCACACTGTTCCACAAAATTAGTTTAGCCTTTTCAGCTGGCCCACTCAATATAAAAGCAACATGGGAGATGATGGACAATGAATGGCCCTTTATTTTGTTTAAAAAAAAAAGATTAGATCAACAACAGGTGAAAGGGAGAAAACTGTTTACAAACTATTTCTAACAGTGAAAAGTACAAACTGTTCATTTTCAATGTTAAAGGTAAACTCTCCACTGGTAAAATACCATAAAGCAGAATAAACATGCAATGCACGCTTAGACATTATCACTATGCTTGCACCAATATTATTATTCATCTCGCCTGGCTGCTGGGAATGCTGAAGCTGCTTGACAGAGTAGAGTGGTGCAAGGCTAAAGGTTAAAGTTATTGGCTGAAGTGCTCAGCAGAAAGAGACCTGCTGTTGTGTCATCACGGCTGTGAGGGGGAGCAAGGGCCACTTCTGTCTGGGCATGTGAGCAAGGCATATGAACATTGAAGGATAAGAGAGGATATGTATATGAGATGGAAAGATGGTGACAGTATAATCAGAGTGTTTGTTAGAGACTAACCTGATGGTGACACTGGCACACTGGGCGAGGCGTCGACCAGCACTTTTGAGGCCTGTGTAGATCTGACCCATCTCTATGGCCCCTTCTAAGCCTACAACCTCAAGCAGCTGGTCACTCAAATCTATTCAGAAAGACAGACGAAGAGAGAGTAACTAGTGAGTCCTGGCTAAGACAATTATATGTACTGAGTAAAAGTTAGAAGTGACTAAAATAAACATAGGCACTAGCAGTAGCAGAGATAATAAGATCAACGGTTCAGCACTAGACAAACGCTAAGCTCTAGTATTTGCTTGTAGGACACTGTTTAATCGCTTTACACACACTCATTAACTCTTGTCTTGCCCATGTAGGCATGCACACACAGGGTCATGCAAGCATAACGGCACACGCCATGGTAATGACGCAGTATCTGCACAGAGAGCAAGGTTCTGTGTAGAGACAGGATATGAATGACTTATAAAGTCCCTTTGTGAAAATCATTCACTTACTGCAAACACGCAGTAACAGAATCAGGGCTTGTTAAATTGGTCAGTGACCCACTGCTTTTCTCGGACTGTCAACATGTTTCTGATTTGGTACAGTTCCATCTGAGTGCATCATTTGACACTATTGATCGTGACTTGAAACAGCCAGTTCACAGAGACAAGTTCTAGTTTGGTTTCAATCTAACCCTAAAGAGACTGTTACTAGTTTGTTAGCATAAATGGAGAGACTTTGAAGCTTAAAAAAGTGCAGTACGGTGGCTCAAACATCATGCCATTGTTCGCTTCAACAGCATTTACACACAATTATATTTATTAGTGCACCCAGATTTAAGGGCACAGATATAAAACATGAATGAATAGAAACATCCTCTTCAAAACCAGAAATATTGATGTTGAGTAAAAGTCTTTGGCAGTGAGTTTGCTGACTACAGTTAAAGATGCTACAAAAGCTAGAAAGTTGTGATGTTTTAGTTGTGTAAATGCTGGTTTAACTCTAGATTCTGGTTTATCATTTAATTTCCATATAGTTAACATGCCTGCAACTGCATAGTATCATCTGCAAAACATAGGTAAAATAAGTCATATTCATACCTAGATAACCTAGATTGGATTAATGTAACATGATTTCTTAACTGTGGTGTGTTTTTATGGAAGCTTCAGTATTTTCAGAATGCTGTGTCCTCACCAGGAAAAAAAACAGTGCACCCGAGTCTTAATCAAAATACACAGATTGGCTATTAAGATCCACTTTTTCTGTAAAGTCTTGCTTATGTCATTTAAAGCTCTGAATGGTTTCGCTCTGGCATATCTCGCTGATCTCCTGAAACAGGATATCCCATCCCGAGCACTTCACTCAGTTGCAGCTCAGCTGGTGGAAGATGTTTTCCCTACATTGCCTGTAACCTCTAGAATAGTGTTCCAGAGAAGGTCTGAAACACTAACTCTGGTGGTGTTTTTAAATTAAGATAAAGTGCAGATAAAGAAGTAAAACACAAATGTACTGTAGCTATAGACAATAGGGAGAGAGGGAGACTAATAATACAATAATGTTTGGTTATAAGGCCTATCAACCATGTGTCTCTTCCCTTAGACCCCCCATCGCTCTCTCTCTCTCTCTCTCTCTCTCTCAAAGTCAAAGTCTCTCTCTGTCTCATTCCCTCTGTCTCTTATGTCCCTTTATAAAACCTGACCTACATTCCCTGTTAATCAGTGTGTACTCTCACTGCTCAGTGGCCATTCAGCTGATTAAGTGACATCACAACCATGCAGAAATGGCTTCAGGTCTGTTTTCTCAAACATCTAAGCTACTGTTGGGCAAAATTGCCAACTCAAATCAAGTAATATGTAAGTAGTAAATTTAAAGCCCTGTTATATCATTACATCACAAAAACAATGCACTCTACAATCTAAATGGGAGACCAACAAATATGTAGCTGGCATGCGACCCTATATTCTGTGCCAGAGTACAAACACTATTAATAATTGTCACCTGACATAAGGATATTGTTTCTGGCTTAATCTGGATGTTAGAGCATGATGGTTTACACAAGGCTGATGCAAGCCTCAGCTGTGCAGGAAGGTCAGAACAGACACTCCATGCTGACCATGCAAAATCCAGGCCATTTTACAGACTAGGTGGAATTTTGTCTCATGCATATCCACTATTTACAGAATTTTAGAAAACAAGAAATTTGAAACTATAACTAAAACAGGTCTTAGGAAGTGTTAAATGTTTAAGGCAACAATAAAGTCAAACCCATGGCTAAGGTAATGGCAGATACCTGAGGAATCCACAGATCATTAATAGACCTAATATATAAAAAAAATTTAAGGGTTGCATTAAAATGGCAGAACCGCCACTGCATGGTTAACTTGGTACAAATCTGTTTCTGTTATCCCTGTGTACTAATAAAGTAACCTCAAATATTGGAATAATAGGTTAAGCAAGTTATTGAATCATTAAATGTTTGAAAATTAACCAAATACCATGGCACATGTAACACAGCAACATGTCTTCTGGGTGAACATTACTAACTGTTAAGCTGTACCAAGAACAAGCTGCATATGCCTCCTCCTACCTTCGTGGGTAGAGAGAGACAGCTGCATGTATAAACCTATAAACAATTTACAGCATATATGAGTATAACAAAACACTGTAAACAGGTGGTGTGTTATTTTTTAAAATATATGTGTGTATTTATGTAACTTATTTTCTATTATATTTAACACACCAACTACATTCTTTTTAACATAGGTACTGTGGTCAGGGCTACCTTACATCCCTTGCATGCCTTCCATCTAAACTCAACTCAGACAGGAATCTAAAAGCAGTAATGCAGATGTTAGGGGGTAAGTTAATGCCAGTCAGAAATACAATTTCTGAAAGTTACCACTTAGCACATGAAGTACTGGCCAGTTGTATGTTTATTCTCCTTCATGTTAACATGTGCTTATATGGAATAAGATACACACCATGTTAAAGAGGGAAGACAGAAAATGTTCTTCATTACTATTCATTCATTCATTCATTCATTTTCTTAACCGCTTATTCCTTTTCAGGGTCACGGGAGAGCCAGTGCCTAGCTGGCCACATAGGGTGCAAGGCAGGAACAGGGCTCCAATCCATCGTAGGACACACACACACACTCATGCACACACTCACACACTAGGGCCACTTTAGAGACACCATTCAACCAGTCTTTGGACTGTAGGAGGAAACCGGAGTACCCGGAGTAAACCCACGCAGACACGGGGAGGACATGCAGACTGCACACAGAAAGGACCCAGACCGCCACACCCAGGGATCGAACCCGGGACCTTCTTGCTGTGAGGCAACGGTGCTACCCACCGAGCCACCGTGTCACCCCTTCATTACATTCTTCATTAATACATAAACTGAGTGCAGCTTTTTCCCTATGGCTTTACACGTAGGCAGTGATCGTTTACCTTTACTGTAGAAAAACAGAAGTCATTTTATCACTGCACACAGAATTTTTAAATAGCATCTCCAGTCTTTGTCTGCTGAGATACAACCTTGTGGCCCTCCTCAAAGGCTGCTTTAGCAAATTAGCAAAGTTAGTCTGAAAGGCAAATGCACACCAATACTTTGGTTGGAAAATTGCCTAAGTCAAATGGAACAATCTGCAACTTTCCTGCTGATCTTATACTTATATGCCAAGCTGATAAGCATTTTTCATAAGCATTCCCCAGAAACACTAATAAGTACCACAAATATGAAAATGGCTTCCCATCTAGCTTGAGTGCCGCAGCTCAGTAATAAGCATAAGCATTTATACATTCAGGCATTAGTAATCAATAATATTTTACTGAGGTTTCAGTAACATCAGCTTTGAAAATGATTTATCCTTGTATTTTGTTCCCTACATCATACATGTTCACAGCCTCATCTGGGCTTATTTTATACCAGGCTGTTCATTACAGAAAGACCGAGCTAAGAATAACTCCGAAACAGCTTCTTACATAACCCCACAGAATGTATTCTGGTGAAGATGGCAGATCCTAGCCATACTGAAATTGCTGTTTTTTTCCACTAGGCTCGAACCAGATTAATCAACATCAAATAAGATCACTGTGACGAATCTCAAATCAGCTCTGCCAACAGCCCAAATGCTTACTCTGGGGCCATGCCAAAAGACACAGACAGGCTCAAAACAATAGCCTAGACGTAGACTGGAGACACACCTAACCTCACAGCAACGGCTCCAAAACGCACTGGAATTGGTAGGCAAATTTAGCTCTGGTCTGAAAAGCATCTGTTTGCAAATGTCCTTTGAAAAGAATAAAAGTGTCAGGTGTTTCTTATTTGTACACTGAAATCTGCCACAGCTCAAAAAACATTAGCAATAAAAAGGGGTGTGATTGAATTGTAAAAAGTGACAGTAAAATTTAGAAAATGACTACAAACCCATACTTTGTGACAATTATAGAAATTTTGGATGTTTTTTTTTTTAATGATAGCTTTTATAAAACCATGTACTTTTCTATAGCAAAGCCAAAATGTCAGCCTTCACCCAGTGTGTGAGGACTCCCTGTTATGCAGACGAACAAGTGATCATGCATTTATTTTGTCTTTCCGATCTCCTTGTCCGTTAGCTCTACTCTCAGTTTCTTGGGCTGCTTAGAGCAATGGCAGATGGTCAGGAGGAACTGGCCATGGTGGAGTCGTAGTGGAGGTGCGGGGGCGGCCCATAGCTTGGCGTGAGGATAGAGTGAAAAAGCTGCCTCTATTTCACCATCGCACATGTTTAGAGAGTGGGGGGTGGGGGGGTGGTGGGGTGTCTGCTTAAGGAAGATGTATGCTAATATAGGCTAATATGTTCAAATTGGCATCACTTTACTTAAGGAAAGAGTTTATAGAGCCACTTGACACCTATGTAAGTGATATATCAACTGACTTTGTAGCTCAGTGTATTTCAGGCATGTCAGAGCCACATAATGATAACAAGGAGACACGCCAAACATTGAAACTAAACTCTAATTTAGGAATTAGCAAATTTAATTTGTAAAAGTATACTAATTATACTAAAAGTATACTAAAGTTAAATACATAACAGTATAACATAACAACAAAACATGGGATTATGTAGGTGTTATGCAGCTCTATGAAGACTATCATTAAGTAAAGCTACCAAAAAAAAAGAAGAAAATCAAGTGATGTTTTTCTACAATAGCATACTGATTTCATTCTTCTAGTCCACTCTTTCCGAGGTCAGCCGATCTCTTCTTTTGCATCCTGTAAACTTTCAAGTAAGTGCAATTCACAAACCCCCTTTTTTATTTTCTTTCTTTTTAGGTTTTCCTATGCCTTCATTTGCAAAAAAAATAGAAAAGAAAAAAGAAAAAAAAAGAAGGCAACTACATAGGCAGATAAAAAATTTAAAGACTACCAAAAAAATCTGTTTAATTAAGTATGAACACCCATTTCTGTCCCTTGCACCCTGTGGGAGCCCAGTTGAGGCATAATATGTGCTTGTGCTGCCTACATAAATGCATCCAATCCTATTTTAATTATTTTAAACGAAGGCTCTTTATTCACACGCTCTCTTTGTCTGCACTCTGTGCAAACACACTGTTCACGTGCTCCCTGCTTACCCAAGAGCTTGTCAGTCTCTCAACCTCTGTTTCCCATGCCGTTCACAAACAAAGCTTCTCTCACAAAGAAGCTCCAAAAACACAACTGTGAAGAAACAGATCATGGGAAACAGCCTTTCAGGTCAAAAGCATCCTCAATCAATATGAACTCCAGAAGGATGAGAGACACTCTTAAAGATGCTGTTGGTCTGTTGTGAATGTGAATGACTGTTGAATGGCTGGTGATGATCGCTGGTAGAAGAGACTCTTCAATTAAGTCTTGATGTTTCCATAACGATCTTACTTCCTGCATTTTACTGTGTGTGTTAGTGCGAGTCTTTCTATGTGTGTGTGGTACACCTCCATATAACTGCTGTATTAATACCATCTTATTAACATGATCAAAATATAGTTATATATAGATCAAAATATATGATTTTTATAAAGAAATTAGTATTTTTAGATGTTAATATGACAAACACTGTAAGTAAAGACACTTCATCCTAATGTAAGAGATGTTTAAAGGAAAAGTTTAAACTTCCTGGCAGAAGGTTCAAGGCACAATTTCATCTCTCAAAAGGGAACTGAGCCTTTACTCATGTCTATTACTATGCTCATGACAAAGACATAAACTGAATCATATTGCTGTTTCTCAGTATGAACTGCTATTAAACACAGATGCTAGATTTAATCAAAACATCTTATCAATCAATTCATTTGATCTGTCTTTACTTAGTGTAGGAGGGGCATTGTAGCCTACTGGTTAAGCAGTTAGACAACTGTCCAGAAGGTTGTGAGCTCAAATCCCACCACAGCCAATTATCCACTGCTGGGCCCTTGAGCAAGGCTCTTAACTCTCAACTGCTCAGTTGTGTAAATGAGATAAGTGTAAGTCACATTTTTTTAAAAATGCAGCTAACAAGTTTTTTTAATTTCTTTAAATAAAAAAATGGCTGAAGTGGTCAGTTGATACCATCAACCTGTACAACCCGTAAATACCAAAGCAGCTGAAGAAGGCTAACAAGCCTGCCAGTGTTAGCCTACTAGTCCATAGCAGCACGAAATTAATGCAGTTGTCTTGTAGCCCAGCATTAATGATAGACAGAAAGTATGATTCAGTGACAGTGGACCAAAGTGTGAGCACGGAGCTGCACTCCATCCTGGTACATGCTGTATTATATGCTGGGTTGAGTATTACTGCCTCTAGGGCACATTACTGATATGAGTCATGTTACTGGTAACAGCACCAACGCCATCCTCCCACCGATCCCTCCATCCTACCACACCTCCCCTCCATTTCTTTCTACATTAATGACTCCCACCGGTCCTGTTACTATGGAGACCCCCAGGCCCTGCACAATAAGAAAGACAGGGATGGATCCGGGATGAGAGAGCAAGATAATGCGAGAGCGCAAAAGAGAGAGAAGTATAAATAGGATCGGTATAAATCAAAATGATGTTATCAAAGGTCAGAATGCAAATAAAAAAAAGGCAGAGATGTCAGTTTCTTCTGAAACATACATGGATCAAAGGGGAATATGACATTATGTCATACTTCTTACAATGGTCACAGATGTCATTTCCCGGAAACCAAATGACACCTCAAAGAAAAATGTGAATTGCCCTATTCGC
The DNA here is from genome assembly GCA_028566375.1 of Leptodoras nelsoni. NCBI lineage: Eukaryota > Metazoa > Chordata > Actinopteri > Siluriformes > Doradidae > Leptodoras > Leptodoras nelsoni. The sequence goes on along the minus strand of JAOVVG010000050.1, from coordinate 13,633,462 downwards.
CACATAAGGATGCTCAAATGTACTGTATAAAGAACAATGCATTAGGAAGTGATTTAGTATGAGTTGGAGATGTATGGTATATTTGAAACACAAATCTGACTTGCCAGAATGCTGAAGATTCAGGGTGTTTGAAGTTAACTGCTGATGACACACAACAGCTGTTCCCACTCTGACCTTGGGCAGCGTTAATACAGAACAACACGTTCTTCCCAAAGCTGAGCAGTGAATAGTGATGCTGTGCGCTGAAAGAAGTGTCCCGAAAGGTGTGTGCTGTAAAATTCCTCTTGAAGAGAACTCGGTGTGCTGACAACCAGCATCAAACGTGACATTGTGAGAGACTGCAAAGTGGTGCATCTGACCCAGATCCCTAAATACCCATTAACACTGCTAATCATTTAGCCTGCAATACTAATGAAGGAAAGTCCCAAAACACAGTGAGACTGGAGAGGGGTAGAGTGGTAGCCTCACTCATGAAAGCTGTGAAAGAGCTATTGGTGAGTCAGAGCTGCCACTAGTGATAATGCACATTAAGCAGCTCTGAATTGCCAGCTGCTCCACAGAGACAACTGCCTGTTTTTTTTCTGAATGGAAATGGCTGGAAATTTGATTTCACTCAAACCACTTCAGGCAAATTACCTCAAACGTACCCCAACAGTGAAAACCGATAGGTTTAGGGGACTAAGTGGACTAAGTCTTCATAAATCACTTACATTTAAAATGCACCAAAGATTGGAATGCTCCCAGACTCGGACTTACCTTGCACACAGAATTTAAGTTCCTTGGCGTCAGTGACGGTGCTGACACACATCCTTTCAGGTAATTTCTTACTCATGCGGTTGTAGTTGCGTCTCTTCTTGGTTTCTCCCCACAAGTTGGAGCCCCCATGCATGCTGGGAATATTGAGCACAGCAATCCCCTCCAGAGAGGTGCTGCTGAGGTCCAGGATTATTCCATCACACTAAGAATAAAAATGCAAATCAATCCTTACATGACTGATAACATACCATACTGTATATATTTGCAACTGTTTACATACACGTGTGTAAGATTCTTTTTTAACGCTTCCTTACCTAAACTATCTTTTCTAACAAAAATGTGTGCCTTCCAGCTTAAAACAAGCTAAACCTATTTCTATTTATTTTAGTACACCACCTTATTCTTGTCACACATCCCAAGACCCACTGTTAATAAGAATGAAGGCATATTTTTGAATATTATGAAATGTAAATAATAAATTAGGCAGTTAGAAGTGTTATATAATAGGAATCACAATAGTTGCAGAAAAGCACACCACCTGCAAGCAGGTGTGTGGCAGCTTGCAGGATTTTCTCGATGCCTGTATAAACGCTTCTTGCCAGTGAAGTGGTTTGTTTCAGTGGTTGTGCATTGAAAGGTAAGCTGCAAACAGAGACAGATCTGAGTTTGATTAAACCATAAATACAGCTGCAAAGCGTAAACGGCAAAGCAGAACTGCATTCTCTCCACAGAAGAATGGTGGTGAAGTGATTTTGTCGCTTATCATCTGTATGTAACTACCTGTGTGGTGAGGCTGTGCAGACACAGTTCACTTTGCTAGGATCAAATGCCTTAAGTTGAGTCAATACCTCACAAGTATGTCAAATTTATTTAAGGTTAAAAGTGGAATATGATGGTGGACCATCTGTAGTTTTTTTCTGCTCCAGAGTCCAGAGGTGGTGTGCTTTACAAGAATTGTGCTTGGTGATGTAAAACCCATGCCATGAAGCACCTGGTGCACTGTTATTGCTGATATTAATGCCAGAGGAGGTTTGAACTCTGCAGTATTAAGTCAGCAGAGGCTTGGTGACTTTTACGCACTATGTACCTCAGCACTCTCCGACCTCACTCTGTAACTCTATGTGGTCTTGCTGTGGTTCTGAAACACTTCCACTTTACAATAATACCACTCACAGTTGACTGTGGCATATCTAGGATGGAAGAAATTTCACAAACTGCACTGGTGGCATCCTATTACAGTACCACACTCAAATTCAGTAGATAGAAAGACTTTCAGTAGAAAGACCCATTCTTTCACCAATGTTTTTGTAAAGGCAGACTCATGGCTAGGTGCTTGATTTTATACACCTGTGGCAACGGAACAGAATTCAATGATGAAGAGGTATGTTCCAATATTTCTGTCTATGTACAGGGGTTAGACAATGAAACTGAAACACCTGTCATTTTAGACCACAATAATTTATTAGTATGGTGTAGGGC
>JAOVVG010000050.1:13598700-13613826 GCA_028566375.1 Leptodoras nelsoni | reverse complement strand
TCACCAAACAGGGGGAATGTGAATTTTTGGCCATTGCTAAAAAGAGTTATAGAGTGGGTCCCTGTTTTGTTCTGGGGAGTTTCACACATTCTCCCTGTGTCCACATGGGTTTCCTCTGGGATGCTGGCCTTTGGATGCCACTGCTGAGTAAAGTGCTACCAATATTTTGGAATGATCTCATGGTCTCTCAATAAAGGTGACAGTATGTCTTCGGGTACATAACCCCTCCTATAAGCCAAGGAATCTCCAGCCATTGGAACCAACTGCCCTGCACAGTGAACTTTCTCCTGCCACGACACATCCGAGCCAACTCATAAAGGGCTTGATAATTAGCTGATCAGTTGGATGGGCTGTATTTGCAAGACAAAAAAACAAACACGGCAGGGACTCCTAATATCTGTAACACACAGGTGTCTCAGACACACACACAGTTTCACACAGTCCTACACATTTGGGAGAGTACTGCAATTGTTCAAAGTTGAAGAACATTAAATGTGGTCATATTCAAGTCACAGCGAATGACATACAGAGTTATTATGTATATTAGTCCACTATGTTACTGTTAATCTGTGGTTCTCATAGGACGTGCGCGTGGGACTAATCATGGTAATAATTATATGCAATTGTAGTGGATTTTTAAATTTGGTTTTCATGTTTTGTTGAGGGGAAATGTTCTGTGTTCTTTCTCTCTTTAAGACTCTTGAGGTGTTACTTAGCACAGCCATTCGTTACAGCAGTAACCTGGTCTGAACCTGGCAGCCAAACACTTCCTGACACTGATACTTCCTCTGACCTTCAGCCAGTATCTCGTTCACTCACACACACACACACACACACACAAAACACACACACACACATACGGCATAGAGCAAACATGCTTATCATACTGTTGTTTCCTGATTGTATTTGATCCTTGATTATTCCTCTAACCATGGCAGCTTCTTTCAACACCACCACATGCCTGAGCGGCTAGACTGTACAGCACACATGGAGCAAAAGTCATTAATGTAACTGAACTACTCTGAAATCAGCTAAATGAGGGGAAAAACTAAATGTGACATGATACTAAGGAGAACATGATGCCAGAGCAAGGCTTAAACCGCTGCCAATCTAGAGAGGAATGAACAGGGACACAGATAGCTTGTTGATGGCAGAAGACGAGATTAAATTTCACCTGCCAGACCTAAGGGAGCAGATCCGTGCTGGGGGGCAGAGCAAGGTGACGTGTGTTTAATGCCTGCTGGCGTTATGTCGTTGCTCGCTAATTCCCCAGGACACGTTCTTTCCAGATAGGAGGAACTTGATCAAGCAGCAAACGCTTTTCAACACGATCACTACACTGAATTCAGGCAACATGGAAATGTCTCAGAAATTCGATTCATAGTCCTCACGCATGAAATGGGTTTGCTTTGAGAAACTGAGACTGTACTATCTTCTGTAAGGATCTACTAGGGCATCAAATGAATAAACAACAAAGAATTAACATGAAAACTAAAGCAAAAAGTGACCAGCCTACACAAGTAGTATATAATTACATTACTCTTGTCTGAGCTGAATCCATACTTTACTGTATTTATTGATTAATAATTATATCATCATTTTGGGTCAGAAATCACAGGAGTCCGTTTACATAGAAATTAGATTTTAGAACATAAACTTAATTCAGGGCTCTTTTTATATTTCATATAAAATTATTATAAATTATCATATAAATAAATCAAATAATCCTTAATGCTTCATCATATACAATACTATAAAATTCAACAATAAATATATCTTGATAATATAGCTCTCAAACACTAGCAAAAGCTAGTGAGCTAGACTTTATATCTATCTCTTATTCTCCTTTTTGCCTCCTACCCTTCTATTGTATTACACACTGTAGCAAAAAACCCCAAACAAAAACCAGTTGAATGAACAACAGTGGAAGAAATATAAAGAACACTGGATGAAAATGTATCATCTTCCCTGATGACGCCTGATCAGTCATGTTTCCCATGAGGGATAAAACATCACTAGCTTTGACATTATGGTAAATAATTATGAAAAGTGAATATTTGTATTAATGAATAGCTGCAATTTTCCATTTTAAACCATTATATAAAACTCAAAATGTTGATTTGGGTCAAACTGAGTTCAAAGTTTGGAACGGGTCACATTTGAAAGCATTTCATTAATCTTTCTGGCTGTCAAACAGGCTTCCTCTTAGTCCAAAAAAACTAAAATCACAAATGCCTGACCTTCATCTGCATGCGGTGTCTTGCCATTGAGCAGTTAGGATGTGAATTAATTGCTGCTATTTTTTTAACCTGTCTTACGTAAGCAGCTCTTTTCTTTCTATGAAATGTAATCTTTTGACTGTCAGTGAACATGAAACTGCTGACCCTAAAGCTAGCTAGCAATCGTGGCCTGGTAACCACTAATGCCATGGCAACCCTGGTGGAAAGTGACAGGAAAATGTCCCCTTTTGGGAATTATGAAGCAATGCAGCATTGCTAATGATTACATCAGCACATGAGTCACCACACTGGTTTGCTCAGGTGTCAGTGGCTCCCGATGTGGAGCCATCTGTCCTCTCCTCATGGACACTCAGCACCATGTCCCTTTGCTCCAACACCATGCTATGACTGTGCAACAGAGAGCAGGGCCTCTGCTGCCTCTCTGCTGCCACCATTACTGATCTATCATTTATTACACAAGGTATACACATAGGAATAAATACAGCTTATACTACAATAAGTAACATAACACAACACAACAATTTCCTGTTATAGGAAAATAACCTCAGGGTGGTGGAGTTATTGATATTTCCCTGAGGTTTATCATTTCCCAAAACTGCATGTCCCAATGCCAATTGCCAATGTTAATGTTATGTTTTATTCAGTTATTGTCACAGTAAATGTTTTGGAATATTTTAGAAACAAGTTAATTCCCTTCATCACTTTTATTATAACAGCTTCAACAGCTTTCTCCATAACATAAACAAGCATAACCGCTTCACCTTAAAGCTGATACTTACTGAAGTCATCATTCATACATGTAAAATAAATGTCTCCTTACAGGAAGCTTCACCGAAGCAATAAGTCTACTTCTTGTGAGGTTTAAATTATGCGAGCATCAGCTATATAAGTCCTAGTGAATATGTTCTTAATATAGAAACCATAATGTATTATAATAACACAGTAATATAAACCTGGGATTTGATTTATAGCCAGCACTTCTTTCAAAAAAAGGAAAGAAAAAAGAAAAAAAGAAAATTCTGACCAGAATCAGAACTACAAATGCGACAGCACACGTTAATGTGTTTTCACTGCATACACCATACACGTCCATGAATCTATCATACATAAGCATCTAGAAAAGTGCTATAATCTTCCCCAATGGGTTATTTCAAATCGTTTCCAAAAAAGCCTGTTTAAATATTCATGTGATTTATTTATTTGCCTTGTGAGGACCAGAACTGGTGCCAAGCCATGCATGGAGCCTCTTGGCACAGGCAGCCATATTCATCGTAAGACTCACGACTCACAGAGCGTCCATTGTCCGCAGTCAGCAGTCACACTGCTGCTCCACCACATCACTGCAAATGGGCTGATGCATGCCTCATACTCTCAGTACATTTCACTGTTACTTAGTTTCCTCCCATATTTTATGATAATAAAGAAACAGCATGCTGTTTGGTTCAGAGCGAACACAATGGTACGTTTTCTTTAAGTAACATTGACAGATTGCTCCAATCTAATCTTGTAACGGAAGCTAGGTGTTTTTGGTATATTCGTTCAGCATTCTGAGTAAGAGTATTATACTAGCATGGCTTCTCCTGAGTTGGTGGATAAGTTATAGCTGAGAAAAACCGAGCCTGAGTTCTAGGCAGTAGGAGGCTGAATTTAGTTACATAATGGCACTGCAGTGTGTCACATTCCTGTGAGTTTTTTTTCCACACCACCTTGCCTAATCCTTCCTGTGTCTGCTCCAGCCAATTCACACACACACACACACACGAACACACACACCTCTTCCATTCAAATCAAGTGATCTATTTCAGGTCTCTTCTCTATTTCTGGACATTCTAAATGTGACCTGGACTACCTGGTATCCCTCAGTGACGAAGCAGCATGTAACCAACACACCTGGCATGAGTCAGATTGAAATATATTTTTTCCCCAAAATGAAACACACTATTTATAGAGCACCCATCTATGAGCAGCACAGAAATTAATCAAAGGATTAATCGTTATCTAACGAAAAAGAGGGAAGTATGTGGGCACTCGCACTGTGACAGACTGAAACTGGAGACTGTCTACTGCTCCTCTCATTCATTTAAATGTACATATTCTCATCAACAAAAAGAGCACATATTTTTGCCCCTTACTTTTTATATTTCAGGAACTAAATGTACTGCATGTACTCTTAAACTCACATTCTTTTACTAAAAAATATGCATTATAAATAATAATAATAATAACAACAACAACAACAACAACAACAATAAGAAGAAGAAGAAGGAGAAGAAGAAGAAGAATAACGTTTGGAAAAGCAAGTCACATTGTATTCTTATGATCATCTTTCAGAAGCATCCTAAATTAAACAAAATTCAATTCTGAATGCCGCATGTATCCTTTGACCGATTCAACAGTGGTGCCTACTTGACCAAGGATCAGAATGCTGGTTGAAATTCTTGCCATAATTGCTGTGAAAGACTGCGCTTCACAATGAATAGGTTAGCATCAATTTGATCTTTTCCCACCAAACTTGTGAACAAATGGCATTTATAACATTACATCGAACAGTGCGGTTGCTAAGTAACTGAGTGCAGGCTACAGATTTTTCTCCATTCCACAGAAAATCATTCAGCTCAAATATGGGCAAGTTATTATCCCTCTAATGTAATGATGCTTACCTTTAACATTACATATGGTAAGTATCCCATTAAATGCCCATTAGGTCTAATGAACACATAATGATATCTCATAAACTTACAAATATCAGTTGATGATGAATTAACTACTGCCTTTGGGAAGTAGGTAAAAATATATAAAATAATTTATGGAACATGAATAGAAAGTTCTTCAAGTGGGTGAAACAGACACCTAAAACTTGTGATCAGAAATGTGATGGTTATTTAAAAATCCATAACCTTAACTGAACTCTAACTGGCTTTATTAGGGGTGAAGATAAAATGGTTGATAATTTATCTTTATTCTACTGGATTGTCCCAATTTCTAGGTCAAATAAAGTGGAACCTACATGACTTGAAATGCTGCCTTTCAAGCAATAAAACTAGTTTTCTTGAATTGTTTTTTGCAGAAAAGTGTTGTAGAACTAGCTTGTATAAAACAAGAACTATCTTAATTAAATTACATTACTTTCTTTGCCTGATCCATTTCTGTAGTGTTGATACCATTTAAAATGACAAACTGCTCTTGTGGGAATGTTGGAACATCTGTTCTGGTACAAATAATTTTTTTTTTTGTAAAACTTTTTGAACACAGTGTCTGTAATAGCAAAGTCAGATTTTAATAAGAAAGAAAAGTGCACAGGATAAACATGCTCACCACTCCAATTGAAAAGTAGTTATTGACTATGCTGTATGGCACAGGGTCTCCCTTTTCCTCCTTGTCATCAGGGGAAATGTCAATGTTCCAGCGGTCCAGCACCACCTCACTACTGTGCTCAATGTCCCTGAGGAACTTGAGGAGATTACCTCCTTCATAGCCTTGAGGACAAAATACACAAAATCATATTACATGACAAGTAGGTTAGAGGTAAACAGTCAAACCTGTAAACACACACACAGTAGCACATGCACATTTATTCTACAAGTCGCTTGAATGAAAGCCGTAATGAAGCGTGAAGGAGGTGCTTTTTTTGCTTTTCAATGATCACCATCATTTACAAGTTACTCTGATAAAATTACAGTGAGGAGAAAGAACCATGACTCCTAGATGGTACAAGATGTTGTTTGTGTGTGCATTTTTGGGTATGTGTCAAAAGAGATGTGCGGGAATGACAACAGCAGGTTAACATGTTTGACTTATTGCACCATCAAGAGACTCAAGTGGATGAAGAAATAAAGTAAATATTGGTAAGTAAAAATAGAAGTGCTGCAACAGACAAGGGAATGGTGGTGCAAGTTGAGGGCATTCTGTCAGCACTATATGGATGATTGATGTTCTCTGCTCCGAGACAGACTCCCCAATGTGGCTGTCTTATATTACTGTATTAATTGTATGTAGTTGGTAGGGCACAGAAGGTGGGTGTTACTTCACCAAGGTGGAGGCGTTATGTCTTAACGAGGGCCAACACGCTGTGACTGAAACTGGAATACTGACACTTTCCTGGCAACCTTGTGTGTATGGGTTCACATGTAATGACACCTGGAGCTCATTCTTCCTCTATGAACAGAGCACAGCCCTATGCACACTCGCACTCACAAAGAACTGTCTAAGAAATCATGCAGAGGCTTTGTAAAATGAATAATTAACAAAAACATTAATGATTGCATGTACTTAGGTTGGTTTTGTATATTCTCAAGGTGTAATTTTAGCTTTTAAATAAACATTTTGGTTTTCACTACACTACTTGGCATATTGGGTCAGGTTTTAGTTATATGGTATATCATAGTGCTGCTCTTGCCAAAGAAAAATATATTGACAGCAGTTCTCCAGTGGAAAGAAAACACAACAGCTCATTCACATCGGTAACAGAAACATGATGTAACAGGGTAATTATTCCACAACCTCCACAAGTAAACAACTGCCTAACAGCTAAAAATGCTGAATATGCATTTTTTAAACTTTAATCCAAGTAAGGCAACATGTAGTTGTGATGATATTGGACACCACAATATGTCAAAATCAAGTTCTATATAGTCCTAACAAAGCTAAGCTTTTAAAAAAATATATAGAATAAATCTTCATGGGCAGCCAGAGTAGTCTTCATAAGAACACTATGTTTTTAGTTGGTGTGTAAAGTGATGTGAGCACAGTTTCTTGCATTATCAGCATATGACTTGTTTGATTGAATCTAAGACGTCAAGTGAAATATTCTTTTAAAAAGACTTTTGGATTTTGTGATGGAAGTAATAACTAAATATTACTCAAGTACAAATTTCAAAAGCACTCAAAAGTAAGTAGTTCTCCAATAGGAAATACCTCCCAATCCCAATTAAATCCCAATTAAATGGGTTTATACCAATTTAAAGGTGACTCTCACCTCCACCCCAGCGGAGGCAGCGTGCCAGGTCATTCCCAGTACCCAGTGGTAGAATGGCGACAGGAGGGTGGCGGGCAAAATTAGCCTTATCTGAAGAATAGAACATAAATGAGAAAACACTACAAATAATTCAAAAGTACGTGTTTTGAGCACTTACAATTGTTTACTGTAATAAAAATTAACAGTTTACCTATTACAGTAGAAAAAGTTATTTGGATTAAATTTTTCACTATATAGACACAGTACACACAAAAGAATTACATGCTGTTAGACAGTAAAAGCCAACAAAAGTATGAAGTACATAATACAAGCCTACTAGGCAAAAGAAAATGGACATTTGTGTCTCTTTTTTCCAGGAGGACAGTATATGCAGTATTTCTTCATTTGCTGTTTGTCCTAGTGTGACTCTGTCCCGTAGTTTGCACAAGTCCTGTTGAAATCTTGCATTTGTTGATACTCTGTGGATTTATGGCCTCACCACAGAGATAAACCATTGTCTGCCATCAGAAGCTATTTTCTAATGCATGTTAAGATCATGTGGGTGAAGTATCTAGCAGATACTCCAGAAAGCTGATCCAGGATCATGTTGATTTAATTAAAAGTCAGTTTTTGCCATTAAAGAAGAAGGTGCTCTTAAATCAGCACTCAGGCTACTTCAACAAAGTTGGCTTTCTGCTGCACTTCTACTAATGGACACTCAGTGGTTCCCATGAGAATAACAGCTTAAAACCACTGATCCAGGATCAGATGAAACTGATTCTAAATCAGCACTTAATGGCACTGTCTATCACCCCCCCATGCTGGCTCCTCTGTAATGCTTACCCATTAACATCAGCATGGCTGTCAGTGGGGGGAAAGGCAGGCCATTATCTCTTCACTGCTATCCACCACTCAGTCATATGAAAGAAGTCACAGATGAGTGTACACACTTCCTAGGTAATTTATGAATTTATAATCCTTTCAGAGGCCCATTAAATACTACTACGATTACACGTGCAAGTTCCTCACTGAGTCCGGCACTTTTTTTCCCCCAATTTAACCCACTGAGCTTTAATGTTTAAATCAGTGGCCATAGTTAAAACATATGTTGTAGAACACAAGAGACAATGTTTAAAATAGTTTAGAGGCAGAAAGTTGTGAGCTCAAATCCTGCCAAGCTGCCACTTGGGCTCTTGAACAAGGTCTTAACAGCCAAATGCTTTAAACAATTGTTGAATGTTTTGGATGAAAGCATCTCCCAAATGAGAAAACTTAAACACTACACTTACCAATGCAATCCAAGATCCAGCCCACTGTTCCATCTCCTCCACAGGCCAATACTCGGAATTCAGGAACATCACGGAAAAAGTTTAATCTGGAATGCAAAGGGAAAAAAGTCAGATGATCAGAAAATGGTCATGGTCAATTCATGGGGGCTAAAATATATAAAATATACTGTATAATATAATAATTGGTAATTGAACAATAATACTTGTTATTGATCTATATTTCAGCAAACATAATTTTACACTAATAAATAAATATGCTTTATAAATATGCGTTATAAAGATTTTTTTTCCTAAGACACTGACAATTTCTGGGCATTTTCAGCCTACAGGTGAGTGACAAATTAAAGGAAAAAAATATGTAAAGTGGATTAGTAAGGTATTGGACTGGCACAAGCTACCAGAACAGATACAGTGTGTCTAAGAATAGATTCAAAAAGTCTCTGGAATTGAACTGGAGTGATGAACACTGTTCTTCCTAAAGTTTTAAGAAAGTTTTGAAGATAGTGGTGGAGAGTGCTATCTAACACATGAAAACAGAATGATGTATTGAGTTGGAGAGACACTTCATTGTAAATTGAAGACAAACCTAAAATTAATCAATAACTTCACATTGTACTGACAGATATGGTTTTTATATGTAATGTCCACCATGTAGGCAAAAACAGACTTTTGTTTTAGGTGCTTGTCTCGACTTGACCCCAAAATCCGAAAGATCTCTAATATACACACATGCAAAATGCTTCCTTTATATCTTAACGGCAGATTTCAACAAAAAATTAGCCTAGGTCTATACTGTCTTGTTTACCCGAGTGTTTAGCTACATTGTGTCCACAGTCCAAAGAGTCCACAGTTCCAGGATTTAAATTATTTTGATGAGCTTCTAGGACATGACAAGCTGAGCTGAAAGCCTGCATGCTGGATGCGCTAGTTGCTATAACTGTGATATGTAACGTTTACACACACTCCATCTTTCACATCTTAATATACATTGAGCACACGCCCAGCTGATTGGATATGCTTGATGCTGGACCTTTTTTTTCTTTACATTTTGACTTGACTCTCACAAAGCCATGATATTTTCTAATAAGCTTTTGGCTCAACCTTCGCATCACTACTGTGTACATAAGCTGAGTCATCATGGCTTTCAAAAGTTTCCATTTCACCTGTCCACACAGTGAAGTAATGGTTGCTGGTAACACGTAAAGATGTCTCTTCCTAATTTCCCACTTAGAGCAGAAGCATGGCTCTCGTGGTTAAATCACAAGGAAGCATGACTGCTAAAAATGGCATATCCATTTCCAAAAAAACTATCACAATGTGTACTTATGCATAGTTTTATTTATAAAACGATGCGTGCGGTTTAGAATAAAACTACTATTATTACACATATCTGCTATATTTCTATTTTTAATCTGTAGTGTTCGTTCTCTTGTGCTCTACCACTTCACTGCCTGAGCAGCTCTCAGTATCTCCCTCTCCTTCCTTTCTCTGAATGGCTATTTCAAACTGAGCACAGCTCTTGTCGTGACTGTATGTGTATATATGTGTGTGTGTGTGTGCGTGTGTGTGTATGCAGGGTGGTGTGGGGAGAACAAGTGGGAGAGAATGGGTTGGCTATTCTCTTGTGTTACAACTTCACCTTTTGTTCTTGTTTTTTTTCTCGATGAATGAAATGCCCTGTTGATCAGCTCACTCAAGTACAGAATGTACTGAAGTGTTACATGTATGTCTGTCTCTGCATGTGTGTGTTCATGTTTCTGTGAAGTGTACTAATTTGCCAATGTGTCACATATGCAACACTATGAGTAACTTAGGACCATGTGATGACATAAAGTTAGCGCTAACACACATTAGTGTAACACACATCTTGATAATCACATCTCTACACCAGATGCTTTGAATTCGTCATTAGAAAGCTGTTATGGAATAATCTATATTGCTACTGGTGGTTCAGATGGCTCCTTCACTTGTCTGATAGATAAATGTTTATCTCAATCCCTGACTCAGTGACTCACATTACATACAACACAATGATTAACCTTCTTCAAGAAGGAGGACTCATAGACGTGTTTGTATTATTTCTGCCAACATTCTAACACTTGATAATCAAAGAAAACAGACATGCCACCTCACAGCTCCAGGATCCCCACGTCTATTCTAGCTTCAGATATTGTCTCTGCAGTGTTTTGCATTTTCTCCCCAGAGAAAATGGAGAAAGAACAAGACAGTGGAGAGAGCGCATTGCGAGGCCCAGCGTCTCTACCAGATGCCCTTATCCCGTACATACTGGATATACTGTAGTAACTGTACAAACTATGTCAATAAAGTCAATAAAGTATCTATCTATCTATCTATCTATCTATCTATCTATCTATCTATCTATCTATCTATCTATCTATCTCATCAAAAGTGAATTACCACCTTGTTCCCAGTGTTGTGCATCACTTTTTCTAAAGGTCAAAGCACTACCAGCTAACTTTTCCTATATTTCAGGGGAAAAAACTCTCCTGGGGAACTATACTGACCCTTTAATCCACACATTAAAGACACAAACACAGAGCACAGTGCAGAGCATATTCAGAACATAATTCCCCCATTTTTGAAAATGAAATTTCTTTTAGGAACAGTAGAGTTTCCTTAGCTTCACCAGACTGGAATGTTTTCTTTCCCACACACTTTCACTGATGAAGACAGTAATGTTGGTACATAATGTGTGTACTGCATTAATTTCATTGTTTCAATCCAAAGGGTTCTCATGCATGTTTAATAAATCCATTGAACCTGACCATAATTTTTTTTCTGATGATGATGTCATGTTTAAAACACAATAAATTAAAATACTGGGGAAGGGTCTCACAAGAGTACAGAAGGCTCTACATGTGTTAAGGTTATACCTGCCAGTTATTTAATTGTGAGTCCAGAGATTAATTTACTTGGGACAAGTGGGTGGTTTTATGAGTTAGTCTTGAGAGAAACTGAAGTGATGGTCTTGCAGATTTTATGGAAATTAAAAGACAGAAACACCTCATCCTGATTTAAGTGTGCAACCCACCCCCACCCCACCTCCAGCACCTATATTCAGGGGTGCTCGAAAAAGACAACTGAGCAAGAGGGGATTGTAACACTGGCTCTGTGAGTCACAGTAAATGTGTCTGCTCAGATGCTCAGATGCTTTCTGAAGTGCCCTATGGCCATGTTGATTTTAGTTGAATCTAGCTCTATAGACAGGGAGGTGTGGCAGAGGTGCACTTACAAAAATTGCATGTATGTTCCAGGTTTTGAAAAAGGCCTTTAACATCAAGAAAACAATTACTTCAAGGGCATGAGTGGATCAAATCTGAGTGGTGATCATAATTGTGATTCATTCCAGAATCATAAGTCAGTTGGCTCATCTGTTCTTTTTATTAGTGGAAAAAGAAGACTTCTCTTTTTGTGTATTTTGAGTCTTGACTTCTAATACCGTATGTCAATGATAGAAGGTGGAGTTACTATGCAAACAGAAAGGCTGGCAAGTGTGTAAACCATACACTACACTACACTACACTACACTAAATCCACAAGCCTTTAGAAAAGAAAATCACAAAAATAGTCTGACTAATCCTTCAAACTTTCCTGTCCAATGATCTTTCTGGGGACTTACCCTGCCATGGGTCCTCCACGATCTAGACTGTAAACCTGTCTGGGGTTAAGCAGATACTGGAACTTCCGCAATACCCTTATGGAGACAAACAGAGAGCTGTGAGTTATACTGAGTGAGATAAAAAGCTATGGAGAGATTTATATAAAAAAACCTGCATACTAGTAAATACAAGCAAACATGGAGACCAAATAATGCACCTGCTACATTCTAGCATACACACACACACACACACACACACACACACACTTTTAAGCAGCTTTCAGTATCTGAGTTAATACTTGAAATGGCAAATGAAATCTCTGCAACACCCTTCACTTTTATTTTTTAATCTCTCCCTACTCCGTTCTGTGTCTCAATAATGGAAGCAAGGAGAGAGAGAGAGAGAGAGAGAGAGAGACAGAGAGAGACATAGAGAGAGAAAATAGAGATAGAGACTGAAAGTCTGAAACACATCATTCAAAAAGCTTTTAGTCTAGAGCATTGCTCATTACATTGGGAAAGGCAATAATCTGAGCACTTATAACCATTAAAAACACCATTCTTTCACTTGGAAAGAATACAGGGGCAGAGTCAAGAGTCTAAATCTCCTGAGCTAGCTTTCAAAACACTGAACTCTGTGAAGACAGTGGAAAAATACAATAGGCACCAAAGCTGATTCAGTGATGACCACTTCATCGACTTATTTGCATCAAGGGAACAGTTCAAACAGTGTTCTTTTTTGGATCTGGGGCAGTTAACGTGCCTTTGTGTGAGCGCAAGTCTAATAATAGGGAATAATCGGGCCATTATTGGTATTTATAAGCGCGTTGCTATGGTGACGCTCCTGCTGGATCCCAAATTGGTCCCTCGGCAAATTGAGGATATGTGGTGGGCGGTGAGAGCTGTAACAACACCTACATTCTTCCTTCTTGAACAGCAGTGCTGCCTCCTGTTTGCTTTGATGATATTTAGGACAGAGCGACAAGCAGGAATAGCAGAATAGACATGGTAGACATGCAAGATATGCACATTATGCTTACAGAAGGTATAAATTCTACCCACGGATAAAATAGTTTGAGTAAGGACAATCACGTAAACAAAATAAAATCGTATGACACAGTAACATGCTCTGGTGTAAAATGATGGCCAGGTGAATTAAACATTTCCATGGTTGTGAGAAATACCACAGTACATTAAAAAAAGGGAGTGAAATAGAAATGCCTCTTACCTTTCCCCCTGTCGACCACCACTCCTCGGATTAACCAGCACCAGGAGAGGATGTGTTCCAGGAAGAGGGGTGATCTGAAACACAGAGACAGCACATCCACATTAAAATACTGAGGCTTGGTTAAAGTACAGTATCTGAGCCTGTTCAGACAAAACCAGCCTGCACTATTATGGCTGACCTGTAGTGCTTGACCATCTCCAGTGAATTTAAAGCACTGGTTGGAGTCATCAGGACTGGTGTTGGGGGATGACTCGCCCTCTCCCCTTTTTACTGCAGAGTGGCGGTCCTGGACAAGAAAAAAGGCAGAGTGTCACAATTATGCAATAACATGAAACATGTGTTAGAGCATGTTAAACACAAAACTCATGCAATGAAAAGACCGGACTGACCAGTACAACAGGGCAGATGTACGATGGTAAGAGGGTGTGGTCTTTCAGTGTTCCACCATCACAATCTGGCTTCACATGAGATGCACACTTATTATGGAGCTGTAGATAAAAATAGAAATCTGCAGTAAAGAACCAGAGTCTCATCATTGGCCTGAGTCAATAAAGTCTGCACCTCTTTTCCCCTGACTCCTACAGGAACACACTTCTAGTAAAATTGATGTTTTGATATTCCACTGAGCACCACCTTGCAAGCATCATGTGTGTGAGGAGGAAAAGCTCTTCAAAAATTGCATTTAGTAGTTACCTGCACATAAGTATCATTGACTAAGGTTAAGCAGAAAATAACAAAGTAAAGGAAATACTGCCACCATGAGGAAGAACATGCATATTACAACAGCATAAGCTAAAATATTCTTTACAGAAACATAATGATATTTTATTATGTTTTAACATTGTTTAGTTGTACCATCAAACTAAATCCAAATGTACAGTAAAATAAATCTAAATACATGTCACTGTTCAAAGGAAGCCTGCAATAACCAAACTGACTGTCAAAATCAAAGCAGAAATTTTAGGTCAACCTCTTAACAGTCACCAGATAGTCAGATACAGTCACTCACAAAAGTGAGTACACCCTTCACATCTCTGCAAATATTTTAATATACATTTCGTAGGATAACACTACAGAAATGAAACTTGGATATAACTTAGAGTAGTCAGTATACAGTGTCTATAGCAGTATAGATTTACTGTCTTCTGAAAATAACTCAACACACAGCCATTAATGTCCAAATAGCTGGCAACACAAGTGAGTACAGATACATTAAAATACTGAATTAAAATGAATTCACCAGAGCTGTACTGGTTGCTACTGGAATCCTCTTCCACTCCTCCATGTTGACATAATTGAGCTAATGGATGTTAGACACCTTGCACATCTCCACCTTCTGCTTGAGGATGCCTCACAGGTGCTCAATTGGGTTTAGGTCTGGAGACATACTTGGCCAGTCAATCACTTTTACCTTCACCTTCCTCAGCAAAGCAGTTGTCATCTTAGAGGAGCGTTTGTGGTCATTATCATGTTGGGAAAAAAGGGAGGGGATCATGCTCTGCTTCAGAATATCATAGTACATGTTGGAATCAATGTTTTTCTCAATGAATGGTCTGAGCACTGACAGGCTGACCTCCCACTTCTTCAGCCTCTGCAGCAATGCTGGCAGCACTCATGTGTCTCTTTTTTAAGCCAACCTCTGGATATGATGCTGAACACGTGGACTTCTTTGGTTGAACCTGGCGAGGCCTGTTCTGAGTGTGTACTCACTTATGTTGACAGCTATTTGGACATTAATGGCTGTGTGTTGAGTTATTTTCAGAAGACAGTAAATCTATACTGCTATAGAAGCTGTA
>JAOVVG010000050.1:13583296-13598600 GCA_028566375.1 Leptodoras nelsoni | reverse complement strand
AGTAATTTGACACCAAACACAATGAAGGCCAGTAAGGCCCTGGTAGTACTTGATACTCCGGTGACATCGATCACACTTGGTTGGAGAATTGCCCTCCATCCATACATGCTGCATAGCCTGTAGAGAGAAAAGCGGGTAAGTTACAAACTCTGCAACAATACATAAAATCCTAACCAAAATAAAATAAACTATGTTTTGCCAAAATATGAAAACTTGATCCAAGGTCAAGTGGGCCAGAACAAAACATCAGGGCAGTAACCATTCAACCATTCAACCATCAAGAACTGCTTTTAAATTTGTTCATTTATCTGCATTTATCTTGTTCCATTCTCATTGCAAAAATGTCCAAATTATGGTTTTATCTAACAGTGTGTTGGATGTATATGCCCCCCTCCCATCATGTCCATTCAAAAACACCACTTTTCTCTCCATGTTGTGTTATCTGACTCATTCATTTCCGACTACAAAAACAGTAACAAGTGCAATAACTGTGTCCAATTTATCAGTGACAAAAAATTATTTATGTCTTCATGTCAAACAAGCAAATAAAATGACAAAGCATATCTTCTTTGTCTAACAACACAGAGTAACAGGTGTAACAGATTCTACAACCCCAATTCCAAAGCAATTGGAACGTTGTGTAAAATGTAAATAAAAACAGAATGGAATGATTTGCAAATCTCATAAACCCTTATTTTATTCACAACAGAACACAGAAAACATCAGTTGTTGAAAGTGAGACATTTTATCATTTCATGAAAAAAATTGCCTCATTTTGAACTAGATGGCAGCAATGCATCTCAAAAGAGTTGGGACGGGGCAACAAAAGGCTGGAAAAGTAATAATATATATATTTTTTTAAATTATTAATTAAATAATAAAAAAACAGCTGCAGGAGCATTTTGTAGCTAAGTAGGTTAAATGACAACAGGTCATTATGACAATGACAACAGGACTTGGTACAAAAAGAGCATTTTAGAGAGGCAGAGTCTCTCAGAAGGAAAGATGTGCCGAAGTTCATCAATCTGCGCAAAACTGTGTATGAAAAGTGTAGAATAATTTCAGAAAAATGTTCCTCAACATAAAAGTGTGAAGACTTTAAATATCCCACCATCTACAGTACAGAATATCACCAAAAGATTCAGAGAATCTGGAGAAATCTCTGTGCAAAGCTGAGGGTCAATATCGGATGCTCGTGATCTTTGGGCCCTGAGGTGGCTCTGCATCAAAAACAGGAATGATTCTGTACAGGAAATCACTGCATGGGCTCAGGAACACTTCCAGAAATCACTGTCTGTGAACACAGTTCACCATGCAATCCACAAACATAAGTTAAAGCTATATCACGCAAAGAAGAAGTCATATGTCAACACGCTCCAGTAACACCATCGTCTTCTCTGGGCCAAAGGTCATTTAAAATGGACTGAGGCAAAATGGAAAACTGTCAGATGAATCAAAATCTTTAATTCTTTGTGGAAAACATGAATAGTGTCCTGTAGACTAAATCCATCCAGCTTGTTCTCAGCACACAGTTCAGAATCCTGCATCTCTGATGGTATGGGGTTGCATTAATGCCTATGGCGAGAGCAGCTTAAACATCTGGAAAGGCACTATCAATGCTGAACAGTAAATAGAGGTTTTACAACACGTCTCTTTCAGGAAAGGCCTTGCATATTTCAGCAAGACAATGCTAAACCATATACTGCATCCATTAGAACAGAGTCCGGGTGCTGAACTGGCTTGTCTGCAGTCCAGACTTTTTGCCAATAGAACATCTGGCACATCATGATGTGAAAACTCCAGCAAAGAAGACCCAGGACTGTTAAGCAGCTAGAATCCTACATCAGACAAGAGTAACATACAATGAACAAATAATTTTCATGAAATGGTAAAATGTCTCACTTTCAACACCTGATATGTGGTCTGTGCTGTATTGTGAATAAAATATGGATTTATGAGATTTGCAAATCATTCCATTCTGTTTTTATTTACATTTTACACAATGTCCCATCTGTTTTGGAATTGGGGTTGTATACTGAAATTGCTAAACATGGAAAGAGAAACACAACTGACTCTAAAATATCATTCTTTCTACTTATTAAAATATTCTTTATTATCTCACAATTCCAACTGGATGATGTAGTAATATCAGCATCTATACCAAATGAACACAGATGTGCTATATAATGAGCAATCAATAAATGATAATAATCTCACAGTACTCAAGATCTTTTGCTCATGGTGAACATCATTTCTGTAGTTCAGCCAAGCTCAGGAGTCAATTACAGAAGCCTTTACTTGAATCAGTAGGACAAGTTAGAGGTTAATTGCATAAACTGTACTATGTGATTTACACCACTGCCTCTCTCTTTGTTCACGCAGTTACTTGTAATTAACCACAAAATGTTCTTATAACCTTTCTGACATATTTATGCATATATTTTAGGAATGCTCTCTTGAAGATGCTATGTTTGATAAGAAAAACTGATTTATAAACAACTGACATTTTCCTTTCTAAACATAACGCTATAGTATAGCATAAAATAATAGGAGAGGAGGTATTATGGGTGAACTAACAGACCTGTGCCAGACTGTAAAAGCATGTCTCTGGTTTACTCACATTGGTGTGTCTGCGGGACTTGGCATAGGTGCTGATGCAAGCAGCAATGTCTTTGGACACACAGCGCTCATGGACTGTGTACTTGCATACTGCCAAAGAAGAATGGATTGGGGAAGTTAATCATTAAGCTTGGAAGAAAGGTGGAGTGAGATGTCCACAAATACTTCAGATTATGCTTATAATGCTTATAATAAAATTATATTTATAGCTGTCAGGCAAATTAAAGCTTTTATGATCGGTACATTGTCCATAAATTGACAAAAAAAGATAGCAAAAAACCCCAACCCCAAAATTCTTCCTCAGTTCTTGGTATATTTATACTCCTGTTGGAGAAGACCACTTACTGGTTTTCCATTATAACCCCATCACATCATCACAGTATCTCAGCATACAGAACGGGTGCTTACGTGAGCAGCAAAGGCCTTGTTTGCGCACTCCTAACAGCATAGTGTGACAGAAGTTACAGTATGCTGGCTTGTTGAAGTGCTTCAGTCTCCATACATGCTGCCCATCTTCTTGTACATTCTGAGAATAGATGTTTGAAACACTGCATGTGAGAGAAGGGAAAGAATCACTCTCAACTTCCACACATACTCCGAATGAGTCCAGCACTCAGTCTTTTGTTCAGCTGGGTTTACAACTTTAGTATCAGAAGGACACGCATATGCACTCAGAGGAGCTGTGACGCACCGTCTCCATGCCCAGCAGTACCAGCAAAGGGATGGTGGTCATTCCTCCTCTGATCCACTCTTCGAGTGTGACTGTTCCATCATGGTCATAGTCAATCTCCTCCATCATCTCCTTCAATATCTGCAACAGAAGCACACATATGTATACATATGCATGAGTCACATGCTATAAAGTGTACAGTGTAGTCAAGCATTGCTCAGAAATGACGGTTCCAGACAATTGAGCTTCACACAGTCATGACCAAAATCATATATTCATTCATTTATTTTCTTGACCGCTTATTCCTTTTCAGGGTCACGGAGAGCCGGTGCAAGGCAGGAACAACCCCAGACAGGACGCCAATCCATCGCAGGACACACACACACACACACACACACACACACTAGGGCCACTCTAGAGACACCAATAAACCCAACATGCATGTCTTTGGACTGTGGGAGGAAACCGGCGTACCTGGAGTAAACCCACGTAGACACGGGGAGGACATGCAGACTCCACACAGAAAGGACCCAGACCGCCCCACCCGGGGATCAAACCCGGGACCTTCTTGCCGTGAGGCAACGGTCCTACCCACGAGCCACCGTGTCGCCCCAAAATCATATATAAAACATATTTTTATTTTGACCACTTCTCTTGGTGGACCTGGGTATCTTGTCAGAAAATGTTTGTCTAAAACTTAAGTGATTACATTATTGATTAGACATATAAAGTGTCATAAAGTGTAATAAAATGAGATTTTTCCTTAACTGAGTGACAATTTCTAAGAAAATGCAAAAGTTGCATACTCCTTAGAGGACAATAATCATATAGTGCATTTGATGATATTGATAGTAAAAAATACAGACATCCTCTATTAAATTGCATATCTGCCTCCAACCTTTTCTATCTTTTGAATGGCTTTGGCTACAATAATCATAATATGACATATTTGTAATAACATACATAGATAGAGTCTTCATCAAATCAGGTATGGATGCCAGGAGTGTCATGGCAAAAACTTTCTTGTTGTTTTCAATCTATATTTGTTTTTGTCTATTTCTGAATACTAACTGGGGGGTACAATAGATGTATATTTTCCTTTTTTCCATTTAAAAAACAATGAAGGATACAAACTTGTGCAGTAGACTTTATGAAGTTTCAAACACATGGGTGAACTTACTGGCTTCAGCTCTGTTGAGTCCCATTCCAGGTATTCTGCTACATGGACCATCTGATTGATGATACGGTCCAGTTCCTGTGTAGATATGTAGGCTAGAGTTATACTCACTTAATATTTAATGATAATAAATGTACTATGCAGACTATAACCACTCCATCTCTGAATGACCCTGGTTTTCTATTTACGATTTCCTGTCAGCCCTCCTTTAAATATCTACTGAAACCAGACAAATCATCATCTGAGTTTCCCTCACTAAGGTGCCGCTGTCTAATGTTAAGAGAAGGAAGTAAGGAATGAACTTGGACAATGCTGTATATAGTAATTCATGAATGCTGTAGAACCCAAATGACTGGAGTTTATATACAGTACTGTGCAAAATCTTGTTTTTGTATTGTTTTTATGTACAACTTTTGTTATTAGAGTTTATTTTTTTATTTCTCCAGATGAGCTGTAGCAGATTCTCCATGACACTAAGCTAATTTCCTTATAAATCTGCACACATTATACCTGGGAACACTGTTTAATAAAAAGACACACCGAATATTGACTTCCTTTAGTTTATTACTGTTTACTTCACTTTATAGTGTTTTCTTTTATGTAGAAACATCTTCATAATTTTCAAAGGCGTCTTTGCTTTACAGTGAGTCTTTGCATGTGCCTAAGACTTCTGCATCGTACTGTACAGTCATTAGCTTTTAAGTTTTACTGAGCGTCTTGGAGAATCTGCCACAGCTCTTCTGGGGACTTTGACTGTCACACTTACTTCTTTTTTTGCCACAAAACCCAGCGGCTTTCATTATGTGTTTTGTCTGAAATGTGTTGTGTAATGTGTTGCGTTTGTTACTGGCATGCTAACATTTTTGTGTAAAATTTAATTTTGCTTGGAAAAGTAACATTTGGAAATATAACATTTTCGTAGTGACTCAATAATGCAGAACAAAAAATCAATCAACAACTAAAAAAAATCAATAACAAAAGTTGGACCTAAAACAATAGGCTTTTGCATAAGACTAAGACTTTTACACAGTACTGTATAAAACCTAGACCTGAGCAACTGTAGCTGACTTACTGAGCTGTCCAGCAGGCCATTGCCATCCGTGTCATACAACCGGAACATGACTGCAGAGCGAGAAAAAGAAGAGAAAGGAGAGATAAGAAAGCCCATGCTGTAAATGTTAGGGACTTCATTAACACACACCACCTGTGGAAAAGACGTGTGCACCCTGAGCCCAACACAACAGCACCATTACATGTGTTTTTTTTAATGTTGGGTTAAATATGTAAGGTCTTTGTATCTATAACGCTAAGAATCATCTGAGCTTAAGTGGGTTGGTGCTGTGTTACGACAGGAGCTGATCTTACATGCGGCCAAACAAATATGAATGAGTATAAGCATAGCTTTCCTCCTCGCACTCCTCCACCCTGCTCACTGACAAAGACTCAGCATATAGAGCCACAGATCTCATTATTGAGCTTCATTCAAATTTTGAGTCAGATACATATAGCCAGTCGATACTGAAGGGAAAAAATTAGAAATGAAGAGAAATTTGCACACAGTTTGAAAATGACACCAAATCTTTGTTTTCAAAAAGGATTATTTAAACAATTTTGTGAAATCTCATTGCATCTTTAGTTTGCATCTTTATATAAATGTACACATCCTATTACGAAAATATAAAATTATGTTTGGAGTCAACAACTAAATAGAAGAAAATAAAAAATAAATAAAAAATTACTTCACATTTTGTTCAGGATTGTTTTACTGAGCTAAAAAAAAAGGTGAATATGGAAGTATGTCTTTTGTCCTTATATTTGTACAAATATAAAAATGGGGAAATTATTTATCCTGTCAGTGGCTTATAGTATATTTTATGGACAGTAACACGTATGATAAGGAGGACATAGCCATAACCAGTTTATTCAATTGCATCCTGCTTTTTTATAATCTCACATCTTCTTATCACACTGCTACAGATCTGTTTTCTAGAGGTTTATATAATTAAGTTGCAATAAAACAAAGTTTCTAAAATTCACTATGCTTGAATTGTTCTTCTTCACTGAATAATGGCCTGAGGACAGAACTTAGGGAGCTAATGAGTGTGTAACTAAACACAAATCTCACACTTACACTCTAGTTTGTCCTCTGGAGTCCCCCGCTCCAGCAGAGAGAGGTAGCACACAATGTCTTTCAGGAAGACGATCTGTGGCGAGGATGGCGTGGAACTCTTCTGAGGGGATGGACTTTTTCTTAGAGACATCCCCTTGTCCGATCGACTTCGCTCTGAGGACATAACAGTCACCATGTACTAAAGACTTTTGTCTCTTAACCCTCATCAACCCTTTTGTCTCTTTACCTCTCATATTGGACATCATATCAAATCAAGCAAACTCTTTTAATTGATCAATATCAATAAAATTTTGAACAATATTTATTTAAAAATACCCCATATAGTAAATGAATCTTAGTTCATGTCAACATAAACAATATTAATGGTATGAAACACACACAACCCCTTTATGAGTTTGGAAATCCTCTTAATGGCTGGTGCATGTACAAGAAATTCAAATGCTAAGTAGAGATGGATGGCATGGCACAGGCAGTAAAGATAATTTTGGTTTCAAAATTTATAAACACTATTTTTTGACGATGGTTTTCAATACAGTAGAAGGTACGTAACTTGCAGTTGTTATAGCTGATGCTAAGTGTAATTACTGCGCAATTTCAGTCATACAGAGTCTTTTCTTAAAAATGTACCAACACGCAAGAAACAATTTCCAACAATTTAATTTACACTGTTGTTTTAGTTTCCACTGCCATTTTCCACAAATCATGGCTTCTTTATTTCAAAGTTTTCCTAAAGCAGTGTTCTCATGTAATCGCCTTTCACATTGAAGCACAAATTATAAATATCCTTTTGAGTGCACTATGTTCGTTTGAGAAACTGAACTAAAACTGAACTAAAACCATGCACTTAATAAAAAAATTAACCCTTAACCCTCAACTGCTCAGGTGTATAAATGAGATAAATGTAAGTCACTCTGGATAAGGGAGTCTGCCACATGCCATAAATGTAAATGTAAAGAAAATACAGAGCATCAATGATTTACTAGCTTCCAGTATTACATGGACAATACTAGACAAGATCATTTCTGATCTTTTTTTTTTTTACAAACAGCAAGGTGCAATGGGTTGCACTGCTGACTCACAGCAGGATCCCTGATTCAATACTAAGCTCAAGTTACTTATCTCTCATTTTCTGTGTGTCGCTATGGGTTTCCTCTGGGTTTTTCTGGTTCCTCCCAACAATCTGCTAATAGGTGAATTGGCCACGCTTAGGTGTGAATATGTGCGCAATTATTTGTGGCCATGGTGCCCTACAATGAGTCAGTGTCAGGGTGGGAGTCATTCGCAGGCCAATTCCCCAAATTTGTTACTGTCTATACAGTTACCATTAGCAATATGTTTCATTTGTTGAAAATAGGAAAATGGTGACATGTTCCAAGCTCACTGTGTGTGTGTGTGTGTGTGAGAGAGAGTGAGAGAGAGAGTCATGGCTTATACGTATTCTAGATTTTGTGCTTGTGCTTGTGTGTGTGTGTGTGTATGTGTGTGTTTGCGTGTGTGGGCCACGTTTTTATATCTTTGTGGGACCAAACTTTCCCCGCAAAGGTCCTCAAGGTAAAGTGAGTTTTTTGTTGCAGATTTTCATTCATTCATTCATTTTCTTAACCGCTTATTCCTTTTCAGGGTCACGGGAAGGCCGGTGCCTAGCCGGCAGCATAGGGCGCAAGGCAGGAACAACCCTAGAGAGGGCGCCAATCCATTGCAGGGCACACACACACACACTAGGCCACTTTAGAGACACCAATCAACCTAACGTGCATGTCTTTGGACTGTGGGAGAAAACCGGAGTAAACCCACGCGGACACAGGAAGGACATACAGACTCCACACAGAAAGGAGCCAGACCGCCCTACCCGGGGATCGAACCTGGGACCTTCTTGCTGTGAGGCAATGGTGCTACCCACCGAGCGTTGTAGATTTTAACAAAAATAAAAAATGAAAGAGCCAAAAAGTTGTTTTTTCAGGTAAGGGTTAGGTTAAGTTTAGGATTAGGCTTAATTAGTAATAATTACTGTATGTCCATGGAAAGTCCTCAGAAGTATAGCAGTATAAACGTGTGTGTGTGTGTATGTGTGTGTGAAAGAGACAGACACTTTGCAGCATGTTTTGAAATTGGAACTGGGTTGGTGTTTTGGTTGTTGATGGCAAACCCATATTATCGAGTATTTACATCAAAGATTGAGCTCTCAAAAGGCAAATTTGCGCCCCTCCAACCGCTAGATCCTCTATAAATCTGACCAGAAAATGGTCAAAATGAATGAATGAAAAAGAACAATCACATCTGGATTTTGAGGACACGAACCTGGGGAGAGTCGAGGAGAGTTGGCACTCTTGGAGGGTGCCAGGGCATAGCAGCTGCTGCCTGCTGATGGTTTTGGCGAGCGATGAGGAGTGTGACCCCCTGTGCCTGAGCGTTGTGAGGAGGAGCGGGAGGAGCACGGCGACGTTGTGGCACCTGATCCTGGAATCACACCAGCTGGGTGCTCTGGAGTGTGTCTGCCCATAGCACTGAGAATACTTTTACCATTCATCCCTGTGATGGGAATAATTAAAACAAGAAAGAGAAATACTGAAAGGGGTGAGGACAACAGGAAATGTTTCCAGACAGAACTGCTGCTATAATCCTGCAGGTAAGGAGGGTGACTCAGAGGTCTTAGTGCTGCATAGCTGAAGGGGAAGAATGACACCACAGTGCACAGAAATGAACAATAGAAAATAGAGAATATCAAATGTGAGCACAACTACATGTCTTGATGCATGCTCAATA
This sequence comes from Leptodoras nelsoni, assembly GCA_028566375.1. Taxonomy (NCBI): domain Eukaryota; kingdom Metazoa; phylum Chordata; class Actinopteri; order Siluriformes; family Doradidae; genus Leptodoras; species Leptodoras nelsoni. Next base: position 13,589,240 of record JAOVVG010000050.1, on the reverse strand, counting down.
ATCCAGGTAAGGAAATCCCAGAAAATGGAATCAGTTCATCTGGACACAAGCCAGCATCCCTCTGTAGACATGCATACCCTCATGCCTGAAAGAGCCACTGGGCTGTAGGTGGATGTAGATCTTGGAGTCGTGGCCTAATAAGGTAACTCTTTGGTGTTTTGCCATCCTCTTTGCCAGTGGCTGTTGTGCTATATTGCTCCCCTGGAACAAACAGAGCAATATAGTCCATGCTGTTAAATGCCAGAGGATTGCTAGGAATTGTACATTGGGGAAACCACACAGCCACTGGTGAAGAGGATAGCACAACACAGAACCCCTACCATGTCAGAACCGCCATGCTCTACACCCACCTCCACTCATTCAGGGATGAAGATGTGCACATGCTTGATAGAGACGATGCTGGTTTGAATGAGGAGTTAAAAAAAAGGCCATCCATGTGAAGAAAGAATGAGCACCCTGGAACTGAGTATGACTTTCACCATCTTACAATACTGTTCCCCAATCTTCTGTAAACACTACACTTTGTAGGCAATTTGCATATGAAGCAGCTGCTTTTATGGGTCATTATACAGCTGTCCTGTTTATAAGGTCCCCACCTGAAGTCAGTTGAGACTGACAAAAAATGAAACATTTCTCCCACTAAACTTTGTGTCTACATGAACTGATTCAGTTCTCTGGGGAGCACAATTTACACTTTGCCATAAAACACTTAAAAACACAAAATATTATGTCACACATTTGCCAAAACACCAGCACAAGGATGAAGGGATGTGGGATCTCTGGAGTGGAAAGCTGCTACAGATGATGTTTCTCAGGTTGCACTGTACACACAGGTACCTGTTATAGGAGCGCAGGCCACTTCTGTCTGAATAGAGATACCTGCATCAATCGAGTTGGGTTCTGCAGACAGAGTGAGTCACAGAGAAGCAAAGGACAGAACAGAAGAAGACAAAGATGGAGTATGCTATGAGTTTAAGAAAAAGTGGAAACGTCAGAAACGTTGGTGTGTTCAAAATGTTCTTTGCTGTTCATAAGTCAGTGAGGGAGAAAATGTCACATAATTAGTTTTGGAAATGTTGATAACATATTTATGGATTCTGATGTAATGAGATGGAATATTTGTCTGTAATAACTACAGGATCATTTTCACCACCAGCTGAAAAACTGGTACATGTAGACATTTCCTAGCACTAGATGGCACCATTGACCATCTCTGTACTACAACCTGCACATTATGGAGAAAGTCGTGACAGAGCAGAGGGTTGTGAGGCACTGACTAGAAGCCCACCCCCTTAAACAGAAGGTGGTCTTTTGGACCGAAATGTTTCAGCATGCACAGGGGCATGATCCATCCATCTGGAATGTTTATTCACTCACCCAGTATAAACAAAGAGTCAGAGCCTGAGGAGGCAGTGCCAGCGAGCAGAGCAGGTCTCCCTACACCAACAGAGACACTTCAAAATCTCCTAACAGTTTGGTCTTCTGCCACCCATCACTTAATTGTTTTAAATAAAATAGTGAGTATATATGGACCTGTGTGATATGTGACCTTGTCTAATCTTCAGTTTCAAATATACAAAATGTCAATTTTCAACATTACGTTTCCACAGAGTTTCTACTTTAAATCAAAGATCATTATCTTGCCTTTTTTCCCCAGATATTAAGACTTAATAAATTTTCTACCTTCTATTATTATACATGAAAAGCCTGATGTTAATACACCAAGCAAAAGAATATATTTTACATATTATGACCAGACTTTATTCCAATCTACCAATCTTCCAATCTTTTTACCTTTAAGCTGGTGATTCCTTTCCTTTATACCATCACTAAAGGGTGAAAATAAATACGGTAAATAAGGTTTTTTTTGCAACTGCTATCTCACAACCGTTTTAGAGTGGCTATAGTGAATTTAGCAGGAATTTAATTTAAGGAGTGTATTTACCGAGCAGCGCTGCCCCGGTGCGTGGAACATCAGGGGAACTGCTTGTTCCGGTCTTACTCTTGAACGAAGTGAAGAGATGTTGGCACAGATCCTCCGGGATGTCGTTCTCTAAGTAGGTGGTCATGAAAAGCTGGAAGCCCTCATAGTCGATAGGCTATAGGCAACACACAAAGATATGTTGAAAGTGAGGAAGATGTAGAAAATTTCAGGAGACAAGAAACCGATGTCTTTTGGATATACAGTACGTAATGGCTAACTATTTTTTTCCAAATATACCCTCAGCTCATTTGTGTGAGTTAATTATTGCAGAGGGTATCTGTTATTTTGCTTGCACCATGTGACATACCAGATGCCCTTTTCCAGCAGTACTTCTGCACATGTACATGTACATATATTATAAATTAAATGAAGGACAAAAATGCAAAGAAATTAAAACGGATGAATATGCTGAAAAAAAGAAAGGATGTACAGCTGCAAAAATATCAATAAATAAAAAGGTGTTAAGACAACACTAAGCTATTTTAAAGATACTGTATTAAACAAATGGCAGACAAGAAGCTAGATATGACCTTTAAAATTTAGGAGACAGCATGACCTATGTGTGATAGACTGACAGAAACAGGATTGGAGCACTATGTTATGTAGTATGTTTGGACACACTGAAGCACAGAGCATGCAAACCCAGAGGGCTTTGGCTTACTTGGTTGAGAACATCTTGCTTCTGTTTGGCAGTCACAGGGATGAGGATAGAAGCAGAAAAGGAATTAAGTTCTAATGCTCTAAGGTGCATTTGCTAGGCCTCCGTGAAATGATGTCTAGCTATTATTTCTGATGACCAGCATTTAGAATGTCATCATTGCTATCCCCTGCCTTTTTTTTGACAGGGCCTATTCTGATCCATCTGATAGAGACCTCTGGAACCAACCTGTTGTTATAATGAAATCCTTTTTCCGTAAAAGCTACAAATTCAGTCAAAGGCCAGAGGGCAGGGTACAGGGGGAGAAGGAGCACATGAGCACCTGATCTACCTTAAAAAAGATACAAGTTTGAGTGACAATAATTAGCTACTGCAAACCCATAGACCATGCGAGGGAAAACCTGTGTATACACCTGTAATGCCAAATGGGAACATGTAGTAACTGGGGTAGCACAATGTGAGATTACTATATTGCTGTAATGCAAATGCATGTAAATGCATATAAATCCATTGCTACACATAGTGAGTGGGATAAGCCTTGCTATATAGAATAAATTGGACACTGCATCACTTCACCATACATTATTGCATATTTTAGAACATTCACTGTCGTACAGTTACATGCAATACCATAACAGTCAGTGTCACAGTACACACATATTGGTCATCATGATCACAGCCCCATGGTATATTTTGCTTTTTTTTAGCTAAGAACTGCTTGAGTGCTAATGTGGAAAGAATATAACTACATAGACATGACTATATGACTACATTTTCTTTTTGGGATGATTATATATGAATACTGTATTAATGACAAGGGTTATATTGAGCCAGATCTATGTTTGAGTAAGAGAATAATAACAATAAATGTACTTGACATGAACCAGTTTTTATACCATTCCTGTGTATATACAAAAATCCAAAGTCATGAGAGACTCGTTAATCAATAAAACATGCAACTAAGATGGTGATTCATCACAGAACAAGTCCAGTGTTCTGAGGCAGAAGGCGATAATTGTTCATAGACTGAAACAGAAAAAAAAAGAATTCAGATATTCTTGATATCCAGCCACACAAGTCATATGGCTAATAATTAGCTACTTTTGTCTAATAATAAAGATTTTACTCTTTTTACCACTCTTTTTAGGCCACTAAATTTAATTCCTGTCTGTTATGGGGTGCCTGTGTTCAGCACTGAATTTATTTGCTATGTGCAACTCCACAGTAGTGGTTAATGGCTCATATGAAAGTAGGGCTTTAAAAATGTGCAGCTTTTCCTAAGTATTTCTTCATTTTATCTAGTCTACTAGGTTGAAATTTTATAATTTTGTTTACTTCCTCCTCTTTTCCATCATCCTGCTCACCAGCAGATAAACAAAGCCATGATACTCTACATACAGAAACCCAACAGTGTCTTGACTAACCTTATAACAGACAATTGTTTATATCGATTGAAAGTGTCCAGTAATTTGATTTCCATTCCACCAGCGGAATGGAATGTCAGTGTGCTGCAAGAAATAATTTTTTTAAAAATGCATGGAAAAAAAAACCCCATCAAGAAGTCGATTTTGACAAAAGTGGACTGTACTGCCTTTTACCGTAGAAGTGGTGTAAACAAACTACAAAAACATAAAGAACACTACATCTTAAGCCAAAGTACTTTTGCTTAATGGTATTAAAACATTAGGAATAAAGCCTTTCTCTCGGCTGTAGAATTTTCTTTTCTGGTTATGTCTGATTCCTATGTCATGACAGCAGATGTGCTGGAAAGCCCTATGCACTCTGCACTAAAGACAGCATGTGGGCAGTGTTAAACCACAGGCTCGCTGGCGCTGGCTGCAGACCTGCTGACTGCACCACTGTTATTCTGTATTGATCCAGGCGAGGCTCTGGGCTACAACCAGTGGCGCCAAACCCAGACAAGCTTAATATTTGTGTCAAGGTGGAAGAAAGCAAAGAAATATAATAGTGACAGACCATCATGAAAATGATCAGTGTATCTGCCTTTTGTAATGTAACTTGATGCATGGGCTTTGTGGTGTTAGGGCCAGCCGGTACTGAGGAGCTGATGATGAAGCATTTCAGGGTTAGAATCAGGCTGTACTGCTGACTGGTCCTACTACCTCATAGCCTGAGGCCAGAGTGTGTTTTCGCATGGTATTTAATCACATGACATCACAGATCACAGAGGTGACATACCTGCTCTGGGTTATATTTGGAGAGTACACCATTTCCATGAAACTCCTCCAAAACATCTTTCAGCTTCTTAGAGGAATCTGTGCATAATAAATATAAATATGTGTATAAATATCATGAAAGAAAAGTGATGCCAATCATTTTAAGACATACAATACTATACAAATTTCATAAAACCTTTTGCCTTGGACGTTTACTTATCTTCTGTATTAACATGTCAGTAGAAACAGTAACAATCAGGAGTGGGTTTCCCGATAAAGATTAATCTTAGAGATTTACAAACAACTTTAAGAACAATGTCCCAAAAGCCTTCTTAGTCTCTAAAATTACGAAGGAGTTTTAAGTAGTTATTTGTTGACTCCGCCCCCGCATCTGCTCCGGAAAGGCACCACTATTCGAAAACTGAACCACAGATTTACATACATTTTCTCATTATTATAACACAAATGTATCATTAGGGAAATAATTATTATAAAAACTAAGTACTTAAAATCAAGGAACTTCATATTTAAAGGGTGAGGTTTTAGCTTTACTCTAGTTACTTGTGTAAATGATGTGTGATATGTGTAAATGATTAATAAGTCAATTTGATTGGTTAAGTGTTAACAAGCGTAGTAAGCCAATTTGTTGCCATTACTTTGCAAAGAATACACACAGTAAAATCCACAGCGTTAAATTAGCACCCACAGTGTTTATAACTCCAATTGGGTATTAATTCAAGTCTCTGGGTGCTAATTCAACACTGTGGATTTTCCTGCATTGCATGTATTCATTTACTGCTACTTCTACACTGAAAAAACATTTAATTGAACTTATTTCATTTAGATGTGTTCATTAACAAATAATCTCATGTAGTTCAATCAGGATTACTTGTTTGTTTTACATGAATGAAATGATTTAAACCCTGGAATCAAATGAAATATTATGTGTACCATCAGAATGATTTTTGACACTGTTGTTTTAAGGTAAATTTGTTACATGATGTTGCATTAAAAGCTTTAATTTATTATGCTAAAAATAAATGACATTTGTTGCCCTACGATGGATTGGCGCCCTGTCTAGGGTTGTTCCTGCCTTGCGCCCTATGTGGCCGGCTAGGCACCGGC
>JAOVVG010000050.1:13558489-13570205 GCA_028566375.1 Leptodoras nelsoni | reverse complement strand
GTCTTGCTGGCGCATCTGTGACCAAGACAGCAAGTCTTTGTGATGTATCAAGAGCCACGGTATCCAGGGTAATGTCATTCACAAGATGAATTGACACTGTATTGGCCACAAAAGGAGGCCCTACACCAAACTAATAAATTATTGTGGTCTAAAATGACAGGTGTTTCAGATTCATTGTCTAACCCCTGTAAGTGCACTGGACTGTAATGTGATATTGGCATTGCGAAATATGTTTCATTATCACATCACACAGAACTGGCTGGCTAAGAACTGATAACGTCACAGCTCCCGGTGGTTGACTACAGAAGCTTCAGTCCTAACTGTTACTCATGAACAGTTACAAGTGAACAATATAATGAGGATTACAATATGATTGATAGCAGCCATAAAATACTGTGTGTGTGTGTGTGTGTGTGTGTGAGAGAGAGAGAGAGAGAGAGAGAGAGAGAGAGAGATCTGGCACAGTGAATTAATACTCTAAATAGAAAGACTGCAATTCCTAGTTCTAAATACAAATTAGAGAATAAAATCAGTATTCAAAGGCATTGACTTGAGTTCAAAAGTTAGACCAATAATTATGCAGTTCTCTGTATTCAGACTTGGTTTGTGCAAGTGACAAGGTTGTTTTTGTCTGAGCCAGCCATTCATATTAGGAAATTACCTGTGTAGTTCATGACTCTAAGATTGCCAGAATAGAAACTTCCATTTGTTTTTCCAATATCATCTACTCCATCACCTTTCAACAGTTGCCTTTAACCTGGAGAAATCAGGGCATTTTTTTCTTACTTTTGTGAACCTCAAACACTCTTCTTTCAATGTAAATCCTGCATATGCAAAAGAAGTCATCCTAACAACTAACCCAGGCATGTAAAGGTATGCATGTGAAGTCACTGTAGGTGGCAGTCACAACAGTTTTACCATTGAGTGGCACAAAGACAAACTTACTTGGCAGCGTTCTGCTTGAATACAAAAAATCACAATGAGAAAGACCTGTTGTGCAACTGACTGTACAAATAGATTCAACAAGAAAATGTCAGCCGATGCTGACTATGAATAACTTCTTTGCATGTCTATTTCAGAGTAAATCATATCAGTTTTCTCTTACAAATGATGTAGGCTGCATGAGCCATTGCTGTGTCTAGCTTGCAATTTGTTCTTACACAATGAAAATAAAGTTCTTGAATGTTGATCCATGTGAAACAGCCAATCAGAGCAGAGCTCATCAACATATTCATAGGCAGAAATCGAAACACAAAGGGGGAAAACAGCTACTCCAACTAACAGATCCACTCTAAGACCAGTTATAGGTTGTAAATGGGCCTGTAAAATCTGGGCATTTTTCACTCTGACCAAAGTGATGACATATTGTCTAAGTAGACATCAGAGAACAATTTAAAATAAGAAATAAATCCTTATATATAAATAAATTCTAAATCACCTTAAAAAAACAAATACAAAAAGACTTATATGATACGGTGGATATAAAACATTTATACACCCCTGTTAAAATGCCAGGTTTTTCTGATGAAAAAAAAAATCAGACCAAGATGACTCATTTCAGATTTTTTCCACCTTTAATGTGACCTACAATCTGTCCAATTCAACTGAAAAACAAACCGAAATCTTTTAGGGGGAAAATAACTTTTGATTTTATGACAGCATTCAGTAGGAGAATGGTGTATCGTGGCCTGGCAATCGTTGCCCACTCTTCCTTGCAAAAGAATGCCAAATCTGTCAGATTGAGAGGGCATGTCCTGTGCACAGCCCTCTTCAGGTCACCCCACAGATTTTCAATTGGATTGTTCTTCTGGTGAAGCTGTTCTTTTGTTGATGTGAAGGTATGCTTTGGGTCGTAGTCGTGTTGAAATGTGAAATTCCTCTTCATCTTCAGCATTTTAGCAAAGGCCTTAAGGTTTTGTGCCAAAATAGACTGATATTTGAAACTGTTCATAATTCCCTCCACCTTGAATAAATCTCCAGTTCCAGCTGCAGAAAGAACAGCCCCAAAGCATAATGCTGACACCACCATGCTTCACTGTGGGTATGGTGCTCTAATGGCAAGGTGCAATGTTGTTTTTGCACCAAACATCCCTTCTGGAATTATGCCTAAAAAGTTCAATCTTGGACTCCTCAGACCAAAACACTTTTCCCCACATGCTTTTGGCAGGTTTGATGTAGGTTTTTGCAAAATGTAGCCAGGCTTGGATGTTTTTCTATGTCAGAAAAGGTTTCTGTCTTGCCACTCTACCAGACATGTGAAGAATATGGGAGATTGCTGTCAGATGTTGTACACAACTAGTACTTGGCAGAAATTCCTAGTACATTGAAGTATACAACCCCAATGCCCAAGACACATATTTTAGGTTGACAAATTGTAGTTACATGAAACTGCCAGACAGCAATGCTGGATTAATACAATGCAAGAAAAGATGGTATTTAACAGTTACAGGGTGGTGACAAATTAAAGGGAAAAAAACAAAGTAATGTGTGTAAATAAGGTTTTGGACTGGCACAATCCACCAGAACTTCAATGTGTTTTAGCAACAAGTCTCTAAAATTGAACTAGACACTATTGAACACCTTCCTCATAATTTTCAGTCAGTTGCTGTTTTTATGATGGTGGTGGAGAGTAGTGTCTAACACAAGGCTCCAAAATCTGTGTTCAGATGGATTGAGATCTGATGTGTATGAAGGCCATAGTGTATGATTTACATCATTTTTATTTTCATCAAACCATTCAGTGATGATTAAAGTCTCATGCTCTGTGCATGTGGGCGGAGTCATCCTGGAAGAGACCATGGCCATCAGAATAAAAATGTCCCATTATAGGAGAAAAGTGATCATTCAGATCAGAAGAAGGTTGTATTGAGTTGCAGAGACGCTTCATTGTAAAGGGACAAGTAAAGGCAAACCCCCCAACAGCATAACAGAGCCACTGGTTTTTCCTTTAATTTTTCAGATGTTTACATGGTATATATCAGAATACATCAGAACTAATTTTTAAAACTGAAAGCGGTTTAATTTTTTTAATCAAATATTATAATATTTTAAAGCTACCAGCAATCTTGAATGTAACCATTTTATATTCCCCTCTTCTTTTTCTCAAAACCATCCATATTTTTTTTCTTGTTCAGTTGTTTTCTCAAACATTAAAGACTAGGATGCAGTAAGACTGGTAAGCTAGTGAAAATATAAAGCAATGAAAAATGAAGAGATAACTTTAATAGGTTGTGTGTGTGTGTGTGTGTGTGTGTATACGTGTACATAGTGGATTGGCTACTAGAGGCACGTGCTGATCTGAAGGATGGGGCGACCCCTCCATGCAGAGAGGGATTCTGTTTGCTCATGCAGTTGCCAAGCAACTTGACGTCATACATTTGCAAGGAGGAGATGAAGTGAAACAGGAAGGTTTGGTGTGTGTGTGTGTGTGTGTGCGCTAGTGTGTGTTTGTGTTGGTGTGTATTTCTGTGTGACTATTAGAGTACCTGTCTGTAACCTAGCAGCATAAAAATCTAAGAAATGCAATGCACATCATATACCATATACTTTTGTTTATCATTTAAAGCTCTCTTTCTTCATATTTTCAATAAGGCTCATTTTTATGTTTTTTTCCTGAGCACAACCAGGTCAAGGCTAGCACCGCCTCCTTCCTCTCCAGATATCTCCTTATATCCCAAGCACAGCCAAGCTGCCACTGTTGGGCCCTTGAGCAACCGTCTGTTATCCAGAGACACTGCATTATGGCTGACCTTACCCTCTGACCCCAGCACACTGATGCAAAGGAAATCATTTAAACTGTACTGTTATTTACATGTATACATATCTATGCACTTTCTTAAGTGTTTTCGTAAAGCAAAAGTGCCAACTTTTCAGTTCTGAACTTCAGTTCAGTCTGTACACATTTTTCGGATGCTGTGAAGCTGTATCTTTTTATTAGAAAGACAGAGCATGTTGAAACAGGTCAGATAGGTAAGATTTCAGCAGGATTATTAATATTATGTGCTATATTTGAACACACTAAGAGAAATATCAGGGCATGACCATGTTTAAAACCTAAGAAAGGAGACTTTAAAGAAAAGGCTTTTAGACAGAGTCGGCGTCAACGGTGCTGTCATCCTCCATAGCTCACCTCTATTCACAGAGATAATGAGCCTGAGTCATTCAGATATTCAGGCTACATAAAAAGAAAAAGAGGAATGAACATTTCCCCATTGGACAGTTTCTCTTTTACATTTCACCTGTCATCTATCCTGGCATAGACTACAGAATTTGGCCTAGCTTTTAAAATACATATTTTGTAAGACCACTTACAGTACAGTAAGTGCCACATTTTTCTTTTCTGCTTTTGTTTGATCAAAAAGGGACTTTTCAGTGACAGTCAAATTCAGGGCTATATGTTCTTTTGCTTAATTAAACAGTAGGTGTCATAGTAATGTGCTCTTTGCTCATTCTCTGTCTCACAGCAGAAACGCCATGTACTTTCCGTGATTACCTATTCCACTGACACTCCATTACATTCTCCCCAATATAGTAGCCTGTTTAAATCTCTCCCTCACATCTATTTTTATGTGATACTCTTTCTCTCTCTCTCTTGCTCACTCTCTCTCATCCTCTCTCTCCCTCTTTTTCTCACTCTCTGTATATCTGCCCCCTTCTGTACCTCATTTTCATCCTGGAACAAACAGACTGTTTCTTAATTACGCTGCTGTTGAAGTAGGATTTATATGACTGTGCTCACCTCTTTATGACAGCCACACCCAACAACTGTCGACATAACACGGCCGATCTAATAAAAGCTTTTCTCTCATCCACTGATTACATTAGACAGTTTATGGAAAGTAGCAGAAATGCACCCATTAAACTCTTAATGACGACAGTTATATTACCCCACACACAGTACCTAAAACACAGCTGTCTTTCTGTTTAGCAAATAAAGCACCGCTTTGCTATTAGTGTCACAAAGCTTAAAAACAAAAGAAAAACTTTAAAAGAATTTCCCTGCTATCTCCATTATCAGCAGTTTTCCATTCAAATTTAAAGAACAGTTTCAAATTACTCTCATATTAATGTGATGGTCTCGTATTAATAAAAAAAAAACACCATATATTTGTTGATGGTGATCTTAAATTACTTTTTGTAAGTCGCTTTGGATAAGGGCGTCTGCTAAATTCCTAAATGTAAATGTAAATATTATATTTAGCTCAAAACATCCATAAACAGAGCAAATTTAAGATCAGCGTTGTGACGTTATTTCACAATCAACTTAAAAGTCAAAGGTTAAATATTGTCTATAGCTTCCAAATGCAGCTGGAATTGCAATTAATATGCTGAAGTTCTGTTTCACATAATATAGAGTCACCATTTGCTCTCAGTTCCTGCTTGGCACTTTAATTACACCACATTTTCCATGCAGCGTGCTCTAAAAACCATTAAATGTACCTTTTAATTTCTTTTTTTTTTACATTCTTCATGTCAAATGGCCTGTCTCAAACTATATTATGTAAAAAAAATTTAATGTCTGCTATGTCTTAGGTTCTGCTAACCTAATGGAAATTGTTTCTTTAAGAAAGCATTTTGAATGATACCCCTGAATCTCTAACCACTTCGCTGAAGAAGCTGCATTGCCAAATTAGGACACTGATCACACATGAGATATAAAGGCTGCAGAGGCATAGCACTGTCCACTATGCTGATATCATCCTCATTTTACAACAGGGCCAAACACAGACATTACACAGAAGCCTGAAAAAAAGTGACAGATCATAAGACACTAAGGCTAAGAGGTTAGCTCTTGCAAATAACTGAGCATCCATGAACACACATGATGCCACTGTAAAAACACTCTCAGGCATGGTGGAGCTGCAGTGGCTGTAGTCACACAAACACACAGGACTCCATCATCCAGACCCTCCAGTATCACTTAGGTTGCATTAGACTTTGGCTTGACTTGTCATGATGATATTTTATTTCCAGTAGATTTAAGTGCGCTGGGCTGTAATGTAATATTAGCAGTGCTAAATAGTGTATGTGTCATTATCACATTTTACAGAAGTGGCTGGGTGAGAAGTGATAAAGCTACATTTCACAGTAGGAAACATCAGTTACAAGTGCTCCACATGAAACAGTGGACAATGGGATGGGGGATGTAATATGATTGACAGCAGCAGACTAATAGTTGGAATTCAAGTAGAAGTGCTGAGTTAAGCGAGCATTAATGTTCCTCAGTCATTTCTATTCATCTTACAATTATATGAATTACACATGGCAAAAATTTCCTCCTGTTTCCTTCCACAGTCCAAAAATATGCAGTTTGGTGAATGGTAGATGCTAAATCACCCTTAGGTGTGAGTGTATGAATGTGTCGGTCTGTGTGTCTGCCTTCCGACGGACAGCCTTTTACCCAGTGAGCGCTGGGATAGACTTCAGCACCCTCCATAACCCAGTAGCAGGACAAGCAGCTTAGATAATTATAGTGAGTGAATGAGAATGTATACAAAATTAGAGAAAAAGCTATTCCTTTAAATGTTCTGACACAGGAAAATCTTCAAGACAGAGGACTTTGTGGTTTCTCCGTAACATGACAAGCTGTTTTTTTTAGAGCGAGAGAAGAGAGGCTGGAAGTAAGAGATAACAGCAACTAATTTGTTTCCTAGATGTTCTGCAACATTAAACATAAATATAAACTGATAATATGTACAATGTCATTCTTTAATAAATACTCATTTGCAATATTTGGCAAATTGCTGTGGTATAGGATGAATAAAACACTTAGAGGCATATAATTGTACGAAAAGAATCAAGGGGTGACAACAGTGACTCTGCATTGGCTGCAAGGCGCATGACCCTGCCTCGTTGTTGATTACTTTCCAATAAAAATATGTGCAATTGTGTTTTATTTCTTATATCCTGCACTACAAGATGTTGAAAATAATTACTATTTTTATATAAAATCAAAGCTTACTAATATCATAGACTGAAAGCTTAATAAACAAAATTACACAAAACACTCCAATGGCACAAGTGGGAAAGTAATCAAATCTCTCATTAAAAGACAAAAAAAAAAAAAAGAACAATAGATGTGTCCATGGTGTTCCTGCTATAGGAGCTGAAGGAAATGTCTGAGGGACTGTATGAATATTAAATTAATATGCTGCAGCAGCCTAGATGAGAAATAGGATTAGGATGCAGAAAATTCTGCAGACCAATTCAGCTTAAATATCCCAGAACAAGGAATGTTGCATTACCAACATTAGGAACCTATTCAATGTATTTACATCATCATCACATAACTGGTGTACAGACTGATGAGAAAGCTTTTAAATACAGATTCACATTTTCTTTATGACGTCCACGAGCATTTATGAAAATAGCGACATTAATACTGTAGCAACATTAGGCACAGTTTGAACAGAGTGAATTCACTACCACCTGTTAGGTCTCTTGGCTAATTTGTGTGCTCGAGTCGCCTGCTTTGGATAGGCAAAATACAATAACCCAGAGCTGTGCCATCACTCTGCTCAGACAATATCATTCATTTTGCATCTGTACCCATTTTCATGCAATTTGAAGCATCTGTGAGTCATATGTATCCCAAACAACCACAGTTTTATTACCATTTTTATTATCATAGTTTTTTTTTATTCCTATGATAGCATTTTTGTTGTTCTTTTCTTTTGAATTAAAAATCATGAATCATTCACATCCTGATATCAGATCAGTACCGCCAAATGGATTATGCACTTAAAGAAACCCTTAACCTGGATATCCTGCCTTTCAGAAAACATTTAATTTAGTTGCATATTCTTTAAACTTGTATCAGTTTTATCTTTTCTCAATATATTAATAAATCACCCTTCTGAATTTCCAAGATTAATGGCCATTTTAAATATGATTCATTAAAAAATTATTCGTTAATATTGCATGAATTCCGAAAATGATCTTAGCCTTAGCATTCAAACAGTACAAGCTTATCAGAACTCATAAGAAAATGTATACATTTATGGATAGCCAATACTGTCTTTTACAATCTTCTAGTGTTTGTGAATGCAAAAAGACTGCAACTATTTAGAGAAAGCTTGGACGGATGTCATGGCAACAGAAGGTTTTGGTTTGAAATTTCAATGCAATGACCAAAAAAAAAGCCACAATCTGAACAGGACATGCTCTATTTCTTCTGCCCTCTGCAGAGTCCGATCTCAGTTTCTCTTAAAGGAAATGAAAACCATTAAAGTGATGGTAAGTGAAATGGAAAATGGCACAAAAATTCAATATAGAACCTGATGCACTCTGATAGTAAATCTAAATCTAAATCTAAATCAACACATACATGCATACATACATACATACATACATACATACATACATACATGCAATACATACATGTAAAATACATCACCAAGGTCTCCCAATTTCAAAATTGAAAATAATAGTAAATGAGCTAGCTCATTTTAAAAGTAATGCTTAAATTCAATTCACTTCTCAATTAAAAAATTTTTTAGGATCAACCATATATAGCAAATTATAACAATTAAAACAGTGATATTAAATTATACATACATATATATATATATACACACACATATACATATACATATATATGTGTGTGTGTGTGTGTGTATAAGTAATGAATGGAATTATGAACAATTTTAGTGAATAAATCTTACGACTAGAGTAGCTCTTCTACTCAGTATCTCTCCCTTATTCAGGACACAGTGAAAAGTCATCTGATTAGACTACTTGCTAGATGCTCAACATATGAAACAGCGTATAGATTCTAGGGTGTTCCTTTCCCGAAAAGACTTTATTATTTGAATTTATTTGTACGCAAACAGTCATGCACATAAAGAGAGAGACTACTTTCCATATCATAGATCTTTTCAAGACCTGAAGTATATGCTTGCACAGTAAGCTGTAATTAAGCATGATATTTGAGATTTCTCTTGCTTCCACCATATCTACGTAAGCAAGCCTTGATATACGATATTCCTATTAATATATGATATTCAGCGAAGCTACATACAGTAAATATGTATTATGTGGGTGAATCATGCTTAAATGTTACACTGTGTATCTGCATAAAGTGTGCATGAGAAACATGTAAACATGGCATTTGTGTACACTTTTAGAAAGCCAAAACATGCAATCAGTCTAATTTGCCCCCAAAAACAAACAAAATAATCAGTTTCTAATCGCCTGTTGTCTGCATGTTATAATCATTATAGTATATAAAACAACAGTGTAATCCCGAGAGCTAAATGGTCACAAGGATGTCAGTTGACAGGTACCTACATTGTATGTGTCATATATATGGAGAGAAATGAATGGAAAACAAAACTGGCTCACAGAAAAAAAGAGAGGATAGCAGAAAAAAGACATCACATCCTACCTCTGGCAATCCAGGTGATGATATCGTGAGCTTTTCAAATGGTCAGAGGACAGACCCTCTTACTGGCATGCAGACACGCGCACAAAGCTACAGGCAGCAGTGTACACACAGCACTCGAGCCTTTTTACTCAGTGGCAACATCTCGCCCTTCCAGAATTAATTAATTAAACATCTCTCCTCTCATGATTATCCGTCTGCTGTTTCTATGCAATGCTCTCCTGTCGGCTGCAGCGTGCAGAAATGTCTCTGCACTTTCTTTTCTGACAGCCTGTTTACACAGAAACGACTGCTCTCGCTCTCTGCTCTTGCTCTCTGACTCGCTCTCACTCTCTCTCCCTCCCTCTCTCTCTCTCCCTCCCTCTCTCTCTCTCTTGCTCTCTCACTCTCTCTCTCTCGCTCGTGCTCTCATACTTGTTTCCACCCCCCACTCCATCGACAGTGCAACATCAGTGTGTCTGTCTAATAGGGCCAGTGTGACCACTGTGAACCAGTCCAAACATCACTGTCTGTGCCTCTTTGCCCTACTCTCAGGTTGCCACGTTTCTCAGCACAGCCTTACTATTTTGAGAACATGCATTTATCTGTACGTTCCCATGATTTAGCTTTCATGAGAAATAAAAAAGGGAGATCATGCCTGTGATGTGAGACAAATCCTGAAAGGTATCCTGAAACCTCAATGTCCAGATGCATTGATTTTATTTACTGACAGCAAGTTAACTGGTCAAATTTTTATATCCATGTACAGTATATGTGTACAGTATGTGTTCATTTTTTTGCTATGGTAGTAAAATTATTACAATAAAAGACACAGTATAGCATTTCCCTTCTACTCCAGAGATATATGAGTCATTGTTGTATTTTCAGAAAATGTGGCTGATTTTGCCACTCTTTGTGACATAGAAACATAAATAAACAGGCAGAATTAATATTTTCATTATTTTGTTTTCACTTTCCCCAGTGTGCATCACATCCACTGTAAAAAGACACCAACATAACACTGTTGGCTTCATTACTGATAATGGGTCACATGTTCATCATGTGATTTAATGCCATGTTTACAACAGTTCAATAATTTTCCATTACTGTACTTGTCTATGGTCATAGTTTCAGTTCACTGCAAACATTGCTCTGCATAACTTCACGTCAACACCATCAATTATCAATATGATCTCAGTGGTCATTAACATACACAATCAACACCCATAAATGGCCAGTCCTTCCCCCTGGACAATACATCTGGGTGATAAATGCTGCACCAAAGCAACATTGAGGTGATGTTTTTGCATTTGTGTGTCTTATAATGTAACATTTGTCACAATATTATAATTATCAACAGATTTCTTTGTAGTCGTCCTAAAAAAAGTAGTGACACCACAACGGTCGTCACGAATGAAGGTCTAAAATAAACATGTCAGCACCAATTCAATGTCTGTCAATGACACACTTTATACCTGCAGGAAGTAAAAAGCAATAAAGCTTCATATTATAAGTTTTGTCTTTCTAAAATCAAAATGCCTCACACAAACCTCAAACAGTGCACTAAATCTGACAATGAGATGATCAGAGTGGAAACTTCATAACAGATAATAATAACTGATTTCCATAATGGAACAAAAGAATGTCTGAAAGATATTTGATGCCTCTCTGCAAATAGTATATGCACACTATAGTATATATGACTAAGCTTAGCTAAACTTCAAATCTAGCACGTCATTGCTTAATTTTGAGCAGGCAAATAGACACAAATAGCTAAGAAGTGCACCTCCTCTACTTCTCTCTTCTATGTTCAAAAGTAGGCTGTTTTCAGCCCAACTAAGATTTGTTTGCTATCACAAGAACAAGCTGCCAAAGACACAGCAGAAAAAAAAACATGCACTGCAATGACAGGACAAAAAATTAAAACACGATATCAGATAACGCTGTCTATCTCTACCTCTCTTTCTCTGTCTCTCTTTTCTTCTGTTCTTTTTTTGCAGTCTCTCTGGGACTTTCCCAACAGAGTATTTGCTTTCACATTCTGCCCTGCTCTTATTTTCATCTGGACTAAAGAGCCAACAATATGAATGAGGAATAAATAACCATGCTGCCAGTCCACCTCAGTTCCACCTACTACTGTATAAAAAAATATATTCTAATAAATCCAGGGGTTATTTGACCAACCAGAGAGGGTGAACAGAGGCTAGTGCCTTTTTATGAGACATATGAAGCCAGACACTACATCTTTTCAAACTGCTGCTCAGACTACATTATGTCAAAGGCCAGCTAAACTAAGAGCAAGTCATGAACCACCCTTTGCACATGCATGTGCCCACAGACACCCATCATTTTTTT
>JAOVVG010000050.1:13518514-13528848 GCA_028566375.1 Leptodoras nelsoni | reverse complement strand
CACACTAGGGCCACTTTAGAGACACCAATCAACCTAATGTGCATGTCTTTAGACTGTGGGAGGAAACCGGAGTACCCAGAGAAAACCCACGCGGACACGGGGAGGTCATGCAGACTCCACACAGAAAAGACCCAGACTGCCCACCCAGGGATCGAACCTGGGACCTTCTTGCTGTGAGGCGACAGTGCTACCCACCGAGCCACCGTGTCGCCCATCATTCATTATTGAATTGGCAAATGGCAAGCATCTGACACAGCTATAATAATATAATAATATATAATAATAAAATAAGCATGAAATGACTACTTGAAAACACACTTTCCCTACCGTATTTCTGAGATGCCTCTTGGTGTCAGACCTGGATTGTTTTTACAGACTAGAAATACACCGCATACACATAACTCTCTCAGCAAAACCTTTCAAATATATTACAGGCATGATTCTGTTAAGCACAATGGCCATACAGCAACATTAGAGTTTCCAGAAAAGTTGGTAAGCCTGGTAAGTTGAAAACATAGCATGGTTTTATATATACAGGTTGAGTCAAAAGTCTCAGGACACCCTTTTATTTCAGAAATACATTTTATTTCAGAAACATTACATATCTGAATACTCCAGCAAGTAATGGGTAAGGGGGCCTATGTTTTAGGCTATGTCCGGAACATGGCTGCCATCTTGAAAACCACCATATTGGATCAAGGTCAAGTTTTTCCAATGGGAAGGTGGTTGTGTAGCATATCGAAGAAGACCAGAATTGTCTCAAAGATCGATTGCAAAATCAGATTTGCATTATCTCTTGTTCTTCAAAACATATCAACACAGGAATTTGCAACAACAACTGAGAACGTTGCCTGTGATGCGCAGCTATTTTACACTGTCACTGGTGCTGATCTGAAGGCACAGGATCCAATCATTGTATGTATGGTGTAAGAATAATCAGTAATCTTATAATGAGAAATAGTTTTATGTTTATCTTCATGTTAATATTTAAAATAGGATTGCACATTGTACATGTATATTAGTTTATTAGTCATTGGCTTTTACTTACATTACTAAAAATGACTCAAGACTTCTAAAATGCAACTAGGTTGTCTCTTTAAAGATAAAAATAAAATATAAAAGAGAATGTTTTAAAGACTAGCTGCTGGATGTGTAGACTTCAGTCCTGCTGCGATTCCTCAGAGCCTTCATAGTGCTTTGTTTGTTCTCTTAAAGAATCCTCACTGTCCTGTACATAACATATAGAGTACATAAGCTTATCATTAAGGTTATACCCTTAAGAAGTGCTTCATTTTGTGGCAGATTCTTAAGGACTCACACTGATAGAAGATATAGAAGAGGAGGTTGGAGAGGACACCTTCAGCTTCTCCAACCCTGCTGGTGCTCCTTTATTATGCAGAGTATTCCGTCTTTTCAGCATCTGAGCTGGTAAACAAACAAAAATAATCACCTGTTCTGTGATGTCCACATAACAGGTAGTGGCAGAGAATAGTGAGTGCACAGTGTCATATACAGTACTCACTGTGTTTTCTCGAATGGTCTACTGCCTTATACGAACTGAGCATGGCAAACGGGTGATAGGACAAGGAGAAAGGATGAATGATGTTGCTCTGTGGAAATTGCAACAGTGGAGGTGAGATGATACAGTACAGTAGTTTAGTAGGTGTTTAAATGAACAGGAAATCATCAAACTGTACAGGACTCTATACATAAAACACATAGATTATTAATGTCTAATTAAAAAAGTGTTGTTGAATTATATACTTTGACCCATATTCTGAAACTTAATATAATTAATAAAATTGCTCATACCAGAGAGCATTTGGATTCTTGAATCTAACTAGTCAGAAACTGTTGATTAATTTTCTGTAACACCATGGCTCAGACAACAGTGCCATCTGGTTTATTATAATGTTCTAATTCTTATATATTATTTTTTCTTTAGTAACAGCACATTCACAGTGACTTGCATGGTGGACACACTGCATAACCTAAGAAGAAGAACAAATATAGAGAAGATAAGAAGTCTCCAGTGTCAGGTAACACATGCCCTAAGATGAATAAAATGTGCTGTCTTTGGACTAACTTCAGGGTTGTATCACACAATCAGGCATTAATTTTTCCTGGAAAAGCATGCCCTGTTGTGTTCATCATACATATCATCTATTTTAAAACAATGAACATTTATAAATTCTCATGAATATCTTTACTTTTGTGTCTGGATGAGGGTAGGAGGCAGATGGCTTGCAGCTATACAGTGACAGAATGTCATTTACAGGTAAGCTATTCTGAAAAGAAGAAACACAAGTATTTATTGTTCTGTCATGGTTATCAGCATGAGGCTTATATACATTGTATACAGTAGATCTATCAAATGAATGTACCAAAAGCATCCCTGTGAAGGATGACAGGATTATAGCCTCTCTTTCCAGTCGGTTAGGACAGTGACTGTGGCGGGTATGGATGGCGTCTCTACAAAGACAGTTCATGGTAAATATCTGCCAGCAAGGGCAGAACTGCGAAAATACTCAATATGCAAAAATAACATGCAGTGTAAAACAAGTTCTTTTAAAAATCACACAAAACACATTACTCACATAAGTTCATTCGCATCGGGACCCTTTTTCTCATTCAACCACCATAAAGACACATTTATGGCTAAATCATAATGAGCCTGTACAAGAAAGACAGATAGTTTGCAATGTGATTCTACTCACAAAACATCACTTTCTCCTCTGTTTCTGGACCTGCTAACTAAAATATTGCAAATATTCCAACCATCTAAGGCCAGAGAAAACATTGCAGTGTCAGACTGATTGCAAAGGGAACAAAATAAAACCATGGGAGAGTCAAGATAACTGAAACTGTTAATTGACCTACATACCATTTTATACAGATTTCTTGTTTTCATCTTATTTCATGTTGAAACACTTACATATTGATTCTTTAGCAGTGATAAGCCTAATAGTTATCATTTCATGCAGAACATTCCTTCTCTATAACACCAACATAATGCAAAACCATGCATACTACACGTATACAAGGTCTGTCCGGAAAGTAATGAGAATGAAATTCCCACACTCCGTAGGGCTTACACAAGGGGATGGTGGATGAGTTAGAATGGAATCTCAGATAAACGACAGGACTCGTTTCAGTTGCATTCAAGCCTTTGCAGTGCCCAGACATTTATTTTCTGAAGCAAATGTTGGATTGTTAAACAAGAGAGCCCAATTTCCTGAACAGAGTGATCACAGGAGATGAATCATGGGTGTTCAATGACGAGCCTCAGACAAAAAGCGAAAGTGCTGACTGGCACACATCATCATCACCTTGGCCAAAGAAAGAAAAAAATCAAGTCACTGCTCATCTTTTTTATTCTCAAGGGATCATCCATAAAGGAATAAGATAATCCGGAAAGATTAAAACACGGTCAAAGGCTGGCACTTCGGCACAGTAAAGAATAACCATAGAGCCGTGACAGAGACTCTGAACACTCTCCCAGGTGACAATTTCAAGCACTGCTACCAATAACGGCAGAGGCATTGGGAGCGTTGTGTGTGCGCACAAGGATCATATTTTGAAGATGATCATTTTTATTTGTAATTTTCAACAAAATCTTATTACTTTCCGGGTAGACCTCGAGCAAGGCTTTCTATTTATTTAATCAGATGCTTACCAGATCATCCAGCCTCGAGTACAAGCCTTTCCCTTTGGGGTCAAAGCCGTTTTCCCTGAGCTTTTGTCCAATATAATGACCACTCATAAAATAGGAAAGATATTGTCTTTTACAGAGCCTCAATTTTCATTGTATGTTTTAGTGATTGCTGATCTTATGCGTACTGTATATCATATTCTATTATAGACAAAAAAGGTCAGTATGGACTTGAAACTATGGCAACATGCTCTGTATGCTATGTTCAGAGATCTCCAGACTAATAGACCTTTTAATTAATTTTTTAACATTATAATCACATTCATTATTGAAGGCCTCATGAGGGACTTACAGCAGGGCTTCAATGTTTCGCTTCAATTGTCTGGTTTCCATGTTTCACAGAACTAACAAAACAAACAGGGTTGGATCAGGAGGACATTTATTTCCAAACATGTGCACTGAAATAATATTTAAAAAAAGTGCACTGTACACTAAAAGACATTATACGTACTGGTTAATCTATGTCTAAGGGCTAGAATATGCACAATGCAAATCCTATTTTGTTTTGCCAAGTGTAGGAAAAACAGCTTACACAACTCCAAAAGGAAATCTGTGAAAGCAAATTACAAGCCAGAACAAACAAGCTGCGTTCTGAAATGTGTGCAAAATTACATTACAATACATTCTTTCAAAAATCAGTAACCAAACAGTAGTTTAGTTTGGGGGAAAAAAATGAAGAACACAATAACAGGAAACTTCACAGGTTAACAAACAAGTCTATTAATCAGAATGAAGTAATAAAACGGTCAAACTCACCAAATGCCCCTGAACACATTCAACATGTACAAGAAAAGTAAAAAAACAAGCAGAATGTAACCACTTGTTACTGTGTATTATATAAGGTACAAAACAACCCTATTCTGCAGTAACAGTACACGTCTCAGGTGAACACTCAGGTGAATTATTCATTCACTACCTGACAGTCACGTCAATACTTCAGTAACATAGCAACCAACAGAGAGATGGAATTCCATAGGCCATTTATGAGAGTTCATTTAACGAGAGGCCCTGTATGTAATAAGAGCTCATTTAAAGCATATAAATACTGCTTCAAAAAAAAAATTATTACAAAAGAAAAGAAGAAATACAATCAAACATAAAAGTAAACTGTAAATTGTGACATGTACAAATTCTATTCACAAGGGGTAAGGGGGTTTTACTGCACAGTTCACATTAAGTCTTTCTTAAACTTTTTCTTCTTTTTGTCTTTGAAAACTGGAGAACTTAAAAATCTGGTATCTGAGAACTTGTCCCCACGCCTCATTTTGCTGCAAAATGAAGAAATAAAAAAACAAAAACTAGTAAAAGGTAAAAGCAATGGCAAGCTTACAATGCAGGTACAGCTAAAACATTTCTTATATGGATGATCAACAAAAGATTCTCACCAGTTGAGAGATGGCTCCTTGTATGACAAAGGAGCTGCCTTCCTGCGGGATCGGCCTAAAGGATTGCCTGTCAGGTCAGTGTTTGTTAAGCTCTTCATTGCCCTCCCATCTAAAATGTAATCATACAACAGTATTCATAAGTAAAAAAAAAAACTTGATCTGACAAGTTTCTTATTATTCATTTTAGCATACATACTCGCCCATTTTGGTCATTTGCAAATTTCTATCCACTATCCAGCTTCTCCTGTCACATAAGAGCTACCAACAAGGGAGGGTAAAGCCTAATACTTGCTACACTAAGAGCTTAACACTCTGCTCACCATTCGATTCAATTCAATTCGCAATACAGAGTTCACGATTCAATTTTCTCACAATATTTTTAACAATATTTGAACAAAGAACAATCATAAAAGTCAGTTCAATCAGTTTTTTTTTTCTGAAATGTAAAACAATTATACATTTTCTTTTATACATTTTTTATAGCTTCACTATATCTTAAATAACTAAGTAAAAACATTCATTTTTATTTTTGAAGAATAACAATTCAAAATAATGTGTAGTTTTCTTGAGTAAAAAGCTCTGGGTAGCCATTGTAGTCCACCCATATGTGGTTATCGCAACAATGTCTGCCTCTTTCAAAATTTGTGTCACATTTGCTTTTGTTTTGATGCTGTGGCTCAGACTGAGGTGAATGAGAGCATGGCGTATGACTTGCTAATGAGGAAGGAGCCCTCAGCTGTTCAAAAAAGATGCTATTACATACATTAGATAGCATTATAAACAGAGCGCACGTGATATGGCATGATGCATCGTTACACCCCTGCTCAACACTGACAAGTGCTAACTAACCTCTACTGGATACCTGAGCTCACAGACCCCCACAAACGGCTACTGTTTCTCTGACTGACAGAGGTGAGAATAACACCATCCCTCCCACCCAGAGAGCACGACCAGTTCTGCTCTATTCCTCCTAGCCATAAACAGCTATGGCATCTTCCGGATTCAGATTTGCGTTAGGGAGAATACTTTTCTGATACACTCCTCAGGACCTCGTTCTGACAAGTTTAAAAATACCTAGAATTACCTGGAGATTGGTGTGACTCGTTCCACCCAGGTTCCTCATAAATGTCCAGAGTTTGTGATGAAATCTCTTGTGAATTCTTCCGGTTAGTGACAGGACTGTCAGGATCAGGATCTTCATAAGTGAAACTCTGAGTGGAGCCAAAATTGAGGGTTTCCCACGGAGGCCTGTCCTCAGAGAATAAGCCACTGTGTTTCTGCCGAAGCTGCTCTGCTTTTCTTGGGGTTGACTGGCTGTCAAGTTCATGGTGAGGAACAAATGTCCCATCTGTGTCAAAAGAAATCTCACTTTCTTTATTTACTGTGAAACTCTCTTCATTGCTGCCGAGATCTGGAACATTTTCCTTTCCCTTTAATTGTGAATTGCAATTGGACAAAACAACATACGTTTCTCTGCACTTGCTCTTGTGGTTTTGGATATTGTGATGCTTTGGACTGACATCTTTCAAATTTCTGCCATTAATAGTATCCAAGACGTCATTCGTGCCAATGTGTCTGACATGAGTGCTGCATGTGTCCTCAGCCTCAGTTACAGGCTCATCCATAAAGGCTTCTTCGAGGGCAGAAAAATTGAACCCTTCTGCTGCCTCCTGTAATACATTAGTGGAAGTGCTGTTTTTCTTTACATTGTCACCTGGTACTGGAATTTCTTTTGGCAAAATGTCACCTATCTGAGTAGAGCTATACTTGTTCCTTCTTCTCTTTCCTGATGCATTTTCTCTTGCAACGTTCTTCTTCCTTTCTTTCCTCTCTGTTGCCTTGGGCTTCATGGCTTCAGCGTGCCCTATTGGAGAATGACTAGAGGAATTTTCTAAAAGAGTTTCACCACAGAGTACCCTTGTATTTTTGCATCTGTTTTCAGGTATACGAGACGCCTCTTCTTCTGATCGCTGCCCCTCAATCATCCCAGTACACTGCACATCACGCGTGCTTTCTAAAGTCATTGCCTTTGCAGTTTTCCCAGAGGTGACATCCACATGAATGTCTATCGTATGATTCTTGTCAGACCCCTGACCTGTATGGATCACATATGTTCCTCTGTTCCTCAGTGCACTGCATTCTTCTGTCTGAAAGAGTGATTGCATGCTTTGACGCTTTTCTGAATGGAATGAGATTTCCTTGACATCACTGTGAACATCAGTTACTTCCGTGCTCTCCTTTACACTATGACCCATACTGACAGACGAAGTTTTAGTCTTCCCGCTCTGTGGTCTTGACTTGTGCGGGATTACGTACGTTTTCCTGCTGTTGTTCTGGGGTTTCAGCATTTCAGCTTCACGTTCAGTGCCTTTGTCTTTACATACATTAAGGCCATGCAAAAATTCCTTGCTCGTTCTCTGATTTTGTAATTCTTGGTCGATAAAATAATCATCTAAATCATCACTGGTGGAAATAAAGCTGGGCTCATGTGGAGAGATTACATAAGTTTGCCTTTTATCTGTATATCCTGAAATGAGCTTTTGAGAATTCAATCGCCTGTTGCTTTTTGCAGAACGAGATGTGACATGAGTCTTTCTGCGTGCGGTGACTGATTCTACCTGCTCGCGCAGAGGCTCCACCCACTCAGGCAAACTCTCCTTCTCACTGCTGCTAGGGAAAGTGTGTGTACTTGTTCGCAGTTGTGTTTCGCTGGATGTTTGCACAGACCTATTAGCGGTTGTATCCATTAGAGAAGACGACTCCTTTGTTGCATCATCATAATTAAGCACAATGCTCTCTCTACTCCTTGCTGAACAAGCTTCACCGTTTCCACTAGTTGTTCTTTGATCAGCCTTACAGCTTTTCCTCGGCTTGGTCTGAACCGTGACGATTTCGGCAACGTTGTCCACTACAGTGACCTCCATCTCCGAGTCGTACAGAGTATTTTGAGATGCTGTGTGGTCAACTTCTGGACTGGGAGGCTTAGCCTTGCTTTTAGGTGAACTATGAGGCTGACCTTCAGTCACCTTCAACACATTTCGGTTATTGACCTGGACATTCTTCTGTTGCTCACAGCTGGATAGACCGGTTCTGGTTTTCTGCTCTGGTATCACTGCAGTTAAACCTTTCTCAGTCAGGGAAGAATCTATAAACCAAACACACAAACAAAATTCACCTTACAGCACGTAATCACGCTCTGAGACAAGCTAATGCAAACGTAAAAGTCATAGTATAGCTGATTAACTCTGCACACAGGTTAAATCATCAGTTTCACATTAATTAACGAATCTTCATACCGTCAGTGATCTCTGTATCCAAGCTCTCCCCAGCCTAATGTACAAATAATGATTATAAATTACAGCAAACATTGCCGCAAAGATAATCATGTGCATTCACCATGTACAGAATTCCTCATAATGGTTTACCTCTTCTTTAGAAATAAGGTCCACCGCCTTAGCCATGCAGTTGATGGAGGTATTATAAAACTCTCTCAGAACCATAAACTATGGAGTTGAAAGAGAAATGCATCACTGTATTCAGGCTATACATCATACATAAAAACAAAGAATTATTTCTGAAAGCCAAATTTACGCACTGGCAGAGACCATGATGATTGGACCTTAAAGCAAACACTTTTAATAAAAATCATCAGAAGAGCCTTCAGCATCATTGTGCCTGTCCTTCCTCTGTGAACTTCAGAGACTCACCATTTGTTTATTTTTATGACGCTGGATGGCAAGGTCAAAGCTCAGGCTCTGCAGAACTTTCTGTAAACGCACCATTTCCATCTCAAGATGCCTGGATTTCTGTTTCTGAGCGACCAGAGCCAAGGCAAGGGCCTTGTTGTTGGTCTTCAATGAGAGCTTAAAGAACGATGATGTGTCTGAAAGAAACCAGAACAAGCAGTCAGATTATCAGGTTAGGTTACATGACGGAGAAGGTGTCATGGTGGCACAATTTGCCACCTCACAGCTTTTAGATCCTGAGTTTGATCCTGAGCCTGGATTATTTTCAGTGCAAGGTGTTACCTTGAAAGTAAGTAAACATTTATTTATAGAGCCCTTTTTATTAGGGCTCTTTTTTTATTTATTAGAGTTCTTCACAAGAAATAAACACAGAAAAAAAATGCATGCATTCAAATGTAAATAAAACTCAATACAAGTTAGAATTTCACACCCAGCAATACTAGGAAAACTAGATGTGACCATCCACCAAGGCGTACAAATGGGTCTTAATTTTTATTTTTTAATCAGCTCCTTCTTATTTCATAAATTAGGAGCACAACCTGCAAAAGCACAATCGCCCTTTCTTTTTCTCTTAGTTCTTGGAACTAATATGTGACCTTGGCTGGAGGATCTAAAGGTCTTTGCATTCGAATATGGAACTAACAGCTCAGAAATATACTCTGGACCATCTGCATGCACTGCCCCATATGTTAAAACCAAGATCGTAAAATGTAACCTAAACTCTAGAGTACTGGTGTAATAAGCTCCCTTTCTTTTGGTTCCTGTTAGAAAGCAGGCCACAGTGCTCTCAACAAGCTGGTGCCATGTTATAGCTCCTTTACTAAGACACATAAATAGAGCATTACAATAATCTAACCATGATGATATGAAACCATGAATAACTCTGTGTCATGAAAGGAAAGCATTTCCTTTCGATTTTAGCAATATTTCTCAATTGAAAATAACAAATCTGTACCTGCATTTATGTATTGAAAAATGTAACTGAGAATCAAAGGTTTCTAGAGAATATATGTATGTCCTTGAAGCCAGTGGGCTAAGATCCCTAACCCTAACCCAACCTTAAATCACCTGCAACAGTTTAAGGGGCCTAAAATCAGCATGTCTGTTTCCCTTCATTCAATCTGAAGAAATCACAAGCCAGTCGATCCTTAACATCTTGAATACATCCCATTAGATTCTGTAGTCTACTAAAATCATACAGATTTACACATAGATAAAGCTGTGCATCATCTGCATAAATGTGATTGATATTGACAAATCAAATCCTCCAAGGGGAGCATGCACAAAGAAAATAAAATCGGGCCGAGGATACACCCTTGTGGAACCCCACGGGGAAAGAACACCCCAAGAGGATGTGGGCGTCTTGCCAACTCCCATACTGACGGGTGGATTGGTGATGCTAACTCGGCTCAGGTGAGAATGTGTCTGTGTGTGGTGCCCTCCCATCAGGGGTGCATCCCTGTGACTCCCTATGACCAGAATGCCTGAGAT
>JAOVVG010000050.1:13491515-13503559 GCA_028566375.1 Leptodoras nelsoni | reverse complement strand
TTATTTCCAAACAATCAGGGGCTACACCTGCTCAACGGTGGTTTGAAAACAGAGATCAGGTGATTAAAACAGCGCAACCAGATTTGTTCGTGCTTGGCTGGAAAGATAAGATTGGACATGTCTGATCTAATGGAAGAAAGCCAGTTTTACTTGTTTCAAATACTGAGCTTTCCTGACTGCCGTTACCATTTCATGTCAAGGGTTGTCAGTTAATGGATGATTTTTAATCGTCATCATGCTTTTTTTTTTGACGGTTTATAGACACTTTTTGTAGAAGCCCCAGCTTCTAGATTTTGACACTAACAGTTTCCTGGACTTATTACAGCTTATATCCAGCTTCTATTTATTCCTATCTACATTAAAACCTTTGCCTCTTGTCGAAAAGCAAAAATAATCTCCTATCTTCTTGATAAGACAAACATTTCCACACTCTCTAGTAGAACATTTTTGAGAAGTTGTAAAACAGCTACTCTGAGAATGCACTGTAAAAAGGGGTGTAAAAACAACACATGTATTTCCTCTTAAGGCTAAGCAACAATAGGGTGTCTGGCTATATCCTGAATCACTTGCTTAAGATCATTGGAAAGGCATGAGGTTAGCACTCTGTTCTGTATTGTCACATTCTTTTTAAATGTTCTGCTTCTCTGTGGTTTGGCTGCTGGGCTCCAGCCCTGTTTGCAGAAGGTCTGGCAGGAAAGTGAGGCAAACCAAGCGAGCCAAGCCTATGCTCCAGAAACTAAACCGTGTTGTTGTGCAGGTCAGTTAGTTTAGGATATCGGAGCAAAATCTGGAAAAACGTTTCTATTGCACATCTTACCTTCTCACCTTCTTTAGCTTCCTGTGTTTGTTCTGTATGTATAGGCATTCACTAAGAAGACGTTTGGGAGCAGACATTTCCGGAGTTCTGTCCAGAATGAACTCTTTTGTGTTGGTAAGTAATACTGTTTTTCTGCTAGCTTTATGGTGCAGCTCATCACATAGTTCAACTTTTATTTTTTAGTGATTTTAGTTTTGTTCTGAGTTCTCAGAACTCTTTTGCAACCCATTGCAAGAACTGCTAAGAAATGTAAGCGTCACTCTGCAAGCGTCAGTATTGTATGGAAAGTGTGTTCTCTGGTGTTATAGAGAAATAGTCATTTTTAGTATAAAGCATAGAAATTCTTACTGTGCCTTGTATGACTTAAGCCTCCCTGACAGTATCCTATTGTGTAGTTATCCTCTTAGTTATTTCATTAAAGTAAGGAATGACTAAAAACACACCAGAGCTGAGGCAGAGCAGGCTGTGTAGAGACAATGGTAAAAGTCTATTGTTTTTGTTGTTGTTTGAATAGCGCTGTTGCTGTTGAAAACTATTCTGCCCATTCCAGTAATTCTAGGTTAGGGCATTAAAAGCAGCCAATTTTAGCGCGTAGCTCTTAGACACAGCTGTGCATAACATTAGGACAAACATGCACACTGTAGATAATATCAATGCTGATAGGGAAGCGTGTGAAGGACAGTTATTATATGTGCTTCATGGTCACTGCGCTCAGAAATCTGAATGCCATAGCACACCGTGAGTGAGAGCAAGCTCAGGGATTTTAGCTCTGTTTCTGTACGTAACAGGGCAATTTTGGGCTGATGTGTGGGCAGCAGTATTTCTGGATCGATATCCTGGTGTCACATCAGTGAGTCAGCATCCTGACGAACGCACTTTTTACATCGCAACTGCTTGCTACTCCTTCCTGAAACCTCTTGTGGCATGTGCTCTGCTGCTTGGTTATAGTCTGAGTCAGTACTGGCTGTGTTACATCAAAGAAAATTCCTGTCAATGACCTTGATCGATATCAAAGAATGTACAATTTCACATATTATGATATAGACATCTTTATTTTTTGATAAAGAAAACAAATTGTACAATGTGACAAACTGTCAAGATATTTAGTACATACTGTACTGTGATCTTAGTATTATAACAAAGACAAAGAATGAATGTCACAATATGCTTTTTGTCTGGATACTTTAATAACACCCTGTATACAGACACATTGGAAGAAATTTGTTATAACAGAAGCTCAGCTTGGTTTTGGTCAGATGGGTTTGTAAGTCACAGGCACATGTTAAACATTAAAAGAGGCCATAAACACATTCAGATGCACCTTACAGTACATCAGTGTGTGTTTGTGAGATTTCTCATTCTTTCCCTCCTTCCAGTCTAGTCCAGTCTGGTGAGTTCAGGTGAGTTTATTGCATTTCTTTGCATTTAAGTGCGAGCATAATTACTCAGCCAAACACACCCTGTTTCATCCATTGGTGCTCAAAAAGTATGTATCTGAACTACAGTAAGACAAAGTGAATAAAAATGTTGAAATATCACATTATGTACCACTATTACAATTAGAACAGTTTAATTGTTATGGAAATGTGGAAAGAATGCTGCGAAGGATGATGTGCGAAGAGCAAAAGCTTAAATAGGTGGCTATGCAGGTTTCCGGTGACGTTCACTTCCATATAAAATAAAATAAAATAAAATTAAATTAAATAAACACTCAAAAAAAATATTTGACTTTTTCTAAAGAATATAAATGCAGCCCAAGGATTTGGGTCGAGCCCAAATTGTGGCAAAGCATATCATTTTATTTGGTGCTCATTATTCTTAACACAGCAGGATATTTACCACGGTAAAACTGCCCAAAAAGCATTACAGTGGTATTTCCGTTAGATCCAACTGAAATGTACTGAGTATAAACTTTCAGCTGGGAATTAAAATATTCTCACACAGGCATGCAAAAGAAAACATTTGAAAACATATCCAATTTAGATTTTTAAAAATATTTTTACTGTACTAAACATCCATTTGAAAGGCACTATGTTGAGATCCTGAACTCACACAAAAATGTGCCATGAACACAGAGCTCTTTATTTATATGTGAGTGATGAAATTTATTTTTCCCCTTTTTCAGGTCTCTGAAATCATATAATCTCCAATACTGTCATATCATTCATGTTTATAGGCCATAAATCTTGAATAATGAAGCTCTATTATGGTAAAAGTGGCATTTCTGCCAACTTTAATTTATTGCCTTTGACATGTGAGCTGACACATTATCCATGGGTTTGTGTCGGTTTGTCTGTGGACCAGGTTTCCATGGTAGAGGGCTCTATGTTCCAGCAAATGCCAGAGCTGTGGGTTTTCTCTCTGTCCCATCACATAGCTGATCCTCCTTTTAACAATCTGGAGAGGAAACCTACACTTTTGTGGTGTACTTCTGGACCACATTAGAAAAGTCATTCTGCATAGTCTTTACATTGAGGTTGAGCTGAGAGATGATTGCACATGGCTCCGAGCTCTGTAAACAGGCTATAATTGAGCTGGGTGGATATATTTGAATCAAGCCTCACCACTGGCAAAAGGGATTATTTTAATAGATTTTTTCCACAGACCACCAGATGTGTTTACTCTATAAACTGATGTCACACATTGATTATAATTGATGTTGGAGTTTTATCATGTTTGTAATGACACACAAGCCTCAGAGTGTTAGATCTTGTGCTAGCATGTTCTTCCTCATTAGCTAGGGTAATGTAACACGATGACTGAGGATATGCAGTTAAAATAGTTCCAGTTTGGCATTGTTTTCAGGTAGTGTATTTTGGTGTAAGATTTCTTCAGATCCATCATCAGTAGGGACACTTGAGCTTTATGAGGCACTTCTGTTAACACTTAAGGTTATTTACACTCGACTTAACAAGGTGACCACTTAATAATGACTTAGGACTAAATTCCTATGCGGATTATAATTGTACGATGGGTTCAGAATTTTTCACAGGATTATATCTTCTCACTACAGAAGATAGAATGACTACTGAAAACTTTTTTTTTTCTCAGAATCATCATCTCTGAATGTTTTTCAGCTGAATTTAATTTTGTTCATAGCAGAACATGGGTTCAGATGCCAGACCTGCTGGAATGTAATAAAAGGTCCCACCCTGTGGGAATAGTTCCTCTTAATTTAGGATCAACTCTGATGTTATTACTCCATTAATTACATTCTTTCTTTCTCTACCTAATTCTGCTTGACCATTATAGTCAGGGAAAAATGGGTGTGATTGGGAATTCACCAATTAGACACCATGTCACAGTTACAGGAAGAGGAATGCACAGTACACTCAATGGCTAGTTATTTAGGTCCACCCAATATGCTATTTGCTTTACCTCTATTGCTTTTGACACTTACCAAAATCGTCAAGTATTAGATAAATTTGAAAATTATTAAATTAAATTAAAATTATTTCCGTTAGTACACCTGCTCCTAGGACTAAAATTATTCCTTTTTGTACTATATTAATATTAAATACATAATGTGAGGCCTAAGAAAAATACAAAGTTGATTAGCCAGTGACACATAATAGCATGATTTTAAAATGTTCTATTATTGTCAAACAATCTGTGACCAGTTAATTTATTATGCTTTAGTCTTTAAGGAAAATGAGTTGAAGCATGCTTGTAGGTTTCTCTTGAAAGTTGTTCCAATCAAAGTTTTACAACACATGTTTGGCTTAGATACATTTTATTATTTGATCATAAAAACATGCTAGGTAGAATAAAGCAAATGTTTGGTACATAATGCTTTACCAAATGTCATACAGTAGCTACATCATTCAAACTTAAATTGAGTGACACTTTAAATCTCAAAGCATAATGCAAACAATGCTCTTTTATTAAATAGTTAGAATCTGATTTACTCAAGTTTTAAAGGAGATAACCATAATTGGTATGGAAACTGTAGTTAGTAACAAATCTCATTATGACAATAAAACCACTAGCTTGCTAAAAATAATAATATTTATTGATAAACTTTATCCGAGCTAATAGCTAGTTAGGATCGTGTCTTTTGATGAGGAGAACATGAGAAATGTTACATTTCTACAGTTTCCTTTAAAATTATAGCGAAAGACATAGCGAAAAAAACTTAGAGAGCCAGTAGGGATGCGGTTCATTAGTCCTTTCTTCCCTGAATGAGTAATGAGTTCAGACTAAAGGTGCGCACTGGGCGGAAACAGTTTTGTCAGTGGGTAGCTTTTACATTAATGCAGGCAGCGTTCATTCACAGTAGCATATTGGACATGTTGGATTGCTTTAGTGGAGCCATGTGACATATTTACCATGCTCATTCACACATCTTCAGTAAATGCTTCATCCTGATCAGGGTTGCTGACCTTTAAATCAATCATTTGTTTATATATTTGGGAAACAGTACCAGTTTTGTTTATTAGAAAATATCATGGACAACTGCTGACGCAGACAGGATTGTTCAGGTTTTCCTTGAAAGTAGGTGGGATTGTTCAGAATTCCTTTGGTTATGGATTTAAAAAAACTATGTCACAACCACCTTGAGTTCAAGCCAGCTTCTGCGAGAGGCTTTCTCTGAGTCTGTCTGAAGAATGTGACAAAACCTGAGGCTCTGTGGCTACATTGTTTTACTCTTCATTACAAGGATATATATTTAAAGGTATTTATAAGTATTTATTTATAGGCCAATATATTTATAGGTATTTTTCTACTATCATGTGTCTCTGCCATCGCTGAATTTATAGCTATGACTCAAGGCATCCAAAGCACTATCTGATTCTATTTAGGTCATTTTAAAACCATCCATAAAGACAGATTTGTGTAGATAATACAAAACAAAATGAAAACACAATTACCCAGACAAATCTAAAGTTAGGTCTATAGCCTAACACAGAAGCAAGAAACACACTGCATTATGTTTTATACACATACTGTGTACAGCCAGCAGAAACAGGAATTCTAGTGCATGCAAACCATCTCTCACGCCAATGGAACAATTGCTTGGGGAAAAAATAGTTTGCATATCAGTCACCTGTTCACTGTCATAGCAACTACTGTCTCCAAAATAATCCACCCTTGCTGCTGCTACAGGTATGTCATGGCAGTGTGCAATGACAGTTTCTGGGTGTGAGAAGAGAGTATGTACTCCTGTTTGTGTATGCATGTGCCTGTAAGGCAGGTTGATGGAGCGTGTTTGAGTGCCTTGCATGACTGTGGGAGGAGCCGTTGCGAGACTTGCCAAGCCAAGCTCTTCTAAACTCCTCCTCCTACACATCTGTCACGGAGTAAGCAAACCCTGCCTACTTTCTGTAATGTCATTTTATTTGCTACCTGAAGTACTTCCTCTCCACCCCCAGCTGAGCTCACAGAAGCTCTGAACTTTGGATGCAATGATTTCTGACCTGTGTGCACACAGAATTCCTGCATGATTACAGCTTGACTCAAAAGTTTGGCACATATACGCTCTCAGCAGGTCAACGTCAACATCCTCTTTAAGGCTTGTGCCTGGACTAAAAGAAGCCCAGCCTTTTCTTCCCAGGGACTTACAGGACGTATATACAAGTGCAACTGTCAAGTAAGATTTGTTTTAATGAGTTTCTTTACTGTAGTTTGTAAGTACTGTAAGTTTGACCCTCTGCTGAGGAGGACACTGCTGTGACATTGTTGATAATGCTTGAATACTGTTATGTTTAGAACCTGTTGACTCTGTCAGATAGCCAGTGCTGTCCACATGCCCATGTAACACGATCTCATGCTACTGACCCTCAGTTTAAATTTAACCGAGTCAATAATCACATCTACAGCTTGTTCTCTGAAGAGTGGTTTAGGTAGAGGTGTTTTTTTTTTATCTACGCTTTTTATTTCTGTTGAATTCTAACCATAAGTCTTGACTCAGCCTATGAGTACATTATAGACTGAGGGAAGTTATAGATTCCCTCAAAAGGTCACACTGTTTTGTTGTATGTGTTACACCAGGCTGTTTTAGCCTCAGAGTTAGATTTGCTCCTTACCTGAGACCAGGCTGAAACAAACATGGCATGTTGAACAACCTGTTCAGTTCTTTCACAGGTGTGTCACTGGGTGGTCCAACACGAACATGTTCTCCATGGCAGTACTGCTGTCTTGTTTATGACAAGCAATGCAAGCACTTCCTGTATGCAGTATTGATTATTGTGACAGATTGACCTTTTGCTGATTTGTTGCTTTGCAACAACTGAGTATGACACAAGCTCATTAATTTGCCTTTGGAACTATGCAAAGGTAAACAGGACACAGTTCTTAATAAAGGGAATCATTAGAAAAGCATTAGATCATTAATAATTTAAGTTCTATAAGCTATGCATTTCTGTTTTGTGGTCTCACCTAAGTGAAAGTGTGGTCAGTGTCACAACTGTGAGCTGAGGTACAAAAGAGTGAGCTTTGCTAATGACGGTAACCATGCCACACCTTCCCAGCCCTAGCAACCATGCAGATCAGCTGCAGTTTATCTGCTCCCTGTGGTTTGTGTGTGGTGCTGTGTCTGTCCACTGGTAGGTCTCTTTCAGTGTAGGCAAGGTATTGCTTCTAATTATAGAAAGGAAAGGTCACTTTTTGATAGTTGGGGTAAGACATGATTAGTGACATGTTCAGTGGCTTCTTTTTTTAGCTTGCCTTTTTTTTTTACACTCTTCTCATGTTGCTTTAAGTTCAAGCTTATGTTTGCACCTTATAAACAACAGCCTTTTAAGTTGTTTCATGACATCTCTTAAATTGGAACCTGAAGCATCTGGACAAGAATAGGCTGGACATATGAGTGCCTGCGACTGCTTTTTGGATGATCTGTCTTTAACGACTATCTACTGGATGAATTTTGTTGCGGCTCTTTGGTGTGCATAATTAAACCAAATCGCTAGTGTGCTTGGTCTTGACTTGCTCAGAGAAATAAGAGCTATGGTTTTAATGACAAGTATAATCAACCCTGTGTTCTACCCAGTTCTTTACTAGTGAAATGAAAGGTTTTTAATAGCACATAGAAGGCAATAGAAGGAGCGGTTAATATGAGGAACTGTTCAGATAAGCAATTAGCTCTATGCATTATTTCATTATTGCTCATCAGGCCATGAAAAGCCAGTATCTTAGCAGGATAGGCAGCTCCCTGTCATCAGCAGCTGGGCTCCTCCTTTGTTTTATGTCACTTCAGTGTCAGCCTACAGCATATTCTGTCAACCTGTGTAGTGTCTGTATATGGGGATTAGAAAAAAATGTGCTTTGATTTGATGCCGAAACTGTGGGAAATATTTAACCTCTTCAACTAATAATCCCCATCATTAGGTTCAGATTTACCTGTACACGCACACTTTGCTATTAGTTTTAGTGTACTTACTGAATAATGTGCTTAAAAAGGAAAGTTTAAGGATGTCAAGACAAGTATTTGATTTCTTAATTTTACATGACACACAAATAGGTCATGTGAATCGAATGTCTTACTATCGCTTTAAAGCTGTGGGTGTTTTACAGGTAATAATGAATGATCATGTTTTAAATTAATGGCAGTTACTAGACTATTGCCTAAGCACATCGTTGTGAAATGTCAGATTATATTAATACTGAATCATAGTTCAGAGGCCTTCATTGCTGTTGCATATAATGATGGTGAAAAGTAAACAGTGTTATGTGAACTTTGTGCTTGGGTCACTGTTGTGCTGTACTCAAAGCCCACATTAGGTTTCCTTTTTAATAAAGAACATAGTTGTGCATTTTAATAGTATATTTTTGTATGTCTATATTATATAAACACTTAAATATTTCAGATATTATCAGAATAAATTCTTGGTTATATTTTATATTTAGTAATTATTATAAGTAAGTATTATTATTATTATTATTATTATTATTATTATTATTATTATTATTATTATTATTATTTTGTTCAAGTCATACTTAGACATTTCTCAAACATTAATTAGCATCTACCTTAAGAAATTTTGAAGTGTGTGCTTTGCAAGTTGAATTACGTAAATACACATCTACAAATGTCTCTGAACAGCAGCTCATCATTATTTATGGCCCATTAGTTTGTTTTAATACATTGTTACATCAGGAAAACTTTTACCAATTGCTGTAGTTTTTCCATGTCTTGTCTGTGCCCTGGGCTTGTCTTCATTTGATTTTCAAATCATTTTATGTCTGCACTCTCACTTCAGAGGCATTCAAACTATTGAAATTTGATACTTGAACCAAAAGGAAGGGCAGATGCCTTGATGAATACAGTGTTTGCTTTTTGGGTGTGTAGGTCTCGATGGTCATCACTATCACAAGAGCATTGATGGAGTTATGTATTGCATAATTGTGAAAGGCAGGAATCTGGTGAATAGGCTATGCTGTAAATGGGCACACTTCAGGGTGGGGGTTGGGTTGTGTATGGGTGCTGTGCCTCTCCTCTTGAACAGCTATCTTGAACGAATCATCCTTCAGGGACATGTTAGTGTCTTCAAAGCTTATGTGGTTGGACAGGATGTGATCTATGCGGTAGAAATGTTTGACATGGAGATAATTACTTACTGGCTGATTGGTAATGAACAGTGTCAAGTCTTAGTGACCCAGTAGGTAGTGTTACTGTATGCGTACTGACATTTATTTACTGATATTAAATTGAGAACAAATTTATCTGAATGAAAGTGTTTGTATTTTATTTAAGCATTTATGTGATGATTCTCACACCAAATTTGGTGTGGCCTGGTAGGGCTTGGTGAGGTTTGATTGGCAGGTAAAAGAATAACATTCCTTACAAACACTGTACATGTACTACCTCTAGAGCACAAATAAATGACATACTTAATCTTGAAAACCAGACATTGACATCATTCATAAGTGAATACTATGCCTCACCCTTATAATAGTCTGTCTGTCTTTTACATACACAGAGCATTTGCATGTACTTCTGTGGTTTGGAGATGCACCTACTCTATGATTGCATGATTACATGATGATTAGAAATGAGATATACTATTTATTTTATTTTATTTTTATTATTATTTATTATGCATCTGGATATAAGTTTGTACCACTATTTCCACTTGTATGAGTTCTGTTGACTGACACATATTAGTTTGAGCTTATCCTCTATTTCAAGCACAGATGCTATTGATAAAGCATCAAATTATTTAACGGATACAAAAAATATCTAAACATTTTTGTACCAAAAAAAACCCCCCAAAAACACAAAAATGTGGGCTTACCCCCTTTAATTTGCATTTAAAATCTGAAAACAATTACATTTAAGAGGTGTTGTTCCCTAGGTTGCCTTTTATATGGAAAATAAATTTTTTCCTTGGTCTTGGTTGGAAAAATATACAACCCATAAAACCCATTGGGGATGAAAGTGGCATGATCGTGTGGTAGACCATGTATTACTGTGAACAGTTTCTGTATCGTTCATTGTTATAGTGGTTTCAGTTAACTGACCCGAAATATAAGGATGTTTAGTATTCATGACATTTCTTTTGCTGGCGATCTCCTTTTTTTATTTTACAATCAACAGAGGCCATCAGAAATTGGAGTATCACATATGCGAGGACAGAAAAAGTACAGCACTCTGTTGAAATCCATTTTTATCTCTCTCTTTCACATGAGCTGATCATGTGAATGCACTGTCAGCCCCCTGGGATTCTGAGCAGAAAGCGTTCTTTCAGTTTGAGCTCATTCTGTAAGGACGTCTTTAGCTTTTGGAGAACACTTAAATTAAAATTAGACAGTCCATGCTGATGTAAATCGTTCCTGAAATTTCCACTCCAACATCCAGTGTGGACTTTGTTATGACCTACGAAAGAGAAAGATATTTCTTCCTCTCTCACTCTTTTATTGGAGCTATAAAACTGTATGACCTGGTTGACTGAACACCTTGTTTAATTCACTTCAATGCACTTGTTGTGTTCACATACTGCTGAAAAGCCACAGGCCACAGAGCACAGTCATCTCCTTCAGAGTGGCTGTATTGCTGAGTTTAGATATGAGACCAGAGATTAGCTGTGTTATTGTGGATTGATGAGTTTTGTTTCATTTGAAAATCAGTCTTGCTGGGTGTTGGAATGCTGCCACTGTTTGGTGGCTGATTTTCCACTGGCACGGTATGTAAAGTTCATGCTTTTCTAGCAGGTTCATCCTGCTGTACAACTGCTATCACTTCAAACGTTCCCTAGCATGTGCTGCTCCTGCTATTGTATTCCTAACATCTCAAAGTATGTACTGTATGGAGATGGCTCTATATTTCACAGTCATGGGCTAGACACACCATGTGTGACTTTTTTTTTCCCTTCAAACCTATTTAACCCCTTATACACCCAGAACAATCAGACCCAAGTTCCTCACTGTTGTATTTATATTCTTTAGTTTAATCATAGTTAATAAATAATATGTTTTAAGAAAAAAAAGCTGAACAATAAGCTGAGAAATTAAAAGGGTTTTGTTGTGTAGTCTGTACCTTAACTAAAAAACACAGTGGGAAATCGGGGCCAGTGCCAATAGTTGTCGTGGTGTAGGTGGCTGGTGGCTAGAAGTACTTAAGAAGTACATACAGATTTATTTCATTTTTTAATGTTCTTGTACATATCACTATGGTGACTAAAAGGACTAGGGAAGGGCATACATGAAATACCTCGTGGGTCCAACTGTACTATGTTTATGGTTGCCCTTTGAACCCCCAAAGAATTTTTATGATGATTTTATGTAGGAGTGGCCCTAACTAGCTACACTTGTGAATGTTCAGATTGTACCTTTTAATATTGTTTTGCTTTTGTAGTTGTGTAAAGCCTGTATATGTATAGGCCGGTAAGAGAGACTGTTTTCCTGCACTCACATGGATCCTTTTGTGCAGTGTTTGTGAGGGCAGCCTGGCACCATTTGGATTGTGC
This sequence comes from Leptodoras nelsoni, assembly GCA_028566375.1. Classification (NCBI taxonomy): domain Eukaryota; kingdom Metazoa; phylum Chordata; class Actinopteri; order Siluriformes; family Doradidae; genus Leptodoras; species Leptodoras nelsoni. The sequence continues at coordinate 13,491,838 of JAOVVG010000050.1, read as the reverse complement.
TCTCACTTTTCCAGCTCATTCAGTGAGAATCACTGAATTCTTTTATTGTCCTTTTCCCACACTGTGCGCAGTTTATAACATACAGCTCTTATCTCATGCAGGCATCAGAAGACCAGCAGGAGGTTTAATAATGTAAGTGTAGATGCTGCCACATTTCTGTTAATATCAAATGTTTATGATCTTTATGTAATACACTAGTTGTGCAGTGATTGTTTAGTTTGTTTTTTCTAATATGATATGGAATCTATCATAGTGGATTTAATTACTTTTTCTGAATCTGTAAAATCTTAAGCTTAACCGTTTCTAATCAGTGATATGTGGTT